>BMAW01010641.1:0-104147 GCA_019974015.1 Nephila pilipes | reverse complement strand
CTTAACTTAATACATTAGGAAACTACGGGATCGTACAATTTAAAAATTAAGAAGTATAGGATCACAAAATAACAATAAAACACTATGGCAGTTAAAGTATCTGTTAAATTAAGAAATTATATAATGGAAAATCATTGCACACACACACACACACACATACATACACATATATACATACATACACATACACACATATACATACACACACACACACACACACACACACATATATATATATATATATATATATATATATTAATAACACGTTTAATAAACTTATAAAACTTCTTCCTATTAGAAATACTGAATTAAATATACACCAAACAATATTAAAATAATTGCAAATATTAAAAGTAATTTGTTAATGCAATCTGCAGTCACTAGAGACATTTCAGACAGCTATTTCCTTTCTTAAAGAATTATCTAATTTAAGCACTCCAAGCAAATTATTTTATGTGTATGCACAATAATTATAAATAAACTTTTAGTTTTTTAAATGTCTCCTACTTAAAGCAGTTAACAAATTAACGTGCTTATGAACGGATAGAAAATTAGGTTCACTTTCTGTAATTAATTCTTTATTATTAATATATTTCGTCATATAAAAGTCTTCCCTATGTATTTGGATCGTATTTCGAATGATTGCCTTTTCAGCCTCATTGATTGCATGAATCGGTGAAAATGGAAAGTTTAGCAACCTAGATAGATTTTATCACTTCTGATTCCTTTTCTAAGGCATTTAATAAAGTCCTTTCTTTAATCTTTACATTTTGTATATCAACTCCCAGAAGACATCTCCTTTGATCCAGTTCTCATTGACGCATTAAAAAGTTTCTGTCGTTCTTTTTCTAATTTCCTAGGAGTGATGCCAAGCTTAAATTCAAATAAATTGCTTGCATCTGGCTGTCTAAGTCATGTTCTTTTAAAGTGTCTGATTTGACGTGTTTTTGAGTGTTCATCATGTATGGTGATGAACAAATGGAGATTGTCATCTGTTAGTTATTCTCACCTTCTCTCAAGCACCCAGAGCAATTTACACTACATTCTAAAGGTGGTTTAACCTCCCATAAATTATAAAATAGCATCGATAATATTGGCTGGTTAGATAGGACATATATTCTGGTAATTTGGAGAAACTGACATCTGATTAAATATATATTTCTAGTAATTATCTTTGACAGCAGCTGAAGCACATTTGAACAAAAGCTATAGGGACTCAGTGAGCATGATCCAGCAAGTCAGCGATACCAATGATACATCTGACGTGGGATGCGAGCTACAACCTCCAATTCGAAAAAAAAATTCAAATTATTTCTGAAAGAAAAAGAAAAAGAAAATTGGTGATGCTGGAATTAAATTCATCGAAAATCAAGGATCATACATATGGTTTGTTTTTGTTCATTTATTTTTCGGCAACTTACTATTTTTAATAATAATTTAATTTTTGAGTGATATGATTTGGATGAGGATTCTTCTATCTCTATTATTACCTGTATAATCACACATCATTTTTTAAATTCCTTTATTTCTAAGTTATCCCATTTATCATGGATTCTAATATGACTCTCATTTACACTATCCTATACTTTTAATGTCTGTCTATATAACTTTATTCTATTTAGTTTTGTTCGATTGAAAAATATTTTCAATAAAGTAACAAATTATTATAATATTGAAAGGTATAATAATAACAAAAATAATTTTTCATGCTTCGTTTTTATTTAGTATATTAATATTTTTACTATTTTGCTATATATATGCATATATATTTATGTATATGCATTATTACCTACTGAAACATATATAAATATATATATATAAACATATATATATATATATATGTCAATAAACAAAATTATCTTAATCGCATAATTTTAGCTAATAGAGCATGCATTCATTTCTCATTTCTATAAAACTCTTTCATTTTAATTTATAATGAATTGTATTTTATTGTTACTAATAATGGTGTATTTTATCAAGTTTCATCTACGAAGAAATATATTTTACCTGTAACACCTAATGTGATTCAATCTATATCTATATAATTTAAGAATATAAATTACATATAATAATTTATAAGGCTTAGACAGACAGGTCAACCAGCGATTCGTATGGCCGATCGCATCACCAATGTAACTTGTGAAACTAGACAGACAGATTTTCAAGATTTGTACTTATGAGAAGTACTAAGAACATTCAATCATAGTCGATTTCGTATACATCTCATTACTGTGGGAATATTTCAATATTATTGCTGATACATTGACTCAACTAGCTATTCCTGTAGTTTCTTCCTATTTTCTTGTTCTAAAAATACAAAGTTGAGTTCATTTTATGAGCGCTTGAACCTTTCATTGAGCATTTGTTGGAGAGCTAGCCAATTTTCTATCATGAGGTACAAAGAAACAGAATCGATAAGGCCAATTTTTAAAAGAGTAGAATGTACTTTTGTGAATTCCAAGTAAGTAAATGGACAGAACCAACACCAGGAAATAGTTGCTCATTTTGCGTAACTTTGTGTTTAATCTGTGAGAATTTCAGTCGTAGTAGAAGTTACAATTTACTTTCTTAATGTTATAGATATATTTTATTTGTCGATTTTTCACAAAATTTGAATGAACAAAATAATTTATGAAAAGAAATATCTATCTAATGCATTGCTAAAAACATAAGATTTTAGTACCCGATAAGTTATTAATGGAACATATATAAAGTTTGTAATAAAATAGATTAATATTATGAGCTTTTAAGGTTGATTCGAAAGTTGAAAGTATCAATAAAGCACTTTTAAAATATGTATAACTGCATTACATGCTAATCAAATAAAAGTTTGTAAGATACATGCAATTTCCTTTCCTGTTTTGATCTGTGCATTTTACAATTAGGTATACTTGATATATTTTGAAATCAATGTTGACTTCTGTTTTCTTGTTTTTCATGGATTTCTTAACTATATACTAAAATCAATACTATCTATCAATTTTCTCTTTAATCATTGCTCAATCTTTCAACTTGTAAGCTTTTGCAATGCTTCACTACATATTAGATGAAAGAATAATGAAAAATTCTAGTGATATATTCCATGTAAAATGTTTTAATTTAGTTTTCTTATGCTTCAAATATCATAATAGTGATGTATGTGTCAAAACAGCAGGTATTCATGAAAAATATATTTCAAAATAACGCTTATACCTCTTTAGCATGTCTGAAGTTTCATAAATATATTTATTTGATTTGCTTTTAATAGGATAGTATTTGCAATGATTAATTATTTAAAGCCACTACTTCTTAATGTTTCTATTGTATATGACAATTAAATTAGTTATTATTTAATTTTATGTATTAACGAAATTGTGTCTACAGCTCTGCTTGATGGTAATTAAAAATAATAAACAACATATGCAATTAGACTTTATGATGATCGATATACAATTGGATATTTCATTTTTCCTTCTATGCAGAACTGAATTATGTCAAAAGTTTTTGAGACTTTTTCTTTATCATCTATCATGCCAAATATTAAATGTAATTGTGTTGATGAGTTGGTAGTCTCCTACATTCCTCAAATTCAGTACAGAAACGATTCACCTAACAAGCCGTGTCATACTTTCTGTGACAGACGTTTGTGTATGGACACTCTTGCCGTTTTTACATTCAGAAGATTCAGATTCTTCTAATACTTGTCCATCTGAGAGATAGAATGCCTCTAGAATCTTTTTCTAAGGTTGTGTCATCGGTGATATCTATTCTAGAATATGTATCGTAGAAGTCAGTTCAATTTTCATTGAATGATGCAGTTTCTTCGTGTTTTGAAAGTTGTAAGGGAATGGCTTGATATAGGGATATGCATTTAATATTATATATATATATATACTATATTTCTCTCTCTATATATATACAATTAAAGTTTTACTGATAGCAGGATATTTGTTACTAAACTACTTACTTTAGAAACTCTTTATTTAAAAATATTGAAAATAAAGATAAAGGCTCACAATGTTATTTCTATATACAAAATGTTTTCTAAGCAAATTAATATGGCTGTCTAAAATATTACATTTTTGCATATATTTCATTTGATTTTTCTGCACTGCATTTAAGGAAGAAATAAAACATGTTTATATTTAAATCTTAAGACACTATTAATATTTTAATGTTTTCAAGTCTACCATATAAATATATATTATATGTCATGTATATCTTAATTCATTATCAAAAGAAATTATGTTCGTTTTAATACACTTTGAATACTCACGTATGGAAGTTATACATTTTCTTCCATTAATTTATTGATTAAATCGATATTTTAAACAATAATTTGAATTGCAAAAATGTGTCTAACAAAAATCGCATATAAACAAATTAAAAATTTAGCAGTTAGTTTAAATTCAAAATGATGTTAATTTTGTGAGAATAATATTATGGCATTTCAATTTAAGTTTAAAATTATGGACTCAGGTAATAACAATGATTTTCTTAAAATTAAGTAAAAGTAGCCAAAATAGTAATGTCTGATATACAAATAACTTATCGCTAGACGTATACTTGGATCCTTCCATTAGAACTTACATTACTTTGAAAAAATAATAAAATGCATTTTATTGTTTGGATGATGTAAAAATAAATTTGTTTCAAGCTTATATATGTGAATTGATAAATAATTATATATATCTTTTATAATTATTTTTCAATAACGAATTATTTCTTTGATATTTGATCTAATAGAAATAAATATATTTGTTTTAAAATCATTTTAAGTTTGAATCATTATAAGAAACAGAAGAAGAACAAAATGTTTTTAAAAATTTTTTAAAAAATCTAGAATTTAAAAGTAATATAATACTTTGCTTTCAACACTTTGTTTAGTAAATACAGTATTTGGATCTCAAAACTCCTTGATATACTTCAATAAAATTCCTATTTTAAAACAACAATTTTGCGTGGTTCTGTCATTACAGATAATGAAGTTATAGGCAACGATAAGTGCAGCACGTCTTACTCAATGTCCCTTTAACTATAAATACTGAAATAAGCGCGGTAGCCTAGTAGTTATGGCTTCCAGATCTGTGGCCAACGGTTTCTAGTTGGTCATTAGTCGATCCTTGACGCTAAAGAACACGTCATGTAGCGAGGATTGATGTGGCGTTAACTCTGTCAGGCTATTCATCCCGATGAGTGGTCTCGGGTTAGAAGAGATGCCGTCTCAGGTGTCATCTTCGCCTATTGACCGATTTAAATACAAGATCGTTGCTAATAGCTTTCATGTTGCTTCTAATTGTGACGGTAATATAAACTAATATATATAACTTAATATATCTTAAACTTACTCAATACTTATTTTGAAACATATGATTGTATGTACTTCCCTCTTCTATTGAAATAAAATGTAAATTTGGGATCGTACAAATTTATATTTAATTAGTAATATTATTTATGAATCTCTCCCGTATGTGAATGTTGCTAGTATTTTTATATTTTATTGAAAGTATCAGCGTAAAAGACTTTTTTCCCCACAGTAATGGTGATATTCTCATTATTTTCTTGAAATGTTCTCTCTTTACTAAGCTCTGTGTTAAAGGTATATTATTAAATACTACATGAATTTCTTGATATAATTCTTACGAAATACGATCAGATAAATATTAACTTTTTTACCGTAATATTTTAATTCTTCACTTGGAGGCCAAATATATATTCCTGATGCAATTATAATAGAAAATATGACGCAATAAAAGTATTTATTTTGTAGAATCTGATACTATAGTTCTTTTATTTATAAACAAATACATATTATATCCGTGTATCAGTTTCCTGCCAAATGGAAAATAATATACAGCTTATAATATACTATAGTGGTTAATGAAACTATATAAATCTTTTTTATAAGGACATCTCTTTTTCATGTTCTAAGAAATAAAAAGTTGGACTTAATAACAATAGTGATTTGTCCTTCTTAGACAATAAAACAACAGAAAATAAGCTGAATGAATCAGAACACAGTTACATTGTCTCTGAACATAATTCATAGAAAAGTGTTTATTTTGAAAAAAAAAAAAACTTGGCTTTGTGAAGCAAAGGAGCATCATAATGTCCTTAAAATAGATCATAATGTCCTTAAAATAGATCATAATGTATCTTAACTAATTTATTTAATACATAAATTAATTTGTATTATTTATTTTAATAATTTTCTCCTAGAAATTATTATTTTAATAATTTCCATTTTATTTAAAAAGAAATTTTTAAAATCAACTCTTAATAAAATTAAGCAAGTTGTATATAAAATCGGAAATTATTCCATATTTAATTTCATTATTTAGCTACGCTTATGTATATTAATTCATATCCATAAAGTGCTATTGGCGATCAAAGCTTACTAACATTAACAGTTATCTAATTGCTTAATTTTAAGAATATTTGTAATTGTAGCACGAAGCACCTCTAGATTTAATTAATATGATTTATATTTCACTCATTTCATAAATTTAAGGTGATAAAATATTTCTATATATACCCCCAATCTTATGTATATAAAAATATAATATATTTCTCATATATGTGAGGCCTGTATATCTCCTACGAGTAATGACACGTCTTTTCTATTACTGAAGTTTTATTCGTAGAATAATCGAGTCAAATTTTTCATACACTCTAAATTCCCTTAATATACGTCACTTTCACTAACAGTCACTCTATTTATTTTTCACTCGAATTTGGGATTATTTATACTTTTCTACTTAAAGGTTCTCTGATTTTTTAATTTAATTTCTATGTACGTTTCTCTGAATCAATTTTTTGAAATATGTCAGAACAATTTACATTACCATGTATTTTAATCTAAATGAATCAGACTGACAGTATTTTAATCCAATACTTTTATAAGGGCACTTAGTGGATGGTGTCCCTGTTACCTACAATTATAACATGAAATAACACGTTTTATAAAATTTGTTAAATTAAACATATTTTTTTGTATTTTATTGGGTGTTTCAAAATCCCTAAAATAAAATTCTTCCTGCTTAACATTAACTTTACCGTCACATCTCCTTTGATTATTATTTTTATTATTTTAAGTTTCTCTCTTAAATTTCCTTAATTTTTTCGATCCATATATAACAATTACATTGCCATCGGTGTCCGAATTACTATGAACCACGCAGTGAATTAAGACCGTATTCTCAATACAGGAGAGCTGATTATTTAAGGAACTTAAGGAAGATTCTTTTTCTAGCAAGCGTCTATTTGATAGCATCAAATGTATTTGGGCAGAATTTCGTCTGTAACCAAAATCTTCCCTTTTTAATTTTTTTAAAAATTTTCTCTGAATTTATACTCAATTCTTCCTACATAAACAACTTGGCTAAGCCGGTTGACCATTTCCTTCCAATTATCAACATCCTCAAATCACTCAGAAATAACAAATCGGCCATTTGCTCAGTTTTATTTATTTATTTAATTGTTTACAGAAAACTTTTAAGTTGCGTCAAAGTATGTTCTACATGTCTGGAACTTATATTGGTTTTGTTTGAAAATAACCTAATTTGTGAAATATTTGTATTACTTTTAGGAAATTAATAACACCATTGTTTTAATTTCCTTTAACGGAATATATTTTTCTGGCATTTTTAGATTTAAAAGATTAAAAATTATCCTATTAAGTTTCTCTTCCTTAGAACCTTCAAAATCTAAATATTAAACATTGCATGCAACAAAATGCGGATTAGATAATAACCTATAAATTCATAAAAAATAATTATACATTATATTTGATCTTGACGTACATAATGTTGTAAATTATAGCTTTTAATATTGATTTGTTGAGTTTTAGGGCGCCATAGTTTAGAGTGTAACACTCATTATCATAAAATTTTAACTATTAACCCGAGAAATTATATAGTTTTATTTATTGCCAAAAATTATCTGAATGGAAAACGTAATTTGTATTGTTCTGAAGACATTTCTATATGCATTGACCATGCAGAGTTATGTATTTATCACAACATTTCTAGATTTTTCGAAGGCCATCATTGTAGAACTCAGTTCTTTCAACTATTTCTTCTCGTTACTGCAGGTACCTTAAATCTTTTATCTTCTGCAACCAAACAAATAAACATTAATAGATATAATTTGTATAACATTATGTACATAGAGATAATTTAAAACGTGGAATAAATTTTAAGCAAATATGTGTCAGGTATTTTTAGTCATAATTAAAACATTACTATACCCCTTCGTATTGAGGCTATATAAGAGAAATAAGGTATGTTATGTGCACGTAATAGAGCCAATTGGCAATTAATATAGTATTATAGTTCAAAATTACTCATAGATGACTCTGTACTTTTTAAAATGAAAAGCAGAAGAAGATATAAAATTGTTTCCCGTGGCCCTTGTCGATTAATCTACTCTGAGGATGAGGTTATAATTATTTGCCTTGACTTCCCAGGACGGAATTTTTTTTATCTGGTAAGATCCCGTTTTGCAGATTTGTTGAAAATTATATGTGAAATGTGATAAAGAGAGAGGCGATGAAATTTCTCAAATATTTTATGGATCATTCATAAATCACATTTTTTTTTGAAACTGGCAACAATTGGTAATATTAATATTCATGGCTATATTACTTTCACTAGTAGATGTAAAACCAGAATGCGAAATCTTTTTTTTTCCATATGTTTACTATATTGTTATATTATTTTTATTCTTCTCTATTTCATTGCATTTTTTTCTCCTTTTAGTATAGCCTGATTAACATGTTAACAAACAAGCAGAGGATTAAGAGTAATTGGAGCCTGTAGCGTATGAACTTGGTTTATTTTCTTAATTATATACTGAACTTAATTCAAACAGGATATCGTTCTACTCATAAAATTATTATAGATATACTTATATTCTTTTTTTTGATTATTTTTCTTAAGTGAAGTAAAATTTGGCAGAAATGGATATATTGAAAAAAATTAGGAAATTAACCTAATTAATTTCACTGGCTCTATTTTGTAAGATTTTAAATTTAAAATAATAATAAAATTATTTTAATAACCTAAAAGGAAATATAGTACTGCTAGTCTTGAGATTTACTTTTTTTTCATAATTATTATTTGCAATAAGAATGACAGTATTGCTCTGTATCTTATAAAATACCATTTGTGTGTATTCAGATATATTTTTTCTCAAACTCACTTGGGACATATACACTATCACTTTTTATGCACATTTTTAGAAATATTTTGCCCTTTTAAATATCTAGTTTCTATATCCTAGTACTATATGTAAGAAAAATCAAGTTTCAATTCAGAAGTTTTCCGTAAAAAATTTCTTAGCGTTAAAAAACGTTAACGTTAATATGTAATAGTCTTATTAAAACGTTTAATAAGACTATTACATATTTTTAATGAGATCTATACGGAATTGTACATTTAAATACATATCCAATAAATTTATATGCCACATATATAATTAAGAACTTCTTTATTGAATCATCAATCTGGTTCAATAATAAGAAAACAAATTTTGTTATGCTGTCCTATATTTTTAGTTTGCACATTCTATAAAAAAAATTGAATTTATATTTTCTCTCTCTGTCTTTAAAAGTAGGAACAAAATTTATTTCATTCATGGGTGTTACTCAAATTATATTCAGCTTTCTGCTCAGTTAATGTATTCATAACCATATTAAATATCTATTAACAAACATTACTTATTAAGATGTGGTAACTTCGCTTAGATATTTAGATTCATGTAAAAATAAATATGATATATATTTTAATGGAATTTTAAAATTTTTATGAAGAATTTATCTGGAGTACAATATTTTAACTATCAAATACATTAATTTTAAATTCTTTTACTGTAATTTCTCGTTTCCTATAGATAAGCAATTTCGATTTAAAAAAGTTTTTTATTATCCCTTGTGAGGAATAAAAAATGGGGTATTAAGCAAGGAGTCATTCACATACTATTAGCTTTGCTTTTGTTTTTAAGAAGTGATTGAGTATGATTTCCTTTGATTTCCAAAAAAATATCGCCAAGCTTTTTCCGGCCGATAGGATAGTCTTCACCATTCTTTGGTGTTGATTCATTGGAAACAAAATCTATTGTTTTAATTAGTTCTCGATTTCCGATGTATAATGATGAAGCCAATTCTAATCGATGGTAAAAACTCGATACAAAATGTCGATGATAGTTCGAGGGCCAGCATTTGTAGTTTCATTTAGCATCAAATAGATGTCAAATCTATACTATTTTATGAAGCATTGTCAAAAATTTTTTGGCATAATTTAAAGGAGGGCAGCTTACATTTGGTAATGACTACTGACCTTAACATCGCCGTCCGTCTCAAACACAGGTCCTCTTTGAAGCATTTTCTTAAATTAACTTAGCTAAAATAAAATCTTCTTACAGATATATTGCAGTGTTAAGCCAATTTTTGGATATAAGGTTTTTTGGATTTCCAACAACAATTATTGTAAAGGAAAGTGTGTGACGTGTGTGACTGCTGAAAATGTGGACGTGAAATACACTTGGGATAGTTCACGTTAGTTTTGAGTTTGATATATTGACTTATGGGTCGCTTCTTTAGCAGCTAATGAATTTTATTATAAAACCATGCAGTAATGCTTAATTATTTTCATTGTTCTGGTGCAATAAATAGAAATAAAAAATATTAAATTAAATTCACAGAAATGAATTTTCATATTTAAAACAGTTATGTTTAACATTTATATAACTGAAGCAATGATAATACATTTCGATTCTAAAACCATTTTTCACTCAACTTATTGTAAAATTTTTTAATTAATAAGAATCCAGAAACTCCATTTCGTATGACGTTTAAAATGGAAAGTTTCTGAAAAATTATTTAAGTTCTAACAAAATATCGTCTAAAGTACCATTACGCGTTTAGAGAAATCGAAGTATATCTATCTCACAGATTACTTTCTTTCTAAGAGCTTGGATATAGCTGTAGATGTAATCACCTATGATCTCCAAATCTTAAAGAATGAAAAAAAATTGCTGCTCTCAAAAGATTAATAAGCTTTACGTGATCCCCAGACTATTTCCAAGTACTCAAGTAGTTGGAAAAAAGTTTTATGTGCGTTAAGATTTTTCTTGATTAGAAAAAGGATTGTTTCTTAACTATTTTCGAGATTAGACGTACCAGTTATTTTTCAGGATAAGAAAAATAAAATTATATAAAAAATACTCTGACATTTGTTGTGCCTTGTCTTATGAATCAGCTGACTCAGAAAGGGAAATTGGATTTTAAAAGAATGCTTGGTAAAAACTGTAAGGGTTTCTCTTTTTATCCTATCTGACAAATCATACATCAATTTAAAAATTAACTGTCTTATAAAGCCATTTGCCTCTCTAAAGAATTTATTGAGTTCTTAGCTCTATTTATTTTACCTAAATGTATTAAAATATTATATGAATATTTAATACTCTATTCTTTTATGTTTTGGAGAAAAAAGATTATTCTATTTAATATGGGAATAACTCCCAAGGCTCGTAAAGTAAATGAGCTACTATATGTATCATATATTTTTTCTGTTCAATGCACGGAATTTAAGAGCATTTAATTGTATTTCTATTTCAATAAATGGACAAGTTTCTCAGTTTAATCACAAGAGATTAGAATATTCAAAAAAAGGAAATTAAGAGCAATTTTTTTTTTCTTGGAATTAGTTTCAGCATTAATATGACAATGAAATATATTTCTACCATGCATTTTAGGACAGAGAACCAATATATGAATTAAGACAAAGTTGTCTTAAATCATATATTGGTCATGAAGAATCTCTACAAATCATGAAGAATCTCTACAAATTTTGGTTTTAATTTTTAGAGATGCTATTATATTATTTGAGGAAGCTTCACATCTAATTGGAACTATAACTTTTAGATATAAAACTGAAAAAATGTTTCAAATATTGTTCATTTGTTCTTTTAAAATTTATGCTCAAATCGAGAAAACGTCTTGAATTCCTCTAAAAATTTTATTGTCTTAATAAATGGGAAGAATGAATATTGACACTCAATATTGTGTACATTATTCACAAAAAAACCCATCATTTGAAGGGAAAAGAAAGCGAAAAAACAATTACGCGATATTTAATGCAGAAAAATCTTAAAGTATGTTTAACGTTCTTTTTTAAATACGGTTACATATGTAATACTTTAATTTGATTAAACTAAGGACACATTTCAATCATAAGCAAAGCTTTGGTAATCTACAAAAAATCTGTAATTCACTAACGAAAAAGTTGTTAAATATGAGTTTTCCCAACGTTATGGGAAAAGCAAAGCAAGAAAATCGACATTTTGTATAATAAATAAAATATTTCATTATTAAACAAAAATTTATTAGAAATTAAATGATATTTAAATTTAATAACCCTGAAACTAAAGAATGAGAGGTGTTAGAACTTAATTTTCTTTTTAAATTTTAGTACATTATTTAAGTTCTGTCATTGTACTGGTTCTAAGGAAATACGCTTATTTCCTGAAGTTTTATAAGCAAATGTGTGAGACCTGTAAAATCATTTATATTTTATGCTGATGTAACTCCGAATATATTGATTTAGATACAGGGTACTATCAAAATTTGCAAATTTCACTTCCTACTTAAATTTTATTTTTTCTGTTAAATTAATACATCTTATCTGAAGTGGAGACTTGTACTTGTTTTACCTACAAATCTGAAAACATTTTAAGGTGACAGTTTAACTTCAAAACCCATTTTTGGGTCAAAATATTGATTTATTTTTAGGTTTTTGTTTCATATTAAGCTACAAATGATTATCTTTAAAACTCTGTTTAAACATTTTTTTCTTTCTTATACAAAAGTGGAGTTATAGCTGATTTAATATTACTTCTTCATGAATTTATATTACTGGATGGGCTCTAAGTAAGACAAAACACACAAATATATATATATATGGGGGGAGGTTTCAATTACTTATAAATAGAACAGAATATTCTTAAGATTTTACACTGAGTGGAAGCTTTTTTTATATTGCAATAAAGTGAAAATAATTATGAGTTTTATAGAAACCCTCAGTGTTCAGAACTCAAACTACCAATGCTTTCTATGTAACGGCTGTATTATCAAAATAATAGACTATTCCGTAGATAAGGCTTCTATGTTAGTTAATTTACGAAATTTTTATGGATTTATTTTCTTTTAAGTTACCGGTCTCCAATAGCCCTCTTGTTGCTACTAGTGTGACGTTAATGAAACCAAAACAAGCTTTTAAGTTACCATGTTAAGCGGAAAGTTTTTATTTTGTTTATATTTGCTTTAACCGCCCCTTTAACAGCAAAATTATATACTAACAAAACTTTTATTGTGTTTTTTTTTAATTCTGAAGCACCATAAAATCATAAGATATTCTCCATTTATGGGCAAAATGTATGCTTATTCAAAACATTTTCGACGAAGATGGACTGCTACTATAAATCTTTTATTCCCATAAAATCAATTACTTTAGTTCTTGTACTCAATTGTGTATTCATTTTGTACGAACTGTGAACTATAATAGCTGGAAGATCAAGTTATGACATTTTAGTACTAAACTAAAATTGTACTAATAAGTTCATCTACTAAGTGTTTTAACATTTATTTTAGAATAGCCTTATTTTTATGTCTAATTATATCAAAAGTTAGACATGATTATGACTAATATATAAATGTCATAAATTACATAATAACATTCCTACTCTAGTGCACTAAAACCATTAAATCTAATCACTGAAAAACTTTATAAATTGCACATCAATTAATTTCGCTCTAAGCATTTTTCTTAATTTGAGTAACATTGAGAAAGATCAAGCTATCCAGAAAATGATTGACTGAAAAAAATCTCTGCAACGGTGATAGGAAATAAAAGAAATAAGAACATAAAACTGCCTAACGATCAAGAAAAGAATGCGTGGAGGACCATAAATCACGCTACTGTATAAATTACCTTTAATCAATCTTCTATTAGACAAAAGATAATGATAAATTGGATAGTCTGATAAGCTATTATGGGTTAAGTGCGATTCTTAAAGCTAATGCCTGAGATATAATTCTTTCTGTGATTTTACGCATTGCATATGATTTATTTAGTGATTAATGGAGATATAAATATATTATATTTGTAACAAGTCTCTTTCAGGTTCATTTTTTGTATAATTAAAAGTATATATATTAAATTATATTTTAAAGTAAAAGTATCTTCTCAGAGAAGAAAAAGCATAAAAATATTGTAAAATAATTTGAAATGAAGTGTAAAAAACCTTATATATATAATAGTATATTTTTCAATTCCCCACTTGTAGCCAACCGACACAAATTCAGTAGATTATAGTATATCTGTTTTGGTAAATACTGAATTCAGTTTGACTTTAAACTATTCACCATTCTTTTGAATTTTAGAAGTTGGAAGATGTTTTCATTGAGTTATAATTTTATAAATATGATTTTTTTTTATAAATAAGTTATGATATTGTAAGTGATTTTGAAATTTATATATACTTAAAAATACAATCAGAAATTTAAATAAAATGCTTTCTGACTTAGTATTAGTATAGTTAAACCTGTTAATTGAACTCCGAATAAGAAATTACGTTTAGTTAAGCAAGACAGTTTATTTTTAAAGCACACATAATTATTGAGCTGAAAATAATCATTAAAATACTTTAGAAATCTGATATTTTAACATTACAGAAATTTCATTTTCTTTATGGAAATTAATTTGTTATTAAGAAAATGAGTAAAAAGTTGCTGTGATAAATTGTGCAAAGAGATGCTTTCATAATTTGAGTAATATGTACACTCTAAGACACGTACAAATCGACGAGCCATAATAAAGTTACGATTGACAGAAATGAAAATTCCTTTTAAAGAAAACATTTGCAATCCCAGAATAATAGAGTGTTGTTTATTCCAAAGTTTATTTATCACAAAATAAAGTAAAAAATGTGCTGGTCCACTCTTCTATAAATACTATATTTTATTCTTCATGACCCAGAATCATAAATTTTCCATATGAAAATAATGTGAGCATGTGAAAAATATGAGAATCATGTGAGCATGAAAATCATGAAAACATGTGGAAAATCATAAATTTTCCACATGCTCTTCAGAAATTCTTGAAAAATTGTCTCGAACTGGCTGGTTAAATGGGAAAAAATATTTTGGAAATGTTGAGGAGCTATCCCGAAGGATCTAAAATATGCTGTTTATATTTTAGCAAACGACTTAGTAGGTCAAGTGTTAGGCAGAATTTAAAAAAAATCACCTCAGGGCATTTGGAATGGATATGGACCATATCTTGTTGAAAACAAATTCCACTCGTATGTAATGGCAAAAGAAGGAACCATTGAATTTTGTCTACGTATTTCTAAGCTATGAGCGTGTCACGATTGATTAACAAAAGGAACAAGCTATCAAAAGCGATTTCAAGCAAGACCATGACGTCTTTTGGTGGGCCTGTGTCACGTGCAATTTTATATACAGATCCCTATGCTGTCCTAGACGTATCCAGACACATCTGTCCTGATTGATAATCAGTTGTTGGAAACGGATCTCATGACTAAATACTATTCTTCCTTAATCAGTGCAGTTCTAAGTTATTTGGACTAAGCATCACAGAAAGCGGTTTTGACGGTATACAGGCAATAAACTGTGACTCTTTTACGTTCGTACAGAGTTAAAGTTTTTTTTCTTATATGGTTTAATCAGTGATTAGATTTTGAGACAGCTTTTGTTTGACTTTCGCGATAGCTAGATATACAAGAATGTCCTGAATATTAAATTATGAGACTTTTGTCACACTAAACAATAAATACATTGAACATTACATCTTGTCAAAAAATGATAAATTTAACTTTAAACTCCTCTTTTAAATTAATCATACTTCATTGGTTAAGAAGTATGCTTGAACTTGGACGCGAATAGAGAGAAATTATATGATTAAATGGCGTAATACATATCTAATGAAATAGCAAATGTAATATGAACGTATGTAATACAATTGTCTGATGCTATTTATACGTATGTAATGTGATAATGAAATACACTTTGATATTAGGACAACATCAGGGCAAAATAATTCTTCCTTTTTTTCCCTCATAATTTTATTCACATTATGCATGAATACTCATATACCGAGTGAGAAATCACAAAAAGCATCTTGTTTTCATAAATTTCTACGCTTATGAGAAATTAGTGTACAACTTAGAGTTTACCAAAACTTAAGATTATTACTTAAAAAAAGTTTAAATGCATTTATAACCAGAGAATGTTATTATATAAGCAAGAGTTGTAAGAATAATAGCAACGCGCAGGGTTTACTCGATTTTTCTTACTAGACAACAACATAATTGTTATGGAACTAAAAGAAATCCGTTTTATTATATATGTACAGTACCCACTGCTGTGAAAATTCTTTAATTTAATCCCTATCTTTTCCTCCTTAAAACTGTGATTTATATATAAAATTATTTTTATTAATTTAAACAATAAAAATTTTGCTTAGTAATATAATTAGGAAAAACTATTTTTACGAATAATTTAACATCAGATTTTCAGAATAGCTAATTGTTATGAAATATTTCAAATTTTATTCGCACAAAAAGTCTTATTTATTAAAATGAATGAAAAAGGACTTGCTTAACCCAGCTGCAGAATTAAGTTTAGAAGCAACAGCTGAAATGACTAATCCAATGCTGAAAAATTTAATTATAAATAGCACAGGGTTTGACGAGGAAGACACCAAATTGATGTATGATAACATAATCGAAGAAAGGAAATAAAAGAAAGAAGAGGGGAAAAAGAACTGGCAGAGAAGAGGAGACAAGAATTGGAATTGGCAGAGAACAGGAGACAAGAACTGGAATTGGCAGACAAGAGGAGACAAGAATTGGAGTTGGCAGAGAAGAGGAGACAAGAACTGGAATTGGCAGAGAAGAGGAGACAAGATGAGATAGAATTAGAGAAGTTAAGAATCGAGGCCATTGGCCAAGTCAAGGGACATTGGCGTTAAATCCTCGTACACCGAGTAATGAATTGAATAAATTACTACATAAATTTTGTATGAATGAAGATATCAGTCTGTATTTGATATTATTTGAGCGCCAATATGATGTCGGAACCAAAAGAGTTTTGAGTTTCACATCTGGCGAATCTACTTCCACTAGAAATAACGCAACTAATTGCTCAAGAGCCTGAATAAAAGGCTAAAGATTATGATCATGTGAAGATACTGCTACTCAAAAGATTCAAATTAATTCCTGAGAAGTTTAGGCAGTTATTTGTCACTCAACAGAGAATTGCTGAAAATAAATGGCGAGATTCCAAGAAATTCAAACATTCCTTAATGGATGGATAGAGGGACTTAACATCAAAACATTTGATCAGTTGCGAGATCTGATAATAGCAGATCAAATGAAGAAAAGAGCTCCCGTCGAATTTAAAGAACATCATTTAGACGAATGGTCCATTATCAACTCGCCAGAAGATTTAGACGAGAAACTCAAGGAATTAGAAGATGTCCGGAAGACATTGAAGCCGAAACTATGTTTCTCACCATCTTTTCGGAAGCAAGAAGCCAGATTGCTAAATAAGTTCATTAATTTCGGAAGATGTGAAAATCGCCACAGGAGAACTGAAAATTTCAATCATGAAAGTAGATTCTATGAGACTCATCCGATTAAAAAAATTGAAAAACGAATACCTAGAAAATGTTTCATTTGTAATTCTCCATAACATTTACGCTACAATTGTCCTGAAATAAAGAAAGAGTCGGAACCTGAGAAACCATCGAACTCTGAAGTACAGACCTGTTTTGTTGTCCCGCAAAAAGGGCTACTTCTAATAGATATTACTCTTGGGGACAAAACTATTTTTACTCTGATAGATACTGGGAGTACAGTTAGTCTCATCTATGAAGACGTAAGCACGAAGACTGTCGACCAACAAAAGTGTTTTTAAAAAATGTAGTATTCTATTCGAAATAGGTAAATCGCATGTGTTGATGAAAGGTACTTTAAAACATGATCTCGTCATAAATGAAGACCTTTATTCCTTTACATCTTATGTTGTGCCGACTAAGCATCTAAACTTTGAGGCACAGATATTTTGGAACAAGCTTCTTTAAAGTTTACCGGAGATGGTCTCGAGTTCCATAAATGTGAGGGAAAAAATTATCAAGATCAGAAAGAAAGCATTCGCCTTGAAGCAAAAGGAAGTATTCAAGAAATTAAGTCTGAGAACCAAAGAACATATAATAAGAAGAGAATAAAGGCTCCCCAGTGCCAGATCGTTTATTAAGTTGCGGTCCAACGTGAGAAAAGTGCTGAGAAAATATGGCAAGATTTCTTCCAAGAAATTCAAACATTCTTTAATGGATGGATTAAGGATTTTAATGTCAAAACCTTTGACCAGTTGTGAGATCTGATAATAACAGATCAAATGAAGAAAAGAGCTTCCTTCGAAATTAAAGAGTATCATTTAGATGAATGGCCAAGTATTAACTCGCCAGAGGATCTAGCAGAGAAACTAGAGGAATTTGAAGATGTCTGGAGGACATTGAAGCCGAAACCATGCTGCTCACCATCTTTTAAGAAGCGAGAAGCCAGACTGCCGAATAAGTTCGTTAATTTCGGAACATGTGAAAATCGCAACAGGAGAACAGAAAATTTTTAACATGAAAAAAAAAAAAAAAAAAACTACTATGAGACTCATCCGAGAAAAGATTTTGGAAAACGAATTTTTAGAAAATGTTTCAATTGTCATTCCCCTAACCATTTAAGCTACAATTGTCCAAAAGTCAAGAAAGAGTCGGAACATGCGAGACCATGGAACTCTGAAGTACAAACCTGTTTTGTTGTCCAAAAAAAAAAGGGCTACCTCTAAAAGATATTGCCCTTGGAGACAAAACCATTTCCGCTCTGATAGATACTGTTAGTTCAGTTAGTCTCATCTATGAAAACGTAAGAGCGAAGATTGTCGACCAACAAAAGTTTTTTAAAAAATGAAGTATTCTATTCGAAATAAGTAACTAAATCGCATGTGTTGACGAAAGGTACTTTTAAACATGATCTCGTCATAAATGAAGACCGTTATTCCTTAACATGGTATGTTGTGCCGAATAAGCATCTAAACTTCGAGGCACAGATATTTTGGAACAAGCTTCTTTAAAGTTTACCGAAGAGGGTGTTGAATTCCATAAATATGAGAGGAAAAATTATCAAGACCAAAAATAAAGCATTCGGCCTGAAGCAAAAGAAAGAATTCAAGAAATTAAGTCAGAGAACCATAGAACATATAATAAGAAGAGAAAAAAGCCTCCAAAGTAGCAGATTGATGATTTAGTAGCGATCAAGCACACACAAGTGTAGGCCCAAATCCTCAGACCTAAGATTACAGGACCATATTAAGTTATAAAATTAAGCCCAGAGTACATTATGTGATAGAAAGTAGATTGATCACCACACCCAAATTGTAACTACCACCCGTGGTGATCTAATAAAATACTTCTCCTCTGCAGATCAAAACTAGATAATATAATGTCCTCATAGCAAATCGCCTTCATTTTTAAGAGTTTCCTTTGTAATATTTACATTTCATAGTTATAGAGTTGTAACATGCCGATCAATTGGAGTCTTCTGTTGTTGGTCATTTGAAGGCAGCCTCATGACCAGGCTGTAAGATGTATACATTTTGAGACAACCCAAAATAGAGGGACACCTGAACTGATCTCTACTTTCTCATTTCCAAAGGTTCACACGAGAATTACCAGCCAGACGCAGGGGCGCTGCCAACATGGAAGATATTGTGATCAGATATCTCTTCCAATATATAAGCCAATAGTTATGTTTTGGCTTTGTAAATACTGGCTGTGTCATATTGTTTAATTGAAATGTTATCTTTTAAATCTCTTTTATTGGTCAAAACACAGACAACTTTACAGCAGACCGTGCCTCTTTCATGGTTGAGTTCACACATGCATGGCCATGTATGTCATTTTGGTACATGAGTCTCTCCCCTCTCTTGTATGTATAGTATGTTTAGTATGTCTATATGTATATTATATTTAATGTATATATTATGTTTGGTATATAATATATATTATATTTAATATATAATATATAGTATATGTACAATATATTTAATATAATATATTTATTATGTATATATTATATTTAATGTGTATATACATATATATTATATTTAAATATATGTATAATATGTATGTATATAATGTATATATATAATATATTTAATATATATCTATATATATATATATAATATTTAATATATATATATTGTTTTCAATGAATTTTTCTTATTTACTTTTATTTTATTAAAGGAATTGTTCATACATATATGTCTGTCTACTTAAATAATATTAATTTAATTCAGTGTTCTCTTAAATGTTGAATGTCCTTTTAAAATTCCCTCATGCGTAAAAATCAATTAAAAGTCCGGAACAATGGAGAGCCTTTCTCCATTTCAGGACTTACATTACACATATTCTTAATTCCTTTATTTGTGCAGAACAAATATTTCCCTTCAGTGGTTCAAAGCATTGCTAGAGTAAACAGTGCAGTCCATTGCCCAAGGTTCCCAAAAGACCATTCCTCAAACCGAAGACCCTCGTTTCGATTTCCTGACCCTGTCGTAAAGTAGTGAGTAAGTACAATTAAAATTCATTCCCTGATTCACAATCAACGGAATAGCCCTTTCTGGTCGAACAATGCCAGACTGTGTTCTAAATTTTCGATTGAGCCAAGATTCTATTTGTGTGAATAAATAAAACTTTCTCGAATCTGAATGTGTGTACGTGAGGGCTGTAAACTAATTGTGAGATGTTACGAAGATCATTTCCTGTCCAATCGTTGATTGTACTTTGATTAGCCAATGTAATATATCTTTTAACCAAATTAGTACGTCCATGGCCTATTGTAAAAGAGAAAATAGACAATGAAAGTTTCTATAAAGGGATTCGAAGTTATGCTCATTAAAAAAATTTTTGTCACTTTTACAAAAAATTAAGAAAAAAAAGCAAAAACAAAGATAAATATTAAAGAAAGGAGAATGTAAGTTGTTAAATTATAATATCATTTATTTATTTCAAAATAATTAGTTCCACTTACAAAAACAAATTATCGTTGTTTAAACGAACAACAACAAAACACAAAATTTTTTATAAAACGATTTCATCTTTCAGTGGCAATTTTTTCTCTTTCTTCCGATTAGAAGTTTATGTAATTAAATTAGATTGGAAAAATTTGATTTTTAAATGTAAATCTGGTAATTTTATTTTTCTTGAAGCCAAAAAATAATCTTTCTAAATCATCTTTATATATCATCAGCAAAACACATAAACTTTTCTATATCATTTTATTTTAGCAATTGAAGCACAATGACTCAAACACAACACATTTGAAATGAAGGTCCCCTATTCCAAATGAGGATTTCAAATACTAAATTGAAAAGTGCATTACTCTGAAGCTAATACTTAGTTGCTTTAGTTCTAATTCAGAATAAACAATATACATGTTTAATTATTTGCAGTTGTAATGATATAGTAGAATTTACAAATGCCGAGATGAAAAATACGGGTGTAGTAAACATTTTATCTGTGATGCATAAAAATATGGAACTTTCGAAACTTATCAAATTCTGTTCTAAATTTTGATTTGAATTTCTTTTGTGAATACATTTGGCTTAGTTTCCAAATATTAATAATTAATAGAAGAAACTGAACTCTAAAAGAATTTGTCTCGACTCCTAAGTTCGTTGTCAAGAATTTTAAAATTATGAGGAGCATTGAATTCGAATTGTTAAATAACTTGGCAACGTAGCAATACAATAACTGTATGAAAATAATAATAAGTACAAATTATAAACATTCTAATATAAAAGGATTTAGTTGAAACTCAACAAATCTAAAGCATTTTACAATATAATTGTTCAAAAATTAAACATAATTATTATTCAAAATAATATAAATTAATAACAACATTTTTGCTTTTAAAGGTTGGGCTTAACCTTTTTCTTAATAAATTGTTTTTTTTAAATAAATGAAATAAAACAAAACATGATGTAAAAATAGATAATTTTGAAGCTATGTCTTTTTTTTCTTTACAGTTTATCAGTAATATTTTTTCGAACATATGTAAACATTTAAAAAAATATCAATTTTATATATAAACAAATATAAAATAATATAGCTCGTGCAATTTAGTGTAACACAAACGTAGCACTTTACAATGTATTACATGTATACACAATGCAATGAGTTATACGAATATTAGAAAAATGAAATATTTTATTTCTTTCCCAGATGAATGATAGCAGTAATTGAAAACTTACAAGTTTTAACATATAGTTCATAATATTTTTAACACGAAAAAAAGAATTAATGGATTTAATTTATTATTTTCACGAAGTTTTGATAAGAAGGTCATATCGGATTACCTCTACAAAGCTCCATAAATATCTACAATAAAAAGGAATCTGTATTGAAGTAATACGAGAAATTTGTTACATTAAAATAAATAACAGAATGGAAAAGTAGAAAAATTGCTTTAAACTTCACATTGAAACTATTGGAAGTTTATGCAAGCTTTAAAAAAGAACACAGACTGAAACAGAAACAAAATTGGAATGGCAAGTGCTTGGTCAGAACAAACACAACAACAACAAAAAAAACAAGGAATATCATTGACATTGAAAATCGAATTAAATCACTGAAGTCTTCAAAACTCGCTCAACAGAGGAATATTTCTATGAAATCGAATGTAATTTTTAATTCCACATGTATCACTTTACATGGCTTCAATGACATAATGATTAAGATGGTTTAGATAATCTTCAAAAATTAAAAATTTAAAAATGTTTAGTACAAATTAAATGTTTTTACATTATTATTCTTATAATTATTATCATATATTGTTGTTCTCTATTTAAAAAAATTCTTTTCTTGCAATTGCACATCTCATCATCTTGATTTGTCGTACGATAAATTGTTCGTGCACCATATATTATCCCAATTATATACCTATATATACACATTTATGTTTATCAATCACTATATAGATGCATTTTAGTGATTTAGGAGATTTAATTTGGATAGTTGACTAAAAGTTAAAGTAGTTAGCATTGAAGAAGCAAAACTTTTATGAGGTATTTTGAAAATCAATAATTTCTTTTAAGCAAATCAAATTACAAACATCTTAGCTTGATAGGTGTAACTAAAAGCAGGAGCATCAAATTTAGGTAATCAGAATAATGATGAACGTAACAATGTGAAATGTAACTGCAAGTTGTAACTAAATTAATTCAAGAAGTAACCATTAATCTTGCATCCAGATTCAACGTATCCCGTATTACGAGTAAAATCCTCATCACTTACTGTAAAAGGGGAAGTGCAATTATACATATCGTGTTCATATTTCTTATACAAAACTTTTTTTCTGTTTTATTTCATCATTTGATACAAAAAGAATGTCCTTTCATATCAGTCCAGAAAATACAGTTTAATCTGTTTTTAAATATATTTGCATAAACAACTCGGAGAAATTAACGTGAAATAATTGGAAGAAATAGAATCAAATAAACACAGATTACTAATGCAACAAATAAAATTTTTTAAACATACTGTAGCATTACTCAAAAATATCGGATTAATATTTATCTTTTTCGAGTGTGTACGACAAAGGAAAAGAAATATTTCCATAAATATAAGCATATTTAAAAGGCAAAACATCTAATACATAAAAATAAGGACATCTAACATTTATTAAATATATAATGTTTATTTTATTTGCTTTAGGGTTTTTCCTGAGATTCAAGATGAACATGTTTGTAATCCACTAATATGCTTATTCTATTTTTTCAATATTTTCCCAAGTTTAGTATTTTATAATATTTTTTACCGCTTCTTATAATGATAAGTTAGAAGTTTTTTTTTAAATTTAAAAATTTCTTTTCAAACATTTATTTTCTTAAACATCAAACTACCTATCTGACTTTATAAAGAAGAAATAGCTATTATGGTAAATGTTCTAGAGATTGTGTTTCTTCAATAAAGACTGAATTTTTTTTATCTATATTCATTTTATCAAGTTAATGAAGAAAAGTTATTTTGAATATTGTTTTCATTACTTAATTTAAGATTAAACTTTTTTTTTATCTATTCTCCGTTTTAATCAAAGCAAAATAAATGTTTCTAAAATTAAATTCAAATTATTTAAATTTTTTATCAGAACTTGCTAATTAACAAGTGGCTGTACGAGTATGTTACTTTCAAACATTTCAGGCTAACTGTAGATAGTATATTTTAGCTCTACGACTATTGCAAATTGTATTTTTTTCACAGAAATACTTTTTAAGAAATATATCATTATTCCATATATATATATATATATATATATATATATATATATATATATATATATATATATATATGCATGTGTTTTGTGTCAAGATGTGAGATAAAAGCATATAACTCAAAGTGTATCAGGCCAAACTTTTTTTAAAAATTTGCGTTGAAGTCTATCTCACCACTAACAGAGAAAAATATACTTATAGTTAAAACTAGCCATTTTGCATAACTTATGAAAGCGTGCGATGATGTTTTCCAATTTATAGAGACTAAAACACAGCACATAACATTTTGAGTGGTCTGAAAAATTGCTTACATTCTAAAATCTTAATAAATTTACATAATCAATTTATAATTCACATAATAAAGCTATTTTTCATTAATAGTCATCACTATTTAATTCTTCGAAAGATATAATTATCAATAACCAACTGGTTAAACTTTTATATACCATCATGAACAGTTAGTTCTCAGAAAAAAAATATCTGAAATCGAAGTATAGTTGTTTGTAATGTACACATATCCTTATGGGCCGAATTATTTATAATTTTATGTAAACTTATGAATACCCAAATGCGCTATGTGGTAGGAAGTAACTAGAATGTGAACCTTTCAATAGGATTATATGATACTTATCATTAGGGAACGCTGCCTTGAATCCGGATGGAAACTATCCACTGCCGATGGCATATAATGCTGCTTGTTCCGTTGATTTCTACTTAACCGGAATGGAACTTAGTGAACACTTCTGAGCGCACTTGATTGATGAATTACTGTTTAGAACAAGGAATTGATATCTAATTTAACTCAATAATCCTCTTATTTGTTAATGCAGATAGTTCGTTTTTTATTCAACATCTGCTCATTCTAACTTGCTAAGAATGCATATGCCTCCTTTGAGTAGACTTTTACTAAATCATGCACCAAATTTAAAAAATGTTTAGTAAAGAATAAGCGAACAAGTAAAACATTAGATGTAATTTTGGTCTGAACACTTAGGCACTATTGTATAGTACTTTTTCTGAATCAAATAATATAGTTTTGATATTCTAGATAGATCTTGATTGACTGTATTCAATTGTATTTCTGATGTTTCTTACATTTATCGGAACCAATTTTCACTAAATCTTGATCTATGTATGAAAAATAACTAACATTAAAAATACGAAGCTAATTTACATCTATATTATAATTAATAGTTATTTTAAACTATTTTATAAAAGTTATTTATAGAAAATGATTCGCAACTTTGATTCGCAAGCAAAGCTGTCGACATATCCGTAATCTCAGTTCATAATATAACATAATAACCTCTCAGTGAAACCAGCCTTCCTTCAAAGAATTCTCAAATATTTATCTATAACAATAGAGAATTTCCCCAAAATTTGATTTCCTGTAGGTATGATATTAAATGGTTTTAGGGGCACAAGTGTAGAGGCCATTTTTAGACTGTATTACGTATTGAAAAAGCCACAATAAATGTTTTATTTTCATTCTAAAAAGGATAGTAATAATAAATGAAAACTTTTTTTCCATGACTTAGAGGAATATTTTTAAAGTGTGTAATGTAAGTTTTAGTGCTGTTAAAAAATTTTTAGACTGTTTAAAGACACAAGTAGATCACCACTGAACAGATAGGAAACAGTGGGAGAAAGTACAAAAGCAAAACCAGGGATTATCTAGTTTTACAAAGAAAATCCAAGATTAGCGTGAACAACAGTAAAATACTTCATTTTTTTCAGATGAAACCTATTTAGTTGTACATGCTCAGATGTCTAGCCTTTTTAGTGTTTCAACCAGAGAAATACCTCTATACAAACAACAACTCTTAGAAACATATCGAATATTCTGTGAAATTACAGGTTAAGAAAATATTTTGGGATGATTTTATGTTCATGCTTCCTCCTCCCCAGTGCCGCTATTAACAAATGATATAATATTGAATTCCTACAAATATATTGAAGTCATTGAAACAAGTATTATTTTTGAAGCTAAAGAAATATTGGCCAAAGAAAGACGACATTTTATTATAAGATCGTGCTCTGTTCCTCTCGTTGAAATAAATGACAAAATGTGTTGACGAAAATGATGTTAAACATATAGAATTGGCCAGAAAATGAGAACGACTTCACCTGAACACTTGAGGGTAATTCTTAAGATGAATATGGGAAATATGAACTGGAAAAATAACGCAGTTACAATTTCTTCTACACTCAAAGTATACTTTTTTAATAATGAAGCAATGGTGATGTTCCAAAACTTCATAAAATTTATGCCAAAACTTAAACTAAATAATAAATTATCCAGAAGTTGTTATACTTTGTAAATTTTAATAATTTTCAAAGTTTCACTAAACATTCCGAAATTCAACAGTGTTTAAGTAAATATTCATATGATATAAAGGGTGTGTTTATATATTTTTATAAAGATTTTGAAAAAAAAAAGATATTAAAGAATACAAATATTTTTTGGGAACGGACTTCAGGCAACTACTCACTATTTCTGAAATTATCTCCTGATACTTACAAATTTATTATTTTTTTCAAAATAATGTATGTAAACCAGGTTTATATAGCAGTATACATTTTTGTGGTCTTTCTAGGAAAAAAAATTCATATTCTTAGTTTTAAAATAAAACTTAAGTAACACATGGTACAAAAATTTCTCAGTGTAAAACAACCAACATAATTAATTGAAAAATAAAAAGTCTTTAATTCTTCCTTCTAAGGGAAAAGAAGCCTCTAAACAAATACCCAGTAAAGGTATATATTGTGTGACGTTGGGATATTCATCATTTCCTCTTTACTAACCTCGTTGTCTTTATATTAATTTAAATTGCATATATTTACAATTTTTTTCCTACAAAAATAAAGCGCGGTTAGGTGAATTATAGGAAAATAGGAAGTGATTTGAATTAGTGATAGTGATAAATAAATAAAATAGAATGGAAAATAGAGGATAACTGCAAGCCGATAGTTATTAGCAAAGTAGATTGAAGCATTGAAATTATTTTTTGCAGTAAAATTGATTATTAATCTAAATACTAAGATATGATGCTGCGTTATTGAAAAGAGTTTGGATCAGAACGAGTGAATTGGTGAGTTAAGACTTTACAAGATGATCATATCCTAGAATTGACGAGTTAAATATGAATTCCAGAGAGAGTGACCTTATCTATTCTTCAGGAGGTAATAGTGTTTTGTACAGTTCTTACGCATCTTTATTTGAAGACTAAAACTTATTGACTATTTAATTAAAAGGAAAAATGGCAATATAGTAAATAGTGAAGGAAGATCACAGCAGTTGTTTCGAACGTATCTGAGGTGAAAACACTAGTAACTGGTGAATATCCGCTGACTCAATAATTAAATAGCAAATAAATTTTAAAAAAATATAGTAACAATAAACAAAATAATAAACAAGGATTTGCAGTTTGAAAATTCTGAATAATATGTGTACATTGTTACAATTTTTCCAAGGCATGTGGTTCAAAAACGACTATTTTGTAGAATCTCATATGAAAACCATTAACCATATCCGTTTTATTTATAAAAATACTTTGTTAATCTTGATGAAGCATGCGTTTGCTTGAATAAACTTGCTCAACAGAAAAAGGCGCTTTTACTGCCGAAAATGCGGGGAAAAAATTGAGGCCTGATTTCAATAGTGTAAAGAAATTTACAATAAATACTTTATGTATGTTATGTGGTTGAAACTTTCTTACTTAGCCATGAGGTGGCAAAATCCACCTACACCTTATTATCTTACCATGAGGCGGCGTATGGAAACTACTAATTTCTACATGGCAATTGTAGGTATTCTACTTGAGCATCAACAGTAGTAATATTTATACCCCTGTTACTCTTCAACAGACACGACAGATGAGAAAAAGGTATTCTTGTCTTGCCGATCGGATTGCCGTCCTGATGATCCATCAGCTGTCTTCCTCAGTTCCTGGACCTG
Source organism: Nephila pilipes (assembly GCA_019974015.1). Classification (NCBI taxonomy): domain Eukaryota; kingdom Metazoa; phylum Arthropoda; class Arachnida; order Araneae; family Nephilidae; genus Nephila; species Nephila pilipes. Next base: position 75,804 of record BMAW01010641.1, on the reverse strand, counting down.
TCTGGATTTAGTTCTTTCCATCGACGGCCTAGAACAACAAAGTTCATTTTGAAACAGAAGTAGACATCTTGCACCATTAAATTCATTGTTTTTATTCACAACTAATCACTAAACTATGGCCTCACCTGGATACTAGAATCTTGCTTGCATTCATGTCTACACGATAACTCTAAAGATGTGTTCTTCATCACTATATTACATAACTTTATGATACAAGTTGTATCCCCATCAGTTATGATTGACTATTAATTTGTTACTATTTAATGTTACTTTATTATTGTTCTATTTGAGCAAGTTTTATTCTCATGCATAGTACTAACTCAAATGACAAATATATATTGAAATTTTAAATATTATATTTTCCTGGATCATTTGTAACCTCCTATAACCTGAGTCATTTGAAGGGAGGTACACGCTTACGTATCAAATTATCTCTGCAGTCACAAGTTTTGCTTACATTGGGAAATAAAAAATAAACACGATAGAAACAATTTTAAAATCGAATTTCCAAACTATTAAGGAAAATCTTTACACCTGATGCTCAAAAAACAAGTTTCATATCTTTAAGTTCCACATGACTTTGAAAGAAAAAAGCTGAACCAAGACAAAGTGTCTTTGGCCATTTATGATTCTTAATCACAAATAAATTCCACACTCACGCACAGGAAATTGCTTATTTTCTGTTATAACCATACTATATGACGTCTTTATTGTCTTGGCAAAATGGCCATGATAGTCCACTGATCATGGTCGTGGACTCCCAGCCAGCAGTGTTTCCGTTGAGTCAAGAATTCGAGCCCTGATTCTTGGGCAAATTTGACTCTTTCATCATAAAACAAAACTATCACTAGTCCTGATACAGCTGATGACCCGTCATGTGGCAAGGCTGATGCACATTAACTCTGACGAAGTTCCAAGTCATCAATGGGATATGTGTGGAATTTTGAAGAGGGAGGTGCCTATTCTGATGTCACCCTCAACACTTGACCTAGGCTCATAATTACGAGATCCAACACCACCCCTCAAATGCTTACTTTCAACAAGTTCATTATTCATGACTTCGGGTATTCAAATCATTTTTTCTTTCTATTGGGTTCATGTCTTTGGTAAAACAAATGATGATCCTCTGAGGAATAGTGACGTACCTACGGGATACCCTAGCAATCCTTTTTTTGTTTTAGACCCTTGTCAACAATTTTTATCCAAATGTCTTGATCACAGCTTTATCTTCTTTGGAGCAGCATGGTCACATCTGCCTCCCGCACCATTAAAATACTACCATTCATTCACTCCCCAGGGATACCTCCTTTTTAATCAGTTTTTGCTTTCTCCTCCCCTATTTCTAATGTCTAGATAACAAGTACACATGTTTAGCCCTTATAACAACTCTCATACATAGCCCCATTCCCCCTCCACGCGGCTACGCCATTAGCGCCCACACCTTAATATAACATCAATTTTTTCCTTACAGGACAATGTTCTTTCAACCATTGTAGGAAAGGTTCCTTCTTAGCGGGAAGTCGAGACATCATACGAAAACAAATTAATATAAATTCCAAAAAAAGTATGAAGTCACAATTATTAAAAATTAAGTTAAAAATAGGTAAACATTTTAATATTTCAAGAAAACAAGTATAGCATCTAAAAGTAATTCATTTCTTTCAGTACAGGGAATGAATTTTTCGTTGATCATACATAATTTCAAATTCTTCTGGCCAAATATTTCGCTTAAAAAGTATCACATTTTAGGCAATCATTATTGCGTTCTATATACATATCAGGAATTGGCATGCATAGATGTAGGAGACGTAATCCATTTTTTCATGTATTATGAGTCGCCATTCATAACTGAAATACACGTCCGCAAATAGTCTGAGGACCCCGGTGTAGTGTGCACAAATCCATTGAGGTGCAATTGCACTTGTATTTATTTATAATCAAAACAAATATAACTCTATTTCATCATTTACTAACGTCGTACTTAAAAGCAACGCAAGAGCTAATGGAGATGTTCCTCTTAATTTTGAGCCCGAATCAAGTGATGAGGACGACACCCGAGCAGATACTTCCCTCTGCTAACTACCCGTTTGGTTAAAGAGTGTAAAATAATAGTCCCACTATAGCTCATGCATGTCATAAGAGAAGCCTAAAATGGGTACCCAATGTCTTGGTGTACAACTAGGCACAATGCCTCTGCAGACTATATAAGGAGACCTCAGGGACTTGCTTTCTTTAGGTAGATGGGGGCATCATGACCCCGAGGCAACCAGATGATCTTGCTCTTTCCCATGGGTCTCACTGTCTTTGGTTGACATGGTGACGCCTCCGGGATACCTCGACGATCCTTCTCTAATTTTTACCATCCTTCTTGACGGAATTTTTATCTTTTTCTTCCTCCTTTTTTTTTTCAAATGCCTAGATCTCAGTTACACTTTTTGAAGTAACACAGCCATATCTAATTCTTGCACGATTAAACTTCACTTTCACTCACTCACCCCCTATTCAAACTTCCACATCATGCCAGCGGGAGAACTTGGGGCCTCGATAGATTTAACGTTCATCAGCCTTGATGCAAGGTGGCTCTCTAGTGTCTCTTGGACTTGTTCACAAGGCTACCGAACCCAATCAAAAGTATTCTATAGACTTCAGCAATATATATTTTTTATTCATTTGTTCAAAAATACCTGTACATGTAAATAATAGATAATTTCTAAAAGTAAAAAAAAAAAAATCTTCGACGTAGTAAAAGAGTAAGAAGAGCAAAATATAATGCAGATTTTTGAATTTTTTAGCTGGAATGAAAAGTCATCACTTTTTTTCACTTAAGACGATAACAAACTGTCATTTTCAGTACATTTTCATTATATTTAATTCTGATCATAGAACAAAATTAATTTTTCCTTTTTAATTACTTTTTACTTATTTGCCATGTAGAGTGTTTATTTTTTTAAAATTATATTTTCTACTTTTTTTGGTCTTCAGCAAATTTTGCATTTTTCAGCAAATTTGTTTAATTTTATTTGTAGTCTTATAACTGAATATTGTATTCTAATCTAAACTGATCTTTGTGCAAAATTTCAAGGTTCTAGCTTATTGGAAAATTGATGAAAATGTATCTGCCGGATTAATTAGAGAGTCTGTAATTATTAATGAAGCAACTGGTAGTAATATGATATTGAAAATAATATAATAAACACAAAATATAAGAGCATCTTTCATCTTTTCATCCACAGCAATACACTTATCATTCATATAATAAATATTTCCTGTTATATAAACCTCCATCTTTTTTCTATCATTTAAAATTTGATTAATAAATTATTGTTAGCAAAAAAATACCAAGAGGAAATTTGTCTACAAGTAGATTGTCTTCATCAGTGTCGCTCTTTCTCTGTCTCTCTCTAATGAACCATCTTGCTTTTATCGTGGTGGTGGATTGTCTTTTTCGTTCAGTTTCTGAAGAGAAATTTTGCTACGTACCTCCACTTCGGACAAGTCTAACTGATGATGGTACTTCGAGCGAAGGAATATTTTAAAAGTTAATTTTATCTTCAAAATTCTCAAGTTTCAGAGATAGCAAAGTAATTTTATGGAAAACGGTATCGCTAAAAAGCTTAAAATATTTTATATAGAGATTTCTGAGTTATACGTTTATCAAGATTGATTCTCAAATACAGCGTTATTCAAAATGATTCATCCGATTTCAAAATTTCATACTTTCCTAAATAAATAAATCGGAATGATAAGTAACATATAAATGTAAAGGGAAAATATAGAAGTTTATTACAATTGTCCGAAATAACTTCCTTCAGTTCTATGTATAATATCAATATGATACGTAAATTTCTGCCACACACATTGTAAAGCGACAGTGGAAATTGATTGTACGGCAGCAGAAATCCGTTGTTTTGGTTCATATAAATATATGGGTAATGGTGGTGCATATACTTTATCTTCTACAAATCATTAAATGAAGAAATTCCATAGGGCCATACCATGGAACTTAGGTATCCAGCAAAGTAACATCATTCAGTTTCAGTTTCATAAATTCAGTTTTTAAACCATCCGCGTGGCCCACACAGTACTTCCACCTTCCCCTCTCCTCCTACTAAATAAAACCCTTCAAGGGCAGCCAATAGTGCAAAACGCTTTGCAAAAAAACAGCCAATGTAAATTCACCTACTCAACAACATCTTCACAGAAACTATTAAGGGGTCACGCAAATCGGTCAAAAAATCGATTTTTCAATTTTTTTTTGAAAAAGTAACTACAAATCTTTCTGCGTCAAATGCAATTTAAATTTTTGTTCTAGGTAAATTAGAAGTATTTTAAATATTTTTTTAAAAAGTTGTTTACATGTGTCAAGATCCAAAACAGCTGATTGCCACGCCCACTTTTAAACCAAAACATATTATACATGCTTCTTTCCAGCCTTATCAAATTATTTTAAATTCACGAAAAGAATTTTCGTCGATCAGCAACTTGTTGAGGAAAGAATTGAAGTGAATAGTAATAGCATTTTGTTTACATTTCAACGTTTGTTATCGAATGCAACGTGCTATTTTAGACTCGCCTAATGTTGACAATTTGTTCTTTTTGAAAACTTTTTTCATTTATATTTTTCAATATGTCTCGGTTTAATGCTCAAACATTTAAGAAATAGAAGTTTGAGAGAAATGTTTTTTTTTATTAAATAAAACTTCTTTTGAAGTTATATAAGCTTAAAAATAAAATATGGTAAGTATGCTGGTATGGTAAGTATCAACTTTATGTAAGTATGCTGGAGAGTATGAAGCTTTTTTTAAATTCTTCTGATATATTTAAGGAAATAGTTGACATTTCTCTGTTTTCTTATTGCTTAAAAGTATGTGTGTTATGCATAAAATGTAAAAAACATGGTATTCATATTAATCTTGGTCGTCAAATCCAAGGTTTGGCTACAGAACTATTTGTATGTTGTGACAGTTGTGGTTTCGAAAAACCAGTCCTTAATATTAGAGTCACTCATAGTTTAACTAATAAAGGATATACTAATGTACATGAAGTTAATACGAGACTTTCATATGCTATGAGATCAATTGGCAAAGGGTATGCTGCTGCGAAATGGTTTTACGGAGTGATGAATTTACCTCCCATTACTAAGCGCTTTTATGAGTCATCCCACACATTAAATGATGCGACAGAGGAAGTCGCAAGAGCTTCTATGACAATAGCTTCTAACAAAATATTTAAAAATGATGGAAGTCCAAATGTACCTCTGGCTATTGATGGCACCTGGCAAAAGGAGGGCTTGTTTCACTAAATGGTGTCGTGACAACAGTTAGTGTCGAAACTGGAAAGATTGTTGATGCCGAAGTAGTTTCCAGATATTCGTGCAATTTGAGGAATGGAAATGCACACAGAGAGAAGTATTTCGCAAATTACTTTGGAAATAGTGGAGAAATGGAAGTTGAAGGGGCACTCTGGATCTTCAATCACTCAGAGTCATTGCACAAGCTCCGATATACTCAGTATTTCAGTCTTTGCCCCACTGGTGACGACAAGTGGTGTGCATATAATAGGTCCATAATTAAAGGAAAACAATACAAACACAAACATAACTTACCTGATGTTATTATAAATTGTATTACACAATAGTTAGAGATTTTTCAAGTCCTGAACTACTTTCTAGATGCCTACATGGCAAAATTTAAAATTTAAATAGCATCATTTGGCACATAATTCCAATAAATGTATATGGAATTAGGAACTTTAAAAACTGGAAAGTATGAAACAATATCTCTATTTAATCAAGGATTCATTACAAAATTAAAAGTTTTAAGTTTATTAAATGTTCAACCTGGATTTTATACATGTCGAGCATTACATGAAGCAGACCGTGTTCACATAAAGAAAGCAAAAAAGGCAGTTTTACCAAGAACCAATAAAGCTAGAATTAAAAACAAACTATTAAAATGTAGACAAGAAGATGATGTAGCAGATGACCTAAGCAATTCAAGCTTTGGTATTGATATCTATTATTGAATGGTAAGTTTGTACTTTAAATTGCATTATCTCAAAACTGTAAATTTCAACACAAAAGGAACATTTTTAAAAAACCTACTCATCTTATAGCTTTGAAACTTGGTGCATGTATTACTAGTACATAAAGAAATATTTTAATGAGAGCTTTTGTCAAAAAAAGGTTTCAAAAAATTTTTAGAGGTTGAAATGTACACAAATTTTCTTTGTTTTTTAACTTTTCACGTGTAAAAGCACATAATAATTTTTTAAAAAAAAACTAATCAAAATTTCAAAAAAAGCTCTCATTAAAATAATAACAACTATTCAATAAATGAACACAAAAAAATTGGTAACTCTACAACCAGTCAATTTTTTAAAAATGTTCCTTAAAATTGGTTATTTTTAACATTACGGAGATAGGGAAAAGGCTGCGTGAAGTGACCCCCTTAAAGCAAAATCTCAATGAACTGAACTCAGCTTTCAAGCTAAAATAACCAATGGGAAGCCTCTATCCTGTCATAAATAGCTGCAAATTTATGTTCATAGCCTAGTAACAAATATATGTATCTAAACACGAGCTTGAAGGCCATGTCAGCAATCGGGGACTAGAAGAAAGGACGACTTGTATGACTTATGACGAAATCGACAAATTTTATAATTATTCTCCCCCTTTCTAGTGAGCTGTTTGAAAATATTAATCCTGCGTTGGTAAAATATTTATAATTTATTTTTTAAAGAAATAATAAATGCGAAATAAAATAATTTGTTTCTTTGGCTACAAATTGGACGAATAGTTGACAAACAACGAGTAGAGAGGTACCTTTTTTGATCAATGAAAGCCTCACCGTAAAAAAAAAACCTTTGAGAAAGAGGGAAGAGGAAAATTTAGAATCAGACCCTTGTCGTGGAGAAAATCACCAAGAAGCTCCTCACTGAACGGGAAAACTATTGTCTTGGTCTGCAAAGAATCATCACTATAGAGGAGGTGCAGCCCAAAGACTACGTTACAGACTTGTAATCTATGCACGTACTAAGTGCAAAATTCACTCCTATACGAACATAACTTTTAGGAAATGAGAAGGATTATATTTAACCAAATTAAAATTCATGCGTATTAAATGAGTGAATGAAAGCTAGATTCTATCAATTTGTAAATAAGAATAATATAATGTAAAATCCTATATACTGTGATTTGTAAAATAGAGTGTGAATAGCTAGAAAAAACATTTTTTTTTTCGTTTATGGTATCCTTTTTTAAAAATAAGTAAGACAAAAAATAAATGTATGAAATTGAGACTTCAGACGAATACACCAATTATTGCCAATTTGAATTAAAAACATACCCATTTTTAATACGTGGCAAGAAAAACGAAATTAACACTCGAAAATTCCAATTACATAAGCGCTCTTTAATTCAACGCAATGAACAAAACAACCTCATGGATCTCAATGATTTTGCCCAATTTTAGAACGTCATCATAGCTTTAACAGAAATACTTCCTATACAGCTCTAGATAAATTCTTACACGATTGAAACATGATTTAATATATATATATATACTGAAAATTTATGAAAGAATAATTTAAAATATTTAAAAAGATAAAAATCCAGAAAGAAATGTAACAATGAAAGAAAAATAAATGAAAATATGGAACAGATCAAAAAAGCAATATCAGACTGAGGACCGATTAAGCAGGACGTTAAACTAGTTTAATGGTAACAACCTCCCCCCTTTGCGAGCTATAGAGCTGATAAATCAATTACAAAGAGTTCATGATTAAAGATGCAAAAAAAATTCCAGCGATACAAATCTACAAAATAAAATCTATAATTCCTGGTAGGCTAAGTGGAAGGCAAAATTACAAAAATTCAATGATTAAAAATGCAAAAAAAATTCAACGATAAAATTTACAAAATAAAATCTATATTTCTGAAAATTATCAAACAAATAAAAAATATAAAGTACTTACAAAATTCAAAGAATGAAGATTCAAATATTGTGAGTAGTAAGATGCAGATTTTCTTTAAGCTTCAAGATGTATATCACATTCTAAAAATAAATATAACACATGCATCACCATATAAATTGAAAAAGATTTAAATCATTGTTTTATTGAATAAAATATAAAGGATACAAACAATTGGTTGGTAATAAGTTGATGGTAAATGAGTATAACGGATCCAGAGTGAGTAAAAATGTAAGCTGTGTAAATGTAAATAAATAAATAAATTCTTCACAGCTAGGACCACTAACAAATGCCGGACTTTGAATTTGTTGTGTGAGGTGTTTGGTGGATCACGATTCAGAAGATGTTTAATATATTTGTGATGTATATAAGTATTTAAAATTTATTGGATAATCCTTGATCAAACAATTGTTGAAAATTTTTAATGTTGGATAATTGTCTATTTTATGTGTGAGTTAATTTGTATTATTACGTAATAAAAGCCAATAAGTATTCCTATAAATGGATCTGTGTAGATTTACTGTTCCAAAGGTATTTTATCATGGAATTCGAATCTCCTCTCTTTTATCAAAATATTACAACTAAGTCTATTGCAACTATTTGCAAATCGAGATCTAAAAATTCTACTGTATTTAGATTAGTTATTTTAATAATTTGAGGTAATTAGAGTAAAAAATGAAATATTTGGTTTAACAATCCTCAGTTTTACTAAATAATTAGATCTCTATGAACAAGTAAAGTGATCATTGTCAATCTGTTTTAATTCACTTAAAAATTTAAATAAAATTCATGAAAATTACTAGCTGGACCTCCTAGGGATCTAAATTTTAGATTTTTGACCAAAAACTATAAAATTCTCTTTATCAAAGTTTAACGAAAGTATTGAATTTTCCTGTTTTTATTGTTTGATTAAAAGATATTTGATTGTATAAAATTGCAAAACTTGTAATTAAATCTTGAATATCTATTGAGGTTAAAAGGTCTTTCAAAATCTTATCCATGTATAGAGAATACTTGTTCCTTCATGTTTTGACAATTTCAAAACTATTTTAATAATATGACATTTTCAATATTGTCAATGATTTTTTTGAAGAATGGATTGAAGAAGTTTGCCAGATTTAGTGATATAGGTGTTATATCCATTCGTAATACTTCGAGGTACATACGTGAGAAATTTTGTCGTTAAAGAAAATGTAAAATTTAATGTTTGTAAAGTGTAACCACCTTCTTGTGAATGCCAAAGACAATTATTTATTTTCTCTGTTACTATATTTGGATAACTGCGATATTGTTAATTATTACATGTTCCTCAATAATTTATGATAGTAAATTTGCAAATAATTGCATAATTTACAGGAACCTTATCTACATAAAGCGATAACAAAATCAGCCTGCAAATCATCTATATCACAGATCTTTAAATTGCGTAATTTCCTATCCACTTTAAAATTCAAAATATAAATTTTCTTCAAAACACATGACCTAAATTCATCAAAATGCCTCAATTGGCAAACCATATTTAGTACAACCTTAAAATAAAATTGTCAAAATCATTAAGTAATTTGTTGTCTCCGTATCAGAGGTTACTATTAAGTAATGTAGGCACAGAATCAGTTCTTGTATTCACTGAAACCTCTCAATAAATCGCTTTTAACGATGTTTCATCCAGTAACAACATGTTGATGGAATTGAATCAACTATGTGTTTGTATGATCTTGCATTTACAATGTTTCAAATATATATATTACTCGTACGGCATGTACAAATATATATATATATATATACTTATATATTCACGTTACATTTACATTACTGATACATATACATTACACAGCTTACATTTTTTACACTCACTCTCGACCGTTATTCTGCTCTTTACCATACAACTTATTACCAACAATTCTGTTTATTACTTTACATTTGAATTACCAATCAACAAAGTTTAAATCTTTTTACAATTATATGGGTGATGATTGTGTTATATTTTCATTTGTATGTAATATAATCTCATCTTGAAGCTTAAAGAAAATTCCAACTCTTTTACTACTTTTGGAATCTTCATTTCTTTGAGATTTTGTAAGATAATTTTTATATTTTGATCTGTTGATATTTTCAGAATTATAAATTTTATTTTGTAGAATTATGTTACAAATTTCTTTGCATTCTATCATTGAACTCTTTGTAATTTAGTTTCCCTTCCCAGCCTACCAGAATTATAGATTTATGGAGCAGTTTTATCTTATGAATTTTTTTGCTCTTTAATCATGAACTCTTTTGCATTTGGATTTCTAATTCAGCTACAAGTCATAAGGGAAGGTTGGTGCCATTAAACTAGTTTACGCTTAATCGGTCTCAACCCCGTATTGCTTTTTGACTTGCTGGGTTCCATATTTTCATTTACTTTTCTTTCATTGTTACATTTCTTTCTGGATTTTTGTCTTTTTAATATTTTAAATTTTTCTTTCATAAATTTTCAATATATATATATATATATTTCCGTACATTGCCAAATTGTATAAATAGCATAAATCTCCAAAGTACAAAGGGAAATTCAAATGTTGAACATTAATTTGATTGAATATTTTATATTGAGAAAAAATACTGAAGAAAAGAAAAATTGGTACTGAACAATGTTGTGAGAGAGTTAACACAATTTGTGACACGCTTTCCTAGATTTCCTAGACTCTTATCTCTGGGATCTTTTTTTTTGTATAGCGAAAGGGTAAACCTCTAATAATTATTATGATGGAGATTCCGTATGGGTGTTCAGAGGCAGAACGTTCAATTTTATTTATTGATTCGTGCACTGAGTCCAAGCTCACCCAAAAAGAATTTGAGGCAATCAAGTGAGTCTCCTAGAACTAAAGCTCCAGATTTCATTTAATACCCAAAACAGCGTTAACAAAAATAACTTTACGTAATGAAGTTTTTGTTGCTCTAAATAATTTAATATCTAAAAATTTTTCAACGGGAGACATTTGACAAAACAAAAAATATTATCTTATCAAGTGCGCCAATGAAGCAACAATTTAAATGACTATCTATTTATTTCCTAAACGTACGGTTAGATTCGTAAGAAAGTGGGAAAATCCTAAAAATAGTTCCTTTGATATTTTTCATGATGATTTTTATAAGTAGGTTCAAAACTTCTTTTGGATTATTTTCTCATACTTTAGAATTTACTGTGTAAAGGGAGCTTCCTCGATAACGAGTGAGAGGGATTATTTCCCGATTTAAACTCCTTGAAGTCTACCTTGATATTAGAATCTGATTCTTATTCATCTACTTCAAAATCTTGGATTATTTTCATGAGAATAAATAAAGATAAATTTCAAGTAACAGTAATCTTCTTCAAATTTCAAGCTCTAGTAGCATATTATTACATCCTCCTATCAGAGTCGGAGCCGCATTGAATCGGGAAAATGATTTAAAAATTTGTATAACCTACTAAGTAGATTTGTTCCTTTCCTTTCAAGCATTCCTAATTATAAAAGTCGTCCAAATACATTTGGGACGTACTCCGTCATTGTAAGATGCAGAACGCTGTGCATACGCAATAGAAGGCTCTGACTTGTAAGAAAGTATGAGGTATATTCCCAATGTCAGAAATGAATACTTATGTTACCACTATCGGGAATAACACTGAGGTCTAAAATACTTCTAATATCTCTCACACTCTGTTTGTTACTGCTAACCAATCATAAGTTCTTACAGCTAACAAATATTATTTAATAAATCTCTTTCACTACATATCAATTATTCTATTCTAGTTTACATAAGTCATGGTTCTTTCGCAATAATGGCTTTCATTTTAAATAACATTATATGAAATTTCCAAGAGGTTATTTAAAAGTAATACGCTTGGAATTAGGTTACCTATAATAAATCTTAATAAGCTTTAAAAATGTGCGAAATCATACGTAGGGAAAACATGATAAATTCCTTCTTCATGGTTTAATATCAATACATTTTATGAAGGATGAACCTGCTTTCTGAAAAAGCTATTGCTACAACAATCAAAATTGCTAATACAACGATCAGCAAAAAGTTAATAGGAACTGTTCAAAATGCCAGTACCATTGAAAACGTCAAAACTATTCTCATCGTGGTAATGGTTTGTGATAAAAAATGTCTTAATGAAAATATTCAATAAAAAGTATAATATGATTTAAGAAAAGTTTATTTTTATTTCGTTCCTTTGGATCACAACTTTATTTCGGTTTTTATCCCGTATATCTTATTTAAGGCCGATGAGTTACCTCGCTATTCTGCAAATAATCATTAGATGTCACCCCCTACAATCTCACAAAATTAATGAGATGTAAACTAATGATAAGATGACTTCAGAAAACAATAACTGCCATATGAAATACCCGGTAATTGGGTTAAATAAAGAAAAATGTCCGAAATTTGTAGTGTTAATATTTTCAAACTCAATATCATGTATATATATATATAAGTTATATATATATATATATATGTGTGTGTGCGTGTCTGTCTGTGTGTGTGCACAGTAAAATCATTTTCATAAAACAATAAAAGAAGCGTTGAGCAAATAATTGACAAGAATTGTTATAAAATGCTATATACCTCTTAACTTGTATACTTCAACTGGGAAAAAATTAAATTCTCCAGAATAATGAATAAATTTTGAGTAAATTCGGATAATGAAAAGAATAAAATTATATTACATAATGTGTATAACAGTGTAATAGTTATCAGAGAAATCTTAATTTCAGATATTGTATTCTCAAAGAAATGTAACATACAATGTAAATAGCTGAAAGTTTATAACTGAATTCTATAAGAATTCAATATCACTGCTGTGCCGTAATTAAAATACAAAAAAGAGAAATATAAAATGTGAAAAATAATAAATATTTGTTTATTTTTAAAATTTTATTTTTGTTTAAATTAAAAAAAATTCAAATAAACTGTAAGATAAAAATTTAATTATTCACGCGGAAAATTAATTCTATGATTAAAAAAAAAAGAATTTATCTTCAACTACCTAAAGACCTATATAAATTGCACTCCCGTATAATCTGTTTATGCTTCCTGATGTCCTTATTTTATGTTGAGGAAACTCTTGCAAATTTTTACCATATTTTTTAATTAAATGTTAAATAGAATATATGTTCACACTGTAGTGAATTTAACTTGATAATTGCTTCTTATCAAGCTTTGGCGTTATTTATCTATAGTAATTATGTTAACAATCTGGTTATTTCTATATTTAATTACTATTTATAATTGGTGACGCTTTACTTCAGATAGCAAATTATCCAATTCTTCTCTAATAGTTTTAACTTATTCTATAAAATATCGTCCAATTTTCGTCGATATTGAGTTATTTGACTTCAATCGAAAAATAACTTAGATCGTCTGCTATGCGAATATTAACAAGAGTAAAAGCACGAGAAAAGTCAAAAGCAAATTTCACCTAAGAAATTCTCATGGTATTTAGAATGAGAGAGTTCAAATTATACAGTAAGTTATCAAACTAATGTGGACGGCTACATAATTTCTAATTTTGCCTTTTCGACTACGTTTGATGCCATCTTATCTGGTTTAAATCATGCGAGATAATATTTTTTATAGAAATTAATTTTACTTTATGTAAATATTTAGTTATTTTTAATATTGGGTATCAATTTCCTTGAATTAATGTTCATAACTTCCGTTTTAAAATTTGTAGAATTATAGAGATTATTTTGTTTCAAATTATCAATCCGACAATTATCTTAGTTCTACGTGCTTGTTTTGCATCAGGGTTCCTCTTCAATAATTAGCCAACAAGACCCTTCTCTTACTTAAATTGTAGACAGATAATTAGGAAAAGAAGAAAGCAGATATTTCAATTGTATCCAAATTGTAGGTTATTTTGGATAAAAATATGACGTTTTTTCTCTAACACGAAAAAGCGTCAGGAATACCTCGGTTCTGACAGAATAAACAGGAATATTTATTTAGAAAATGTAAAACTAAAGCTACAAAACTATCTCACGTGATTCAAGAAGCTTAGTTGCCTATTTGACGAAGAACCTTCTACATACTAGTACGGCTAGGAGGGAAAAAATGTGAAGAAATCATCCTGTGAATATCCAAAATTTACTAAATAAAAATGTCTTATCCTGGCTCGAGAGCTTCGCTTTATGACGATTGATAACTGAAATAAAATAAGTTATTAATATTTTAAATTTTATTTGACTTCTTTTTTCAAGCATTAGCAATTTTATTTCTTACATATCATTTGAGCTTCTCACATGAGTCTACTTCTTAAATTCTGCCAGATAAAAAAGTATCTTTGTTTGGCAGCTCTCAGTATATAAAACTTTCTTCCTTATGGCATGGTCGAAAGAATATGGTATCCCGTCAAAATTATAGTAAGGTCAGTAATAGCAGTTAACCCTCTCGCTCACGTATTATGAAAAAGCAATGAAAAAAATCATTATATGAATTAATATACTTAAATTCCTATTTAGAATTCTTTAGAAAAAAAATTATTTGTTCAGCTTTATTATATTATAGAAAATTTGAGGTTGCTCAAATGAGGCTTGTATGTTTCAAAGGTTGCAAACATGCATATTCAGAAAAATTAAAGGAAACAGACAGGTGACAAATTTAAACTAATTTTTGTATTTAATTTAATGTTCTAAAGGATATTTTAGCAATTAATTCTTAATACAATGATATTATAGAATAATATTAGAAAAAATATCTTGAGTGAACAGCCTGGAAGCATTCAGACCATAACGTTTCCTGCATCGGTCACATATGTATCTAGTTTTCCTAGGACAGCCGGATAAGTGGCACTTGGCATTATATTTCCTTTTAGATTTAGCCGGATAATGAAAATTATCATCTCTTCTCAGTTCAGGTGTAGCTTGCACTTATAACCGTTTCTTTGTTGACAGATCCCGCAATGTACTTTTGTCTGCCTTTCTTTTCGCTCTGAGTTGAACTTCCTTTATAAGTAAGGGAACTCGCAATGGATGACTTAAATTCTGATAAACTTAAGGATTCATTTTCAGGATCTAATTTCTATTTACGAAGATTCATCAATTTAAGATGCAAACATTTAGCATATGGTGAAAAATTCGGAAGTACCACCGTTTATGTCGTAGCTTATGTCTATTCAGACCAAACACTAAATCCGTGAGTTCTACTCCACCCATATTTTTATTTTACATTTAGATCACGTTTCTTTTCATTTATAGGTTTCAATTTATTTGTAGCTTCTTGTAACCTATTTGTACGTATTGTTCCTGTCTAAAACATTTTCCATTCAACAAGTTTCATCAAAAAGTGGAATTGTTGTGAATAATTGTTGTAAAATATTTTGTAATTCTTATGTATTACAAGTTTACAAAGCTACAATATAACACCTCCAGCTGCTGAAAATTCTTTACAAAATTCCTGAGACGCATTTACACCTTGATAAATTCCAAGGGCATAAGCATAGCCAGAAATTCCAGCTCACATCCAGGATTGTATTCCCATAGATAAGGTTTACCTGTTGTGCAGTGTTTCACCTTCCTTTGAAAGGAATCACCATTTCATCCGCTGGCAAATACTCTTTAGGGTCAAAACTCTCGGCAAATACAATGGAAAAGTGGTCTACTTCTAGTCTGATTTCATACAGCTTATTTTTACTATTGTGAAATGTATTACTTGGAACAAAAATAATTTCTACATAAATTTTTAACAAAGTTAGCTTCATATTTATTTTTTTAAATGATAAAATAAATTATTTTTTAAAGAATTTTATAAGAACTTATTTAGTTTTATTTTTTAATAAAGTTGCCCTTTATAACCACGTGTTATTTTAAGTCTCATATGAAGGTCTATCATTTCCTACAGATATGAAGTTTAGATTTTTTAGAAGTAAATTTTAGAAGAAAAGTATTTATAATTTTTAGAAGTAAATAATTTTAATAGGATTTTATGAGATATGCGTGTCAAACATTAAGGGAAAAAAATTTACTCTACTTCTAGAAAGGCATTACAATTAAAAAGCAAATGATGTTATTTCTGCATTCATTTCTTTCACAAAATCAAATATTTTAATTTTTCTAGACTGTTATTGTGAGCTGTTATGGTATACTAAAACAATTTGAGGACCCATTTTAGGATAAGAGATGTTACTCAAACGAAAAAATTGAGAGAAAAATGCTTTTAAATCACTCTTTTTGTTCTAAGAAAGACACGTTTTTGAAGAAAGTTCTAAGAAAGACACACGTCTCACACGTTTTTGTTCTAAGAAAGAGGGCACTGCATGAGCTATCTCATTATGCCAATTGGTGTTGCCATCTATCGAGCAAATGAGGAACTAGTTTTACAAATTTAATCAAAAGGCAATTAATAAATCGATAATTAGCTGTAAATGAATGAAGTAACCGAAAATGTTCCCTGTTTGGAAAGTTAAAGGATTATTCAGATCATATGATAATAGATATAGAGATCTTTAGATATTTTACATGGAGACTGAATATCCATGTATGTCTAGAGATATACTTTTTAATTTGAAACTTAGTAATTACCGATTTAAGCATATTTAGAGTGAGTGATCACTAAAATTAAGAGATTTAATGGGATGGTATCAGGAAATAAAGATGCACTTATTTCTATAATAGTTAAGAAATAGGCTAAATTAGGAAATTATATTAAATTCAAGTGAAATCATTAGACAAACACGCATATATGTAATTAAATTTTTCTTTACATTTCCATTATGGGGGGGAACGGGGACTAAATTGCTATTTTTTGAAAATTTAATAAAGGAAAATTAAAATTGAAAAGAGGCAAAAGTTTAATGGAATGATGCTGTAATCTTTCAAAAATATCAAAGAAAAATTTTAATTCCTGCTCGAATCTGAATTGGAATTGAGACCTTTATAAAGCACTGAAAAGTTTTATAGGTGTATCCTTTTTTTTTCATCTGAAAATTCTTTCAATTAGAACTGCAATTAGACTGCTGTAAATAGAAAACTGAAGAACTGTTCAAAAGAAATCAAGCACCGTTTTCATCAAAATTAAGAATCTTGTAATGTAAAAGTCAAGGAGAAGTTTTTCTATTTTTTATATTAAAAAAATAAGTTTAATAAAAGTATGTAACTTTATGAATTACCTATTAAGTCTTTAAAACTTGCTGAAGCCATTAATGTGTTTTTAGGGTAAAACATGCGTATGAATTTAATTCATTTTATTCCTCTAAAAAAAGGGGGAGTCATCTTAAAGATTAAAACAGTATTTCTTCATCTGTATTTCTATTACACCAAATAAGAATACAAATAAAATTATGATTCACCTTCTTCTGGGAATATATAGCAATAGGATTGAAAAATATTATGATTGAGCTTAGTAAAGAAATTCTAAAAGTTTTATTTTACTTTTTTTTACAGGGATTAAAAACATATCAAAGGATTTGATGAAATGAATAGCATGCGGAATTTATCAAAAAGATCTTGAAACATTTAGAAGGCCGGCTTAGATAATGAGCTGCAATCTGCGTACTTTGAAGAATTTTATTTTCTATTTTATTTAAATATCTGGGAAACTTTTTTTACGTGTCACTCGCATGAAGGATAAAGCTTGCTTTTATGTGAACAAAATTTGAAATAGAACATTGGAATTTGTTATTTGTAATGGAAGGTAATTTTTTAAATGAACAACTCATTAAATTCTTTTGATAACCAGAGAATTTAGTCCTTATATAAAAATGATTTTTAAGAATTTAAGTTTTCAAGCATATGTTAATTTCAGGAATTTTTTCATATTTAAATATTCATGCTTACTATGCTCTCAAACTCAATAATTTTTCATTAAAAATGTAAGAACAAAACACACAAGATTTTTCAATTCCTCGAAGGCTGACATTTTGATGTAAGATTAATATTTGTTTATATCTCTTTTACATTACTTGAATTTACTTTTTAATCGTACTTAACGATAAATGATTATTTCTTGTTATATATTCATTTTACAAAATTATTCATTTTCGACTCAGCCAAACATAAAAGAAATAATTAATGGGGCATTTAAGAAATTGTATTAATTATTTGTTCTTTCAAATAATAAGGAATTACAGCTTCCACTTTATATTATATATATTTCCTCCAAGTATTCGTATTCACTCTCCCATATAAATTTCCAAGAATAGTATCTCGTATCATTTCGTTTATTTTTCAATACTGTAAACTTTCCTATTCCTTATTTTTCTTTTATTGAAAATCATGTGTTTTATGCACGCGTATGGAATTTTTGTTTTTTAAACATTTATGAATCAAATAAGATTTAATAGCACATGTAGTTTTCTTGTTAATAAAGAAACCCAGTTACACAAAATAATATTTTCTAAATTAATTCCATTATTTTAAGGGACGTTTCATTAAATAAATATAAATATATTAGTGCTCCAAAGAATGATACCCGTTGTTGTAAAATGATAAAAAGTAATTCCTTTGAACTTATCGTTGACCTTAGCTCTCAAATTCAGATAAGATCTCCATGTATAAAGATACACGAATGCGCACCACATTTTTCTTAAATGTAGAACTCAGTTTATCGGATTACTTTCCAAATTCTTAAAGGAATTAAAGAATAATAAATCTGCATCATTGAAATGAAAAGGGGTATTTTCTCACAGGCAAGTAAAATTAGAAGTATATTACTCTTATTTAATATCATAAAAATGCCAATGAAAATTTCACAATTTAATACATAATGAAAAGAAAATTAATCATTGACATCGTGTGTAAAAAATATATTCATACATACCTATTACTTTCCTATAAACGGGAAAATATTAGAACTATTAGCCTTATAGCAGTTATTTATGTTACTTATTTCTGACTATTAATAAGTAATGTATATTTGAAATTTTATCAAACGTTATAATTAAACATAATAAAATTATAATTTGAATGTTAGTCTTAACCAAATGTTCAAAATCATCGAGTAAATAACTAATCACTTAAATTTCCTGACATAATAGACCTTGTAACAGGTTTATGATTTAATATGTAACGTAAACATTTAAAAGAGATTATTAGGGTTTCGTGAAAAATAATTTTAATTTTATTTCATGAAATCCACATTAATCTTCATTTTCACATAAAATAATATTTTTAATAATTTTATAGGACATGTGGTTTTATGGATGTATTCATAAGCTTTCTCGTTATGCTCTTGCGAAATTTAATGCAGTAGTGTGTGCCAAACCTATAAAGAATTTCGTATGTTATCCATATTTTCTCAGAAAGTAAGCTAGTTGGCATGAAATTCATACTACAGAGTTACAATGTAGTACTTAAAAATATATATGAAGAAAAATATAGAGGCAAAAAGTATAGCTGTCAAATTCAACTGAGCCAGATTTATCTCTTTTCACCTGCAAGGTTATATATTGGTTATTAGTCATCCCTGTTTTCCTTGGCTGCCCAACATCAACCTTTCTTAAAGCTATACCTGTTCTTTGGAAGAGTTTCCAATCTTAAAAAGCAACACTTTCATCAATTTCAAACTCTTATACGTGTTGTGAGTCACCACTGTGGAGATGAACCCAATGAACCCCTAATCAGAAGATTATTAAATATTGCACAAGAAGATTGGACGCTGCACATTCTAATATTAACAATTTATTAAAATATTTAAAAAGAAGTTTAAATAGAGGAAAAACATAAGGTGACGGTCTGATAGCTAATAAAATAACTAAGAAGAAAGTATAAAATAGAAGAGAGAACCGGGTAACTTACTGGACGATTCTTTTCTCCATCTGATTGCTTTCCAGCGCTACCTAAAACAGTGATAGCAAAAGGAATTGATTTCACTTCAGCTTCAAACAACTGTCATTGCAAGAGTATTCGACTCTTTCTCATAGTGGTAGAGTGATGGCAGGTTTGAACTTTGAGCGATCACAAATCGCCACTGGCGGAAGACAACTTCTTTCTTCAAGTTTGCCTTTTGCATTATTATTGCTAGTGTAAAAAAGTCCTGATATTTAGTTATAGTCATACTTCACATACAATTACTTTTTCACTAACTGAAGATTGTCTACAAAAGTACATTCCTTTCTTTTTTAAGTTGTTTTTCATTGTGTGTTTTGACTTTACGCGTTTTTCGATCCCTCACGTCTCCTTTGACATCATGGTGTTGATATTTAGACATGCATTACCTTTTTAATGAGTTAGGCTCTCATTGAACCCAAAGATACTTTTAAAATTTTCAGCGTTGTATGCAGGGAATTAAATGTGTTGCTAAAGTGTTGCACACTAACGTAGTAAGATATTTTTACTTTTGGATATAAAAATTTCCAAATGGAAATGCAAAATGAAATATTCCTCATATAGAAATATATCAACCATAATTAATAATAATCTGTTATGTTAAAAGTTTGTTTAATATAGCTGTATTTCGTATCTGTGCATCAATATATAATATTTAATCACTGAGTAATATCGATTCTCTTAAAAAAATGAATCAACCTTACATATTATTTATTTTTATTATAATTTATAAAAAAATAAATCTTATTTATTAACTAACTTTTTATGAGGTCAATTAGAATTTCAGTATTTCGGAAAATAAGTTTTAAAATCGAAAATCTTTTGAAAGAGTGTACAATAGAAATACATCCTTCTCCTACTTTGTCCTCGAAAAAGAAAGAATGTTCTTTGAAGCATTTTATTTTCTTTTTCAGAAAATTGCAACCTTTCAAAAATTCAAACTTCTGATTCACATAAAACATCTTTTATGTCTCTCTTTTACAGTATAGGAAAAGTATTGCAATCATACATGATTGTGAGGTACTTTTAAAGAGAAATTTAATTTGCAAAAATGTTCCCTTATTTTTAACATAAAAATGTTCTGAGGAAATATGTTGCATAATGCACATAAATTTCTGCATGTGAAAACAATTTTTCTACTAAGTATATTCTAATTAAATTTTTGACAGTACTGACTTAAGCTTCAACATCGATTTGTGGATATATCGTTTAAAGTAACTTTCTATCAAGTATCATGAAAATTAGAAAGGCGTATCAAAGTCTGTATTACCAATAACTATAGGATGAAAACGTACAAAGAGCTACTCAAAAAATAATAAGGAATTAAAAATATAACGAATTTATTCTAACACAATTATACAATTTATTAAGAAATTGTATGAGCTTTTTTATTTTATTTTGAAAATTAAGAGAACAAATAAAGTTTACAGCTATAATTTTAAAACCTAATTTTTACTACATATATTTATTATGATAAGGTTTCAATATTTCAATAATGTAATAAATAATTATGTGAACAAAAATATTAAAAGTAAATGAAAAATCATTGTAACACCTTATACGACTACTTGCCTAATAACAAATTAATATGATATTGGTCTTCTATTTTTCTTGATTGTCTCAAATTCTCTGGTTGTCATTTAAAGGAATTTAAATCTAAGTTGTTAAGTTCAATTTAAAAAATATTTTTCAAATATATACTTTGAAGAAAATTGTTATTATTAGCATACATTTTGAGAAATAATACAACCTCAAGTGTTTCCCACAGTAATCAAGTCTGGACATTGACATGGAAATGGCAAAACTTAAACTTTTCTCTTTCTTAAAACATTCATTGGAGGATTTAGATGCATGGTGAGAAGCGTTGTCCTAATGAAATATCCAGTTAGCACCACCCAATAAAGGCCCAAACAGTAACAGATGATCATATAGTATAGCGTGATATTGTACAGTGCCCATACTTCCTGAAATTTGCTGTGAATCGCACACTACATCATGATTAATAGCTTCCCAAACAATTTATGATATGTGACCTATTTGACGACTCAACCAATCTTTTGGTTTTTTCCGCAAGCCATACTAATAATTTATGAACCAATCAAGACCGGCAAGGTTAAATTTCTTTTCATTAAAAACTATAACTTGTTTCCACTCATCGTTCGACAATATGACATTTTTAGCCCATGATTTTTCCATTATTTTGGAATTTTCTTCAGTTTCATAATATGCATTCCTTTTTGATTTAAGAATATTTCACTTCAAACGCTAATGTTTCAATGATACAGTTACCAAAATTAATTAAGTTAAAGTATAGCTGGGCAGACAGAAGAAGTTATATCAAGCGATACTCCCTTCCTAGCTTTTGAGCTAGAAGATCAAACTAATAGCTACACAACCTACTTATAAGAATTCAGCAACATTTTAATCAGGAACACAGGAAAACATTCAATGATAAACCAACTATTAAATCAATATTTACTGTTTCTTTCTTGTGTCATACAATATCCAATTGTTCAGAATTTCAGGTAAAATGTTTTTTTTCCGACATTTTAGATATTATGGAATCTAACAAAATTTAAATGACATATTTAATAAATGAGTAAATTCAATACAGTAATGTCATGCGCATACTCTTAACGTAAAATCATTGGAAAAATTTGAGAGAGATTTTCCTCAACAAGAAAAAATTCCAAAAGGGAACTCTTCCCTTCAATGAAAGGATTCCTGGATTTTTCTGTATTTAGATAAATAGATTTGTGTCTTTCTAGCTATGTATAATATTTCAGATATCTTCTTTTTAAAATGGAACGAATTATAGATGATCATTACATTAAATTCAAGCTATCGGAATTCTAACAGTAACATTTATATGCGTTTTTTTTGTAGAAACTGTAATATATATTGGTTTAATCTATTATAGCAAAAATACCTAAATTTAGTTCATGCTACTAAAACAGGTTTTTAGTATCTTATTAAAGCGGGCATCTAATAATTTATTTATTAAAACTTTGGTACTGGATCAAATGTAAATAAATTCAATAACTTAAAACCTCTTTCCCAATGTTATTTACAAATAGTTATAGAAAATTGTATTTAATTGCCAAACATCTACTTTTTACTCTATTCTTTATTGAGAAATTCAGTGTCATGGGGACTCTTAATTCTCTCTTCTTTCAGCAGTTAATAAAATTCATATTGCAACTAAACTGAAAAAAATTAATAATATTTTAATTTTAACTGCATTTCTCTTATAATCTGCAATGAATAAAGTACAATGTATCTCAATATAATGCCTTACAATGTGGAGCATGAGGAGTTGTGTAAATAAATTTATTTTAAAAAAAATATAATGCCTTATTTAAGCTTCACAGTAATGTGCTACGTTTCATTAAGACTTGCTATTACGTAAATTTAAATAAATAATTTTTATATAAATTTTAATCGTAGTTCTTAATAAATAAATATCTTACTCACGACGGTAAGATAGAAATTTAAAGTAAATTATTTATATTTTCAATGTTGAATAAAAATTAATTTTCACGAATGACAGTGAAAAATAGGAATCTATCTATATGAACATGAATTATCAGCATAAAATATTTTTTACAAAACTGATATTTTGAAAGTTAGGACAAATTTCCTTGTAGGTATATTTTTGAATATTTTTTCTCAACAGACAAGACATTTTCCACGAATGAGTTTAATGTATGATATTTATATAAAGTTTATTCATAAAAATGTCCTATGATGTTATCTTATTTAAAGTTTTATCTTATAAATTTATTATAAAAACCACAGCATTAAGACCATCTAGGGATAAAATATTTCATATATATATATATATATATATATGGTTTTAATAACTGACATCTGTGCAAGCTTTAAGAATCTATATTTATATTCATATGAATATACGTATGACAAAGGAATAAAAAAAGTTTTAAAATATCCATATTATCTATCAAATTCAAATGCCGAGTAAAGTATGTACTGAGATGGTTCTCTTGGGGTCTAATCGCTTTAATTTGAACATTCTCTTTTATCACTCCGCTGTATCAGAAAACCTGCTTTATTTACTAAAAGTAGAGTTGTTAATACTTTTGTCTATAAATAGAATTCAGAGGCGCCAATGAGGTGTCTGGACTCCCAAACTAATCGTCTTATCGAAGTCTTTGCTATTTTATCATATTTATCTCACGTACCCTAAAGATTCATGCTGTAACATGTTTGTGGACATTTTATTTGCTCTCATTCAATGGTGATTAAGAGTTTTATATATATATATATATAGTTTCAGAAACCTTACGTTATTCTTAAAGTATTCTCCAAATATTCGTACTATATTTAATAAATCTTAAATATTAAAGATTATTGAATTGAAGTAACACAGCTATATATAAAATTATGAGTGATTAGTATTGTTATTATAAAATTGTACTGATTTACGAAAACTAGATAATTTTCTTGTTATTTTTATAGTTAGCAAAATTTATTTGGAATAAGAATTACGTTGTACTTTGAAATTTTATTGGATTGCATATCACTGTTCAAAAACAGTGATACATGAAAATGAAATTTTCAATTGTTTGCTCATTTTTCTATCATTATAAGAAATTGTTTAATTTCAAGAAACTATGCATTAAAATAACTTAATACCATATTGAAATAATTAGGATAACAAATGTGGAATGTTAGAAAAGGCAAATAATTATTTTCCCTTTTAATTCTTGCTTTCTTACATTTTTTAAATGTAAGGGAGTAATAAAACTACAATTATTACATTATGCATATGAGAGTACCACCATTAAGTAATTGAAACCTTGAAGAAATTTGTATGCATCATTTTACGTTTGTAACATTTTCAATTCCAAAGAAACAATTTTTCAGGCAAATTTAAGTCATTTCCTTTTGTCATTACTTAAAAAGCGTTTCTGTGAAATAAACATATTTTAGTGAAAATGTTTACTTTTTTTTAACACTTTTTCTTATGAAAAACAAGCTAGTGATGTAACTAATGAGTTTCATGTTTCAGCCATAGTTTGTACCATTATTTCTAAGTTAAATTAGCAACGCTGTACATAACAAATTTTTACATTTGTGAAGAAAATTTAAATCTAACGTTTCATATATGATTCACAGAGTATTTGAATGTTCGTTTCTTTTTTGAAATATTTATTCCATATTCCTTCATTAAACTTCTACATCAACTGGAAGTAAAATATTTTTTTAAATATTACTAGCTAGTGATTAAAAATACTAAGGCTACATATAAATATTGTTAAGCTATTTTTATGATATGAATAAAAAGTACCACGATAAACAGAATATTATATATGTATATTACGAATTAGCAATATCTTTCTTGTATAATTTAGTACAATAACTTACTTTAAATAACGCATTTCTTTTAATTATCCTGCTGGAAATTATCACAATGTAAGCATTATATGTAGCTAAGATTGTAACCAGTTATAATCAAAGTATTATTTGCTAATGCTTCAGGATAAGAATTTATGTGAAGGGATTGAGACGTTTTACATTGTCTTCTTCAGTACCGAAGATTATATATAATATCTATTTCTGAATATATATCAGTGTTCGTCTAGACATTTGAATTATTTATTATAAAGATATTTTCTGGAATATTGTACTATTACTTGAAGTATATTATTAAATACACTTATAACGTTAGATAATTATACTGTGTCTACAACCTTGGGAATACAATAGAACATATGTAAACGACTTTTCCATTAAACAAATTTTATTATTGCCTTGGAAAAAAAAATATTTACAAATGCGTTAAAAAGTATCACATTTCAACATTTAATCGCTGTTTAAATATAGAAAATTCACATCTGTTTTCTTTCCTTATTTAGTGTCATTATATTCCGGACTTAATACATTATTAATTAGTTGGATAAGGATTCATTTGAAACATTTTATAAAGATAAGAAACGAGGAAGATTTCTTTTTTAACACAATTTCAAGACCAAGTTAAATTAATTACTCTTATTAAGACAAATTTGTTTGTTGGATGGGTCAACTCTATAAGTACTTCATTGCTGAGTTTGATTTACATTTTCAATAGTTTAATCACAATATTGCCTTTAACTTCTTCAAATGCAACTACACTTATGTAATTCGTCCTGAAGTTAAGCCTAACATTATAAAAAATAAATAATGACTGTATAATAAATAAAAATAATCATTTTTTTATTACTGTATGAATGATGATGACAAACAGTTTACTTCATCTGTTTCATGTTAATTTTTTTTTAAATTATCGCAAACTGAACTGCGCTAAAAGAAAAAAAACGAAACTGTACAATATAAGTCCTAATTTGAATCAAATATTAAAAGAAAATGCAATGAGTATTTTATATAGACCAATGTCACTATTCAGAACATTCGTTTTCTACAATCTTTCCAAATTTAGTATGAATTTAGCATTGCTTAATATTTCTTAGCATAAAATTATTTTCTTAAAAAAAATTCTGGTATTTAAGTAAGATGCAGATACTATTATGACTAGCAACAAACCTCTAATATGTACCGAAGTTCCTTCAAAAAAACAAGTTTTTAAAAATGTTTTTATGAACATGTAAAGTAACAAAAAAAATATTTTACTTCGTAAGCAAAATGTGAACAATTCAATAAAAAAAGAAAGAAATATTATTCAGTAAAGTAAACCTTCATGTAACGTAAATTCTAATTTTTCATACTTTATTGAATAATGATAAACTTACTGGGAAGCTTCAATAATATTACTGAAAACTCTCATAAATATGAAAAGTGACTCATTGGCATGTAAAAGGGAATAATTATTGTCAAGCATGCATTTCGAAATTATATTTAAGTGTGCTTTATCCCCTAGAAAAAATTTCTACAAACAATTGCATTTTATTGTTAAGAGTTATCGAAGCAGAAACATAGTCTCATTTTCATTAAGTTCTGTCTAGTAGCATATTACACACACTAAAAATTTTATGTTTATTCAAGAAAATAATTTAGTCTCACAATACACTTTTAAAAGTTAATTATTGTTGTAAGCTGATAAAATAGATGGCCAGGAAATTGTTACAGTGTCAAGCTTAATTAGCTCTTCTGCTTTCATTTCAGCTTTTGTTAGTCACGAGAAATATTTCACAGTCAATTAGTGCATAAAATCTGAATAGGAATTTTAAAAAAGACTAATTATCACAAAACTACTATTTAAACTCTCACTGAATAAACTAAATCATTTGAGCATTTAGCTTACATAATAAACTTCATATATATATATATATATATATATATATATATATACATTGGTGAAATAAATTAAGAGAATTTGCATATTTTATCGAATTGCATGAAAAGAACTGAACTGAAGGAAAGACCACTGCTTCTAGATAAAAATGCAAATCTTGTACAGTAAATACTTAAGCGTACACGTGTGTTTAGAGCCAGCAGAAATACAGGCTTTATAAGCGCGTGGAGGGTAAGACGAATTTCGTTCGCTAGCACACCTCGGCGAATTTCTGGTGTTATCTTACAGCAATCGGTTCAATTCTCATCGAAACAGTAAAACTGAGTAACTACTAACGTTTATATGATGGTATGAGGTGGCAAATTGTAGGAAAACTAGAGATAGGCCAATCGTAAGTCCAGATATGCAGAGAGTTTAATTTAACGCTTAGCATTGTGTGTAAAATGGAAACAGTTCCAGGATACTGGATCCATCGAGAGAAAGCCTGGGAAAGGTAGTCAAAGAGCCACGATGGCCAGAGAAGATCGGGATTTATCCATTTTAGCGAGGCGTAACAGAGGGGCTACAGCTTCTCAGCTCTCTCGAGATCTGTATGCAGCCACAGGAACCCATGTAACAAGGATGACTGTTTTCAAAAGACTGAATGAGAGAGGGTTGTTTGCCAGAAGACAGGCTGTTTGCGTCCCACTCACGTTTACGAACAGAAGAGTCCAGTTAGCATGGTTAAAGCAGCATAGTGATTGGAGTATGGAGCAATGGGCGACCATTCTGTTCACAGACGAGTCCCGTTTTAGCCTAAACACCGATTCTCGTCGTACTTTCATATGGAGAGAGCCATGGATCCGCTACCTACCCTCCAATGTCCGCGAAATAGACAATATGGTGGTGGTGATGTACTTGTCTGGGTAGGCATCATGTTGGATGGCCGCACACCTCTCCACGTCTTTGACAGAGGCTCTGTGACTGGAGTGAGGTATAGGAATGAGGTCTTGGTGCCCTATGTTCGCCTTTTCCGAGGTGCAGTGGGCCCTGAATTCATCTTAAGGGACGAGGCCACATGGAGCTCTTCTGGTCGACGAATTTCTGGAGAGTGAGGATATTCGCCGGATGGATTGGCCTGCCAAGTCTCCAGACTTCAATCCTATAGAGCATATCTGGGACGCTCTAGGGAGGGCAATTGCAACTCGCAACCCTTTCCGAGAACCATCCAGGAACTGAAAACAGCGTTGGTGAATAAGTGGGACCGATTGCCACAGGCATTGATAAACTGCCTTATTTCCAGTATGGTATCACGCTGCAAGGCGTATATAGCTTTAAGAGGGGACTATAGCCCCTATTAACCCATTTCTTTTGTGTATTTTGCAACCTCTGTTTCATACCTTCAGACTTCCATGAGTGTTACGCACAAACATGTGTCTATTATAACTGTTGAATGTTTATTTTGTTTGTATTATATCAACCTATGTTCGCACCAAATTTTATTAAAATCTGTCCAGTAGTTCTGGAGATCGTACATAAAATATGAAAATTCTCTTAATTTCTTACACCAGTATATATATTATATATATATATATATATATATATATATATATATATATATATATATAATCATATTATGCATCGATATTTTTTTGTGACATACGAATAAACATATGTCATTATTTAGTGCGATTTCAATTAATTTCGCTTAAGAGTTACTCTAAGAATTTTAGTAATAGGAATTTTTATTTTGAATAGATAATATGACAAAAACAAAGAGTTCGCCATAGGTGATATTTCTCTCCCTTACATTCCACATCACGTTGCAGCAATATTTCGGCATTCAGTTCTATTAATTGTGTATGAATGGAATTTACTACCCATAATAGGAGATAAGGAATCAGGAATTGAGTACAAAATAACCTAAGTGACAAAGCCCTTGCTCATAGCTAATGAGAGAAATTGACACCTTTTCAGTAATGAGTATTATTTCTTTATGTATTTCAATAACATTATTTTTACTTTTTTGTAATTTAATAATAATATTATTATTTAACTTGGAATCAATACAGTGAGTTCTTATTTATCATAAATCCGTATTCAATTTCACATGCTTATGGTGTAACATACTAGTTATTAAGAAAAATTAATTTTTTTTTTCGTCTCGTTTTGTAATCTGCTATAGGTTACGGAGACGCAAAATCAAAAATAGACTCAGATTTTAATCAATTGCTCTAGTCAATTACATTGTTCAGCTTCAATAACCCTTATTAAAAAGATTTATTAAAATTATTTATAAGATCATAGCACTATACCGTACCTCTTATTCTATCTGTGCTAACTTTAAGTTGAGTATCTCTAATCCAAGTAACTACTTCACTAACGCCTATTTAAATCATATTCTTATATTTTGAGAAATTATCGTATGGTTTTAAATTGTGTATAAACTATATTCGTTTCTTGTTTTCTGTTAGTATATTCTATTAAATATACTCTAAAAGCGCAATTGTTAATTACCACGTAATTTCCTCTTCAACAAAGATTAAAATTTACTGCATTGATAAGCTACATTTTAAATACAAAAGGAAAATTAAAAACAAAAATTCTCAATTGCTTATGTTTAAACAGATAAATCTAATCTAAACTTGATAGTTCTATATGTATACTTTCTTATATAATTTAAAAATATCTACTTGTAAAGTATTACTGTGGGATTTTAAAGTAATTTTCTTAATGTAAAGACTATGAATTTAAAATCATTGATTTAAGACCAAATTTACATTCATACAACCACAAAAAATATTTTAAAAGTAACAATGAAATTGCAAATTATTAGGATTTTTTTTTTAAATTTTTATCTTACATGAGTTAGAATTTCATTGCTTGCGAAGTGTTACCCCTCTTTTACTTTAACTATTCTTCTATTCAATTATTTGTTTATTTCCATGTATTGTAGCCAATGTAATTCGAGAAAGATAATCAGCCTGAAAATTTAACAAATAATATTAAACCACAAAATTCAAGTCAAAAGATCTGTAACTAATTTCATATTTTTAGTGTGTTTTTACTCAATTTTTTCAACCCAAGACTTATGGGCCATATACTGCCCATAACGACTAGAAATCCAGTCACATCCCCACAAGAAAACATTTATGAGAGTGTAATTTAAAATAGCAACAATAATATTCCAAGTATAATTAAAATATTATATTCCTTTGATTAACAAAATATTTATTTTGGATATTAAATTTATAAATTTATTGCAGTAAAAATTCGCAAGTAACGATGAATTTATAAAATAATTCCGAAATTTATGTATTTACTTTTCATTCGATATGTACGTGGAAGTTAAAAGTTCATGGTCACGAGCTCACGTCCGGCGCAGTCTTGAGTCCTGATGCCACTAAAGGTATAACATGTGTCAAGTCTGTACAGAGGAGATGACAGATGTTAAATAAAATTCAATTTCAAGTCCTCTCTCTGGCTTGGTTTGGAAGTTCATAGAGGGTGATGCCACATCTGGTGGCGTCTTCTTCTCTTCACAGATACTTAAAATTACGAGGTCTGTTGCCCATTGCCCTTATGTTGAAACTAAGTGCGAAATAACAGTGATCAATCAATAAATGGATAAGTTGGAACACATTTATTCAAAATTGCTGCCTAATATTGTTTAATTCATTATGTTTAGAGTAAATATTTACCTCTAAACATAATGAATTGATGCGTTGACGATCTTGTTTTTTACTTCTATCACATATTAAAAATTTATATTTGAAGTTAGTTTAAAGATTGACTTGCTATGAAATGTACCAATAATTGTAAATTTTAACGTAATTGTAAGCAATTCTAATAAGATAACGTAAAAAGGTGCAGAAAATACAGAGTTTAATTGGCATTTTAGAGGGTAAAAAATTGTCTTGGCTATTAATATGTGAGTTCATACCTTTGAAGAAATGCCTTTTCGAGGGTTATTTTGATGCCATAAAATAAGCTGAATTCTGTTTTCACAAAAAGTATTCTCTCAAAAAAGAGAGAAGACTGCTATTTAGAAGTTCTCTAAATGTTCTCAGTTTTGAGATCATGCTTTCTAATAGAATATCTATGTTTTTGTTAAGTTCATTATGATTCTCATGATACTTTAAAAGAATTTTAAAAAAGTAAAAAAAAAAAAAAAAAAGGAAATATAAAAGAGAGATAGTTGAACAAAAAGTTCACAAATAACAATATTTTGTATAAACACTAAGGCAGTTTGCTTATTTATGTGTATGTGTGTGAAAGGCATTTGTACTACTTTACACACAATACAGTTTTCAAAGTATTTTACAGAAAGCTATGCTTCGTAATTTCTTGTGAATCAATGCAGAGGTTATAAAGAGGAAATGGTGGATTCAAATTAAGACCTGCTGTTCAACAAATATTTTTTTTTTAAAAAAAGCGACTCAAAAGTAATTGACTGCAAAACACACACACACACACACATATATATATATATATATATATACTTTCGAAACTAATATAAAACCAGCAAAAACGTCACTGATGAGGAGTTAGTTAAAAACTTATCAGGCATTTGGCAGATGTAATTTTCTTTTGTAAGAGAGAAGCTTTTATCTAACATTATTTATATTCTACTACCAGGCAAATCGATGTAATTGTAAAATCCTGCTTGTAAAGATGTTAGTTTTAAATTTAACGGTAAAGTGGTGGACGAAAAAAGAATGATACTATCAAAGTTAATTAACAATTTTAAATACAGGTATGGATGATGAAAAATCGATAAAGAAATGTTTTTAGTGTCATTATGAGAAGCAAATACATTAAGATACATGAATAAAAGCGCAAATCATGTTTGGGTTATTTTCTTCCTGTATTATGATCATATTGTTTACAATTACAGTTAGCACTTAAGATATGATAAGGAAAATAAATGAAATTGTAATAATAGAAGTTATTCTGATAATTTTCAAAATGTACTTATAATGAAATATCATAACAAAGCATTCCAAGAAAACAAATATTGTAAGATAATCCAATGGGTATTTCGAACATATTTGACATATATAATTATGATGCTTCGGCAATTATAACTATAAAATATGATCTGGTTATATCAATAGAAGATTATGCAATTGCCACTCAAATTTCTTACATGATGATGCAAGATATGTTTACTAAATTCTTAGAAATTCAAGTATTGATATGTTTTTAGTAAGTATCATAACAACTGCCAAATTCTCAGTTACTCGTATTCATGATTATTATTCCTTTCGCTCCTTAAAAAATTTTCACCATAATTTTCCAGCCAATGAAACTTTCTTTGTCTTTCTTGGAAAAAAATCCATCGGGTGCCACCCATTGTTTTGATAGTACCTTTATTTCCGGTGTATAATGATGAGTCAATTTTTCATCGATTATGACACCTCTATAGAAAATGACGTCAACAACTCGAGTGGAATTTTGATTTGGCAGAAAATGACTACTAAATGAATGACTTATGAATCTATGTCAAATTTGTTTCGACTAAGTTTATTAGATGACAGCCAACAGTGGTAAAACAATTTCCCTTAATGACTCCGTCTGCCTTTAAATATAAATATTACTAATCCAAACTGAAGATATGATTAGGATCCCAACTTGAAATCATCATCAATTCCAGAAATTCTTTCAATTTTTGAATGCAAAACTGATAATAATACTTTTTTTTAAATAAGCAATAAATTACTCATTAAATACTGAAAAGCTGTTATGATTCGCGAATAGAAATCATAGGTAGGGACAGTAACAAAATATTTACCAAAACAAGATTAATGTCAACTGACGCACATAATTGATATTTTTTCAGACTTAACCAATCACTTATAAAAGTTATATACTTTTATATTCAATGGTAAAATAAAGTCAACAATACAATATTTCGAAATATAGTAGATTTTTAAACTGGTAAATGTAATTATCAAACCAAAACAAACAAATTATGCATTATCAAAAAGAATCTTGTAAACAACGAAAAATGTGCTGTCGTACCTTTCGTTTTGATACAATAGCTTGAAAATTATTTCAAGACTTTTGAAAAATCATCAGCGATATTTTAGCTTTGTAAGATACTATTATCATTCGAATTAAATTAATTGCTTGTCAATATAGAGGTTCATGGATTAAAGCTGAAATTAAACATTAAATTTAAGAAATAGTTTTTCCATGGAATCTCACTGAATTTTTATAAGTGTGTATATCGTCTAATAGATAAATAATTTTTTTCTTCTCAATGATGCCTTATTTTTTATATCGTTTTGGCCAAACATCTACATTTGAGAACAACTATTTTCAAGAATGGAATTTCAAGAATAAAATTAACATTAAAGTATACGTAGAGGGTCTTAAATATCCATTAAAAATTATTTTTTCCATCGAAACTAATATAAAAGTGTTGGAGTATTAAAAACAATAAGAAGCACACACAAATATCTAATTTCATGTTGCAATCCTGAATTTTAATTTTATAATTAAAGCCTTATGAATTAATGAAAATTAAATAGCTAAAATGTGCTAATCGTCAAAAAGTAGTTTCATCCATTCAGAATAGTTATATGGAAACAAAATTTGAAAGTAAGTTAGTACTCACAAAAAACAAGAAATAATTATTAAAAACGGAGCATTGGTATTATATTTATTGATCAAAATAACAAATTATTTACACTCTGAATAGGATGTTGGCTCGATTTTGTTTAATACAGTCTGTCACACATAATGATATGGAGTCAGAGCCGCGTTTAACTCATCTCATCCCATACAGATTGAAATTGGACATCAAGAGCTTGCAAATTTTGTGGTAGTGGTGGAGTCTTAATAGAAAGGCCTAGAGCATAACAAAATTTTTTATGCATGAAAGATCTGATTACGCCACTGGCCATGGTATAATGATGTCTGCGAAAGCTCTTTGACTGAGAGAGCTCTTGCGATGGCAGAGTATTAAATATGAGTGTTGTCTTGTTGGAATAGAGAGCAGGAACAGAAGTCCAGAAAGGAACAGACAACCTATAGGAGGACCTTTAACTTAACTCTGCACTATCAACGTAACTGTAACGAAGACCCACGGTTATCATAAATCGTAAGAAATTCCACCTATTTTAAGAAATTACACCCTACTGTCTGAATGTGTGACGAAAGACAACAAATCGTCCATCGTTGCACTGACCGCGTTGTCTCTACACACTGGTAAGGTTATCATCCTCACCAAAACAAAAGCGAAACAATCACTAAAGATGACCCTCTACCATTCCGCAAGGTTCCTTGCAGCTCTTTTGTGGTATCGTTAAAGTATCTGGTGACTTTGCTTTGTGTTTGAGAAATTTTAATAATTCTCTCAGTAAAAGCAATCCAGAAGCAAGTAATTGTCTCCTAATGGTATTGTCACTTAAAGAATTATATAGAGAAGTTATTACTGCTCGTATGAAGTCTGGAATTGTAGTAGTTAATGTGATTTGCCTGTAACTGATAATTCTTTGATCTTCCCTACTTATGTTTCATGTTATGAGCGATACCTTCTATGTATTAAATTCCATAAACAGGAGGAAACTGTGTCCACATGATGCACAATCTGGCTGAATGACAAACCATCTTCAAGTCGGCGACTCTTCTCAAAGGCATCAAAACTGTTAAAATGGCTATCGTTTTCTTCTCAAATGCATACTAAAATTCAGAGCGATGAATTAACTCAAAACACAATGGTTAGAATAAAAATTGCACTCTTTGGGTGAATATTTTATGAAGTTTCTAGTGGTGTGGTGTCATCTGTTTAATGATATCGTTAACGCCGAAACGGCTTCTATTTTAATCCTTCGTGTATATAACGGAAACGAAACAATTCTTTAATTTACATTTACGCTCTTTATTTTCTTCTTGGTGCAAATTTGTTTGACTATGAGTGTATCTCAACGTTTAACGTAAAGGAATAGTTTTGTGACTGTCTTTGAACTTCATTCTCAAAAGCCTTTTTACATGCTTGATGTTCAAACGTTTATCGGAATGAATTCATAGAAAACAATAATTCAGCAGAGTTATTTTATATATAGAAATTGCTTAGAGAGAAATTGTTTCTATATTAGATCATGTCTTCCATTCAAATCATTCTGTCTATGAATATTGACTGCATCAATGTCTTTTATATTGGGTTAAGCTTTGTGTAAGACTATACAATTACTCTAAAAAAAACATGCAATTAAATAAAATAAAGTAAATTGCTCGAGACGAAGGACCATTTGTTATTTGGATCCAATTGACGTCACAATTGGTTGACATTGGTAATTTTAGAAACATGAGGGGACAACTGCTTAAAGAAGACAGCCGTCATCACAGAGAAGAGAGAGAACGTCAAAACAGAGAGAGAGTTTTGAGAAACACCACTTTTTTGTTAATACGGATTAACTGAAATGCAAGTGGGAAATAACGCCCCGAAGTATCATTAATAAAGGGCATAGAGAACGGTCTTTTGCGCTCTCTATCTCATACTCAGCATACCGTTAAGCACGTTCATGATAATTAAGGACTTGTTCGATCTCGCATCTCATCGATTAGAGTAAAATAACAATCAGTTATTTTACTCTAATCGTATGGTTAGAATGAGTAGTATGGCTTTGAGTTGTAATTTAATTCCAACAAAACACAATTTAGTCAAAATCAATCAGGGCAGTGGAAGATACTACCATAAATGTTGACCTCTACATATCTTTACAACCTGGTTATAATGACCAAAGATGCCATTTATTTCCGAAACTGAATACTTTATTGCTCTTCAAAGCATATTTTATTCCCTTTCATATGTTGACAAAAATATTTGCATCGTTTCATTACATTTCATTCTATTTTACTAGAGGCAACTCAGGGGAGGGTGGAAATAATTTGAATATTGTAACAATTCACAATGTTTCTCTTGTCACAGCGGCAGTATGAGGACGGGTATTGTATGTTAGAAAATACAATTTTGGTTGATATACCTTAGCCACTTAAGAGTACAGTTGCTGCTGTTGCTTTTATGAACAGCATTGTGTGTAGTAGGTAAAACTATTACCAGCGGCATGAATGTATCATAATCATGTACCATATTGTACCATTCAACATGCATACAGGTCCCAATTGTTACTGATGTAATAAATAATTTTTGATAACTTTCTAAATTATAGTCCATTTATTTTTTTACAATTTATCACATCTGAGCTATCCTTCCAAATATTTGGTCCTAGTGACCTAAAACTATCTGCGACATAGGAAAAGAAAAAATAGTAATTGTTTTAAACAGATAAAGAGGATGTTTTAAAACAAAAATTTATAAACTCAAAATGGGAAGATGAATTAAAACTTAATAAAATCTTTAACAGTATAGTAGTAGATATTGAACTAGATATCTAATGAAATTAAAAGCAAAATTATATAAATATCAAGTCTGAAGGAGTCAGTACATTAAAAACTTTATATAAAAAAT
Source organism: Nephila pilipes (assembly GCA_019974015.1). NCBI lineage: Eukaryota > Metazoa > Arthropoda > Arachnida > Araneae > Nephilidae > Nephila > Nephila pilipes. The sequence goes on along the minus strand of BMAW01010641.1, from coordinate 39,338 downwards.
TAAAACAGGACATGGAAGACACGTAACTTCGTTCTAAAACGCAGGAAGAACTGAATATACTGAAATCAGAAAACAAAAAATAAGTGAAAGAGGATCTTCAAGAATTAAAATTAAAGTTTCATGTCCGGAAAGAAACTATTTTGATGAAGAAAATGACGAGAAATTTTTTTCAGCAATTTTGAAGTAAGAATTTCCAGATAAATTAATTGAAAAAAGAATAAAATAATTTCTAAAGCTATTCGGAGAAAGAGAAAAATAGAAGTAAAATATTGTGACAAATTTCATAATGAAAATCAAGAAGAAATTTATTTGGAATGCATTCTTATTGAAGATAAGAATAATGAAAGGAGAAGTAGATGAATCAAAGTTACAGGAGGAAAATTCGAAATCATATTGTCTAGAATATGATCGTGCTGAAAATCTTAAATTTTAAAAGAAAAGCAGTATTCAATTGCAAAATAAATGACCAAAAGAAAATTTTAGGGAATAATTCCTGAAGGAAGATATTCATTCTAAAAAGTATTTTAATATAAATTGTGATATTATATGCAAAAATAAAAGAAGGGAAAGTGAAATAATCATTACGTATTTAGAAGTAGTGCAATGTTATACTGCGAAACATGCAACAAGTCATATCCTAAAAAGAGTTAAATAAGATCCCATTCATAGCAACATTTTTCGAAGACATTCAACTCCAGTCATATTTACTCTGTGAACAACCCAACGGATATAAGATACAGAACACTGGATACTGAAGCTACTGAGGAACTCTGGTGTAAAGCCAAAATTTACAAAAGAAAGACTGTACTGGACTTTTCTTATTGTACTTTCTTACTGTACTGGACTTTTCTTATTGTACTTTCTTACTGTACTGGACTTTTCTTATTGTACTTTCTTACTGTACTGGATCAACATTTGAGTCTATTGAAAACTTAAATTTATTTTGATGCTTATGAACTTTAAAGCTCAAAGAAACAAATTGACTCTTGAAGTTACTTATTAATTTATACATGATTGCACTTGTGGAAAAGTTTCCTTTTGAGAAAAGTGACATTTAACTTTACTTATTTAAATTTTACTTTGTACTTTATTTTGTTTTGTATTGTATGTTACAATTTTTAAAAAATTAAGATCTAAATAATTGATAAATTTGTAATTGCTCCTTTATTATTTTTGTTGCAAAGTGTGTCTTTTTGAATATTAATAGTTATCTTTCATATTTTAGTCTCAAATAATTATTCAATTTGTTTCACATTGCATGTATTTAAGGATTTGTTAATATTTGAAAATTGGTTAATCAATTGAAATATAAGCAATTAAATATATCATGCGTATACGGTATAACGATTAAGGACATGTGAATTCTTTAAAGTCCAGGATAACTTTTTATGATCGATAATAATAATGTGTGCTAATTATACGGAAATTTTATTAATTTACTGTTTATATTTGTAACTTAATTTAGTAATATGTCTGCGTTATGCATTATTTTATTGTTTACTTACCAATATTGTATAATTTTAATGTAATCTTCAAATGTATTTTTAAAGATGGTATTGTATTTTTATGTTATTATCTTCTTTGAAATGTTATTCATAATTAATCGCCAGGATGGATGATCAATACGTGTTATCCAAGAGATTCTAGCCTTTCCTGCTGGTTGTCAGGGCATGTGTACCAGGAAATAAAAAAAAAAAACATCTGTGACGTCCGCCCGACCCGGGCTTCATCTTGTGCCACCACTAGATTCAATTATCAAACACTACGACACAATAATCAAAGAGACACTAGAACAATCTTTAAGGAATTTATTAACATATATTTACTATGACAACAACTCACTATGCTCTCCTGGGGAATATTTCTATTAACCTCAATTCAGCTCACCAATAGTAATCTAACAGACTGTTACCACTAATCCTTCCAAGACTGCAACTCAGACTCTGGATCAACTGTTGAAAACAGTAGTAAAGGAACGTCTTGCAACAATCTTTAATCTACCCTTTAATTCAACCTCTCTTTCCATTCCTCCTTCCGCTTATCTATAGCTTCCGCTTCACTTCTCCTTCAGCCTCTCCTTTAGCCTCTCTCTCGCTACTTTCAGTCGCAGTTTATATATTTTCTAATTCACCAGCTTCACTTCATTTCTACCTGCTTTACATAATCACGTTTCATTTTTGGTTGGACAAAGGTTGTTTAGCAAAAGCAATCAATCTCTATTAAAAGTCCCCAAGGTAAGTGAAGAGAAACCGCGAATAGCCCAATGTCACACATGTACTGTATTTCTGTGATCTGTTCTGTTTCATCTTAATTTGACTGTATAGAGAAAATTAATATTAGCAATTTACATCCGTTTACATGGTATGTAAGTTTGGATAGGGAGGTTGAAGCTCAGGTGAAAGTAACATTTAACACCAGCTCAGGAAGTGACAGTTTGGAGAGATAACTGCTATCCCAGTCAGATAGCAGCTCTCCCTCCAAGCTTCCACACCCCACTAAAGGCTTTAAATCATCCATTGTAAGATTTTCTTTATTTCTAATTTTGGAGCGAAACTAAGTTTTCTGACGCAAGCGTACAGTCGCTTCTATTAACTATTAACAATGGTTTGGCCGTGTGTCGGAATTGTCACTATCTCTCTAAATGAATACGCCATATTATATTTATATACCATAGTGTCCCGTTAACATGCACATAAGGCCTAATTGTTACTAAAGTAATATATTTTGTTGTTGTCTTACTAAAATTACAGTCCGCTTAATTTTGCAATTTATTGCAACTGAGCTATCCTTCCAAACGCACACACACATATGTGTATGTATGGATAGAATTGAAGAAATAATTAAAATAATTGACTAAAGTTAGTAAAGAAGCAAGAACTAAAACAAATGAAAAATTATATAAGTTATTAAGAAAACATACAAATAATTGTTATATTATAAAAAAATAATAAATAATCATTTTCCAAAAGCGCACAACAACAGAAAAATAAAAAAAATACACAACAAAACTAAAAAGAAAGATATCTATGTATCTGGGAGAATACTAAACAAGTAAATAAAGGCAAAAAGATGAAGTTCAAAAAATGAATTACAAACCAAGGCTTGAAAAACAAAGAAAAGAGAAACTAGGTAGTAATTAAAAAAATATTTATAAATTTGGAATCTGTTTTTTGATAAATTAACATACGAAATAACATGACAATTGTTTCTATATTCTTAAAAATGTATTAGTAAATAATTTTATTTCGTGAATAAAATAATAAATGATACAAATTACGTAAAACTTTAATAGAATTTCAATGAAAATTTGTTATTAATTTGACAGAATTTCAAAACTTAATTAATTCTAAGGTTTATAAGTCATTTTGAAAATATTATTATTCTGTGTAATATTATATGCTTCTTATAATTTATTTGGTTAAAAATAATCACTCAATAGTTGTCATTAATTTAAAGTAGAATTTTTATTTCGAAACATCACCAAATACAATATATATCTTTGATACTTAAATGTGTAGCAAAATTTGTGGTGAATTTAAAATCACTCTCAGCTATGACATCATATTTTCCCTTTTGCTTAGCTAATCCTGATTAATAATTAATTATATTTTTGTATCTTCCTCGGCCTTCAAAATTTGATATTTTGACTAGTTTGAAAGCCATTTTTAATAATCTCGAGCAAATAATTTTCAATTTCTATGAAATCATATACTTTTTGTATTAATTCAAATTATGTACCTCTTAATTAATATTATAGTTTTTATAAAATTTATATTCAAATACTATTAAAATGTAGTATTGTTTTTGATATATGAGCAAAACAGCATACATTTTTCTAATCAACTTCATCTTAAGAACTTGAATACGAGTATAGCAGTATGTGAAGTCGCATATGATTTAAAAAGTCGAAAAAGAAAAAAGAATGAAAATCACTACTCTTACAAGATTAATAAAATTTACTTGTTCTACAGAATATTTCGAAGTACTCGAAAAGTTTAGATCCATTAAGTTTTTTCTGGACTAAAAAAATCTTTCTCAAATATTTTCGAAATTGGATATACATGTTACTTTTACAGATAATAATATAATTTTTATTGGAAATATTTTCAGAATTTATTATCCATCTTTCAAATAATTCTACTCAGAAAAGAAAAAAAAATTCAAAACATTTTTTGAGATCCAAGGAAGTTACATGTCTTTCACTTTCATAACATGATAAATGAAATATGCTATAAAATAAGAATTTAATCATATATTAGTGGATATATGTAAATTATGTTTTGCTGATATCATTCATTGACTTATTTTATTAAACTAAAGTAATGCAATTTATTTTGAGATGTATAATACGTCCTTTCAAATTTTGGATGTTATTTTTCTCTTTGATGATTTGGCAAAAAAAACCGAGTATAAAGTATGCATTTTGTTTGTATGCTTTAATTTACATTTTGAAAACTGTGAATAGTAGAACTATATTTACACTCTCTTGGAAAGATATTTATCATACAATAATGAAAAAATATTTTTAAAAGATTTAATTTGCTTAAATTTATCAATTTATTTCCAACATTAAAGCTATTTTTAAAGAATATGTACATTATCACATTAAATTTTTCCAACTTTTGATATATTAAATTTACATTTACAGGTATAATTCCTCTTCTTAGCAGAAAGGAATCTTTAGAGAAAAAAGAAATATTTATTTACACTAACAAGAGAAAATATAATTGGAGGTTTTTATTTTGATATAAATCTCATCTTGTCTGTTTGAATTTCATTTAAAAAAAACTTATAAATTTCAAAGGAACATTTATCTTAATTCTGCAACAATAATACGATTAAAGAATGCAAAATTTCTCTAATGTATTTTAATAACATTAGTTACTTTTTTTATTAGAATTTAAACAGTTTAAATTTCAAATTTGCAGCATGCTAAACATTTTTACATTTTGTAATAATGTATAAGATGTTGGATTAGATCTTGAAACTAATTATTACAAGGTTGTGAGACGTAAATAGAAGAAGCACATATATTTTTCAATTTTTCTCTATTTGGTTTCGATATTTAAATAGTTATCGAGTGTCTTGTAATCTTATCTTTATGATTATAATAAGTTTTGAAGAAAGAGTAAGATAATTTCATAAAATATGATTGAAGAATAAAAATTATGTACTTTTATTTTTTTATTTTCTTACTATCTTTAGAAACATATGTCTAAATTTGTTGAAAACTGGAGCAATGTTTTTGTTAGTAAATTAGAAAATTGTGATATACGAGATTCTTTGCCGAGACAATAGATAATTATAACAATTTAAATATAAGCTATTTGAAACTTCTATCTCATTAACATTTACTCAGGGATTCCAATTATTCTTTTACTTCAACATTATGAAATGTTTATATGATTTGCTAAAATCAAAACAAAGAAACCATAATTATAAAATTTTGTGTAGAAATTATAAATTTATTGAAAAACCACCCAAATAAATCAGAAAGTAAAAAAATTCATTGAAAAAATTAATAAGTGAATATTTGATTATTGTTGTGTTTCTTTTCGTGAAATTAGTAAAAATCGAAATAATAAAATTTGAATTGCTTATGAATCATTGTTCAAAGTTAATTCTCTTATTGGAATTATATTTTTGTATATAGATTGCACTGCACGTAATCCTCTTAATAAATAATTAATCAAAGCTAAATAAAATGGGAATAAATTTTTATATATATTTCATAACATAAAATCTAAATTATCTTAAGCATTTAAATTTAAATTTATTAAAGGCTTTCTTCTGCATGCATACGATATTTTACTATTTTTCAAAAATTATAGTGAATTAAAATTTGAAACATAACAAAGAATTCTATATTTCATCTTATATTCTTTACATCAAAAATTGTTTCTAAATTTTTCAAGAACATTATTTAGAATTTTTATATCTTGCAACACATAACAAAAAGTAAAATTATATACTCATTTTTACACTGCTTACAAAAGAAAAGTAGTAATAATATTATTCATCAATAAATAACAAAAGAAATTGCGTCAAATCACCAAAATAATTTATATGAATGCATAAAGTTAAAATATATGTACATTAAATTGTGCAAGCTGATTTCGTTTGAAAATATAGTTAATATTTGGCTACACCGACATAAAAATAAATTTTAAAAAATGTGTTGCATTGTTATCAATTATGCAGGGCTGAAAAATAATTATGGTGCTAGATATATTTGCTGAATTATATGTTTTACTTTGTTCAAAAATAAAAATGAATGAATCCCATCATTGCCATCCATTACCGTCTTTGAAAAATAAAAGAGCTTTGCATATATATATATATACTATTTTATTACAATGAATTAAACATATTATTCAACCATTTCTTCTTCTCTTTGTTGCTTAAATGAACTAATTTTCACTTTTTATTTGTAGTTTTTTCCTGTCAAATCCAATATAGTAGCTTGCATATTGACAACCCATATTCCATGGTAGAATCTTTCGATATCAAGGACATCCTCATGAAAACTTTCAATCTGCTTCATGGTAGATTTCCACGTTTTCAAGAAAATATTGTACGTGGGAGTGCAGGAAATAAATTCATAAGCTCCTCTTGTCTCCTTTAGCTTTATATGTAGCATATATATGGTGTAGAATGGATTTCACTCAGTATCTTTAGTATTCCTCAAAAATGCATGAACTACGTTTTTGAAAATCAATGTTTCCTTTTCCTTTACTTCCATAGTTTCGAAATAAGGGATAAAATAAACCTTTTTCGTATGTCTGAGACATTAAAAAGTTCTTATTTTAACTTGGTTTCGGGAACTTGGATTACACATATCTGAAACATTCTCCCTATTTTGGTACTGATTTAAGAAACTGCTTTAAAAGCTATAATTTTTAGAGTTGTTAATAAAACTTTTTTCTTAGTGTACCCAAGTCGGTTTGAAGACTGAATTTTCGTTGGATTTACGGTTCCTCTCTGTGGCTGGTCAGTTTTTGACTAATGCAGCTATCTCGCTTTATTCTTTCTCAAAAATACAAATCAAGGATATTTTTATAACCCTCCTGTTGGTACGACAATATTGCTAACACTTTGAAGTCTCAATGGTCTCTCCCAATTGATGTACTTGATATTTAGTTTCATAAAAATGTTTACTATTTCATTATAGTTTTCTTCCATATGCATCGAGTGTTCATAGGAAGAGATCCAATTGCATCGCCTTTATGTAGAAAGTCCACTTTGAGGCTAGTTTTGGATGAAGAAATGAATAGGTGCCTCTCAGATGAACTATAATATTTTTTCAAAGCCTCTTAGGAGCCCTAGAATATCAGAACAATAAACTAGATTCCCCTTTCTGGAGTAAGGTTAAATAAAATCTTCTTCTAGTGAGAAAAGAATTAATTTTTTAGACCCAATCCTAGCATTGAGGTTCCCTTTTTAGAAAGTCCAAAATCTCTTACTAGGTCATAGACATTATTTTGAGAAAAAGAAATTGAGTCCCCTTGTCAACAGAAAAAATTGATCAAGATTTGTCCTATTGAGGCTACATGTCTCAGTTCCGACTTTCTCAGATATAATTTAAACTGGAAGTTGCCTGTGTAAAAGGTATTTCAGAACTATAAAACAGTGGATGAGTGACTGTGTCAGGCCTAGGATAAGGTGTTATAAGAGAGGCCCAAATCGCAGATGAAAATATAGAATTAAAACAATGACTGGAATGAGAAGATCATCATATGGGTCATTCATTTAGTTTATTAAATAAGCAAGATTAAGCTAACAATTACACTCCTAGAGAAATATGACAAGTATTGCGTAAAACTTAGATATTTCAAGCATTTGTTTCAAGCATCAATTTGTTAGTGTTAACTATGAGTTTCTTGCGATTGTGTGTGTGTCTGATTGATTGTGAGTGTGTCAAAACCCGTCACTCTTCTTATTTAAGTTTAAAACCAAGAAAAATGCACAGTAGCCAGAAGGAGAGGGAAAACACCCTTTCTACATACAAATGCGATTCACACTTTTGAATAACAAATGTGTAATGACCCTCTACGAGTAATTTATGCGAAAATTCAGAGTCTATTCCAAAATAAAACCACCTGAGTTGATCGCTGGGATACACATAACATACCATTCCGTCTAAAAACGTCAGGTAGGGGCTTACAAAAGAGATTTAAACTGCGAAACAGGAAATATTTAACAGGAACATTGACATCCTCTGAAAATGGCACAAAAGAAAAAAAAATTCTAAGAGAATACTTGGAAGAAAAATGTTCTCCAAAGTAAGATTTAGCAAATTATGTAAAATTATTTGTTTTCTGATATGCACATTGTGTACATGATGTTGAAAGGGGATACCACTCTCAACTTTTAAAAGCCACAGAATTTCGAATTTCTTCAAATTAAACTCCATTTGCCTCAAGTTTGAATCAAGTCACTTCCAGTTATCTACAGTATATAAAATTACAAAATATGTGTACATAATCCACAAAACATTGTAATGTCTGTCAAAATAGTTCTAAATTCAAACATTCAAGTTTCATAACAACAAATTATTCTTCAAAAGTAATATAAAACAATATCATTAATACTTGAGGAATTGATTAAACACAAAGTATTTCAAAGCTCAAGGGTTAAAATTCGAGTGTTGATAGAAAATATTTAAGCCAGCAATTTTCTTCATTCAATGCATAGGCGGAAAGGAAACGGTGAAAATTATTTGTTTAGATGTTTTCTAACATCCTTTAAATTTTTGCATATGAAATTTGAAACACCCTGTATTTGAACAATTTCTCAAGTATTAATGATACAGCAATCACATTTCTTTTGTTTAATACTTTGCACAAAGTGTTAAAGATTATTTTTAAATTTAAAGCTATTTTGGCAATTAATTACATTGTTTAGGCTGAGAGCAATCAGTGAACCACTAAATGATGTTATAATGATAAGCCTAAAGAACAAATTTTCTTACACATCGTCATATGCCTCCTGATGTACATAACAGAAATGACGATGTGTTTGAAAACACACGTTTTATATTTTCCATTACAGTGCCGCCTTACGATTCATTGCTTCTTCTCCGCCCATGCATTGTTTTGTTTAAATTTCTTTTTTAGATATTTTCTATCACCTTTTAAATTTTTGCCCATAAGTTTCGAAACACTTTGCACATTCAATGTAAACAAAACATTCTCTAGGTCTTAGACTTTAATTCAAATAGCACAATAACCGAATTAATATTCAGTAGATGAGTGATAGTATATTCAAATTAATATTCAAACATTAATTATGATGAAAGACCAGAAATTAGGTTAATTAAAAAAAATTCAATGACAATTCATAAGTATTAGACCACAGTCGTGGCCATTGAATCATACGCCAATATGATGTAAACAAATCAAGTAATGATGTGTATTGACAAAGGCTTTAGCAAAATAATATTTTTTTTAAAAAAAATATTATATTTTCAATGGAATGTGAAGAATTAAGAATTATTGAAATGTATACAATCCTTTAAAACTGTGATACAATTGTAACCGTAAAAGATTATGAAAATTCTGTTACAAGAAAAAAACAATGTTAAACAGTACAATTTAGTACTGAGAAACCAATGGCTTTTGAAATTGAATAAGTTAAAAATTCATTTATTTAATTTTCAGTTCAATAATTGTAAGGTAGAAAAATTAATCTTAAAGTAAAAAAAATAAAGTCTTGATTAATGATCTTAGAGAGTTAATTTTCACAAATATTTATACCATATAAAAAGAAGACTTCATTCATTAAAAACAACTATTTTTCCTTACAATAAATTAAGTTACAGAAAATTTCATTAAATTCAAAATCAAACGTCAAAATTCCTCGAGAATAAATATAAATAAAAGGCAGATAAATCCAATTGTTAAATTTAGATTAAAAGATGTAAAGTAATAAATAATCTTAAAATATGACGCTGAACATAAGACCAATTAAATAAAAATTATAAATGAGAGAAACAAAAATACTACATGTATCGTTTCAAAGAACTTTAAAGTATCCAACACACACATAATAATAATTTAGATAGAGAATCACATAAATATTTCAAATAGTAAAATAATATAATTTGAATAATACGATTAAACTCTTCAAGGAAATAGCTCGATTTAAAAATTAGAATCAATTTATTCTGAAAGAATTTTTTTTACAATGTAAAATTAAACATTCTGATTTAAAAAGTAACTTTAAAGCCAAAGAACTAGAATAAATTCTCATAATTAAATTCCATTTCGAACCAAAATTGAACGCAAACGGAAAAGGAATAGTAAATCAATTATAGTTAGAAATTATATCAAATTAAAGCAAAATTAAAACTTGAATGAAATTTAAAATGTAAACCTAATCAAAATGTATTTCTTTAACTTCAGATGAGTATTTAATTCATATTTTTCTGAGAAATTTCGTCAAGAAATCCAGGAGGAAAACGTCCATAGAAAACAAAAACAAATCTGACATCCTTCATGAGGGATTAAAAAAAATACATGCAAAGTTTCTGAAATATCAAGAAACAATGATCTAATGTTATGATCTGTGCACCTTCATATAGAAACTTGTGGAAGAGATAAAAAAAAATTAACATGCACCGACTGGATGTTCATACAAATTCTTGAAGACGATTAAACTCTACTCTCTTTTCAACTGCAAAAGTCAGGTGACAAGAGTAATCATTGTGAATAAACGACAAACAAGTGGCAACTTAGCGATAAACAAGTGAAATAGCATTTTTATCAAAAATTCTGTAGACGCGATTTCTTAGAAGAGTAGAGAAATTGAAATGATTTGAGACTGCATAAGTCCTCTTACTTGGAAGCTTCATCGTGAATTTCGCAAAATTCTACCAGAATTTAGAAATAATCGAGCACGTCTGAAAATTCTAGTTGTCAATTAAATTTATTTTAAATTAATATTATTCTGTAAAATATGTGTCTTGAATTATTTTAAGTGGTACATAAGTAAATGTTTGAAACATTTTAAGATAGTACACACAGATATATATATATATATATATATATATATATATATATATATATATATATATATATATATATATATATATATGTATATGGTCAAAGGCCGCTGTCATATCTTTTAATTTTCTGCAATATTGAAGAGGACCTAATGATTTACTGGCATATTACTTGGAAGAAATTTTCTTAATTTTTTTTTTGTTAATTTACAATTTCCTAATTTCCTTTCGTAAATATAGCTATAATTATTCAGTTCATCGCTTCTTCACAAATGAGTATTAAGGTTAAATTTAGACTTGTTTAATAATCTAAGTACAATTTAGACTAATAAAAAATTTAAAATTTTATTTTTACTTCAAAATAGTGAGTAATATATGATTTTCCATAAAATATTTTAGCAGAAAGTTTTTTACTATGCATATTGCCTCACTCAGGCCAATTGGAAAATGTATTGTTCAAGATTCACAAAATGCAGTTCTTTAAGCTTGAAAGTAGTGCTTCGTTATTGTATGCAAAATAATAAAACTCTGCTCCCCAAAGTAGTAGCTAAGTATAATATAATTTTCTTCTACTGATTAATGGCTTTCAAAATGACCTTTTCTTGTTCAATAGTTCATCAGGGAGTTGTGAAATTTCTATTTGATTCAGAGTACTTTCTGTCTAATTAAATTTAACGTTCTCGAATCTCAATATTTATCACAGTTGAGTCTAGACTAATGGTGTGACTTTACAGCGTAGCTATCGAGCACTGAGCGCAAAGGACTTATACTGTACACACATTTGTAACTTATTCCATTGCTGCTATCTCAGACTAAGCCATGTTGTTCGTAAAATTGTATTTGACTTCATGCTGCAATGTATAAATAAGCAATAGTTTATTACTGATTAACGAATATGTAACTTGATGTGCACTGTTCTTATTCAGTTGCAATTACTTTTTTATATAAACATTTTATATTCCCTATGACTGACTAAAAGAGGAAACATTTTCCATTTAAAAGCGCCAAATAAGTTCGTATGTGTTTGCATAAGTATTTAAAGAGAAATAATTTGTTTAGGTTGAAAAAAAAAATTGATTATTAAGTGTTGTTCTACATTATTGTTATTTTTACTGATAATTAGTCGCTTTTATCCAAATTGCTTGGATTAACTAATGAAAAACTGAATCACAAACATATTCTACAGATTAATTTCAATCAGTTATAATTTTACTTACTATTTTAAAATCAATTAAAAATTTTGTAAAATATAGAAATCATTCAATATTCGATGCTCAACTAGCTCATTCCAGCACTGCAATGACACGGATGTGTGGATAGCAGAAATTTATGCAACAGTGCTTCCTTTTGCACATTTCAAATCCAATGATATAACTACTTAACATGTATTTTGAATATGACAGAATTATCAATAGCCATTTCCCATCAGCATGACCTCCACCTTCCCAGACCTAAGCCCTTCCGACTTCTGATAAAATAGTTGCCGGAAACATGGTATGTATGAGGCTCCAATTTCGAACTTAGCTGGATTACAATAGGCAACAAATTCGCAACATCATAAATGTAGCACTACGATCTGTTGTGGTAACTACATAACGCTTAGCTCTTTCATTTTTGGCAGAAAACGGTGTACAGCATAATGAACATGTCTAAAGAAAGTCGTTGCAATTTTTTTAATGATTTTATTTTCTTGATGGCTTCATCATTTTTTTACTTTATGTACGTCTTTTGGCCCTGGGAAATTTAAAAACTGATTTTTCTCATACGCAGTGACACCATCTTGTCATGGTGGATAGCCTTTGAACAAAGAGCGCCACGATAACGTGTATCGTCTTTTAATTAACCACTTATGACAAGTACAGTGCCCCTGAAAGTAAAGCTAGGATATTTTTTTTCATTCATTAAACATATATTCTTTGTTTTACTTATAATAAAATGAAATATAAGGTTATTTGGACCAGTGGTTCTTTTCTTACAGCCATTGAAAGAGCAACTTTAATTATAATCTCCCTGTACACACAGACACACACACACACACATATATATATATATATATATATATATATGAATATTCATGTTTTTCAGAACCAGTTATTCATACTATGGATAAAAAATCAAAATTAATTAAACGCTCTTATAAGTAGAAAACTTTTTTGGGCAACACAATAAATAGAACATGATAAAATTATTAGTATTTTATTTATTTTTCTAGTTCAAAGTAACATAAAAAGTATTTCCTCCGTGCAGGATGCAAAATATTGAATTGAAATACAAGCATCTGTTGCCAGTTATTTTTTAAGTTGATTTAAAACGACACGTGATTTTTTTTAAAAATTAGGATTAAAAGAAAATTGAGAAACGAATTGAAACTATTGTAGCTTATTAGAATGTATCGGTCAGAATGAACTTTTGCAGTGCTCCATTGTTGTATGAGAAATTTTAATTACATCTTTATGGAAAAAATACTGAATATTTTGAAGACTAGACATTGTAGAAATAAAACCACCAAAATCTAAAGAGGATTGAATTTCACCAAAATTAAGAAAGATTTATTCTTAGGAATAAAATATTTATTATTAATTGAAGTCTACTCTAAGAATTAAAATTACAAAAAACATTTTACTTCAAAAATTATTCTGCTTTTGATTTAAATATCCAATATTTGAATTTGTTAATAATTATATTAAACAATTCGTTAAAATTTAAAACAAGAAAAATCTTAAGAAAATAAATTTTTACTGTAATACAGATCAATTTTATTGATTTCAGATAGGATGTAAAAATATTATAACATTATAAGATAAAAATGAAAATAAGCCATTAGGAAACTTGAGAAAATATCTCTTATCTGAAATTACACTATGAACACATTCATTTTTTAAAAATACATTAATTGAAATTATATTTAACATATATATATATATATATATATATATATATATATATATGTGTGTGTGTGTGTGTGTGTGTGTGTGTGTGTGTGCGCGTGCGTGCATGCGTGTGGGTGGGTGTGGGTAAACCATAAAACACACGCACACTTTTTCCATTCTAAAGCATGGGACAGTATTTAAATTACATGGTATCAATTTTGCTTTCCATTAATTCTTATCCCTTGAAATTTGTAGTGTTTGAGCTAGCTTTGTATTTAACTAGGTTGAAATTATTAATTCATGGTTTATATATGTTTCGATTTAAAATTACTATGCCTAATTTGTATTTCAGTAAAATTTAGTTTTATTATATTTAGTAAGTTTTTAATTTTGAACAGTATTTGTAATATCATTATAAGGTAGTTTTTGTTCACAATATATTCTATAATATTTGCAGATTTTAATCTTTAAAAAGAATTTTAATTTGTTCTTTGATTTTATATTATGTAAATTAATATGATTTTTTATAACATTTAGTTATGTCTAAGTAAGATTAATAAATTATATTTATATATATATATATATATATATATATATATATATATATATATATTAACACATAAATGAGATAAAATAAAATATATTTTATAACAAAAAAATTAACTTGAAACATAAATTTTATATATACAGTACTCTGAATATAAATGATCCTGTCGTTCGTGTCATTTATTAGAATCAGATATATTTATTTCGAGTACTTTCTGAGAAATATGGATGCAATTTATACGGAAATAGGTTTTACATATCAGTTCAGATTGTAGGTTTCTTCTTAATATTTTTACTGTTTAGTAGACATCCCAAGGTTTTATGTCGATGTTATTTAGTTATATTGGAGAGAAGTAGTATTATTGAAAAAACTTGTGAGAAACGTAATTAAATGAAATAACTTTTTTCTAAATAGCTAGTTTTTAACACGTTACTTTTAAATGAATTTGCTGCTTGTGTTGAAACTTTTATTTTCGGTACAAATTCCTATTGTAATGAATTTAAAAAAAATTATTTTTAGGACACGTATTTACTTTAAGAAATTATCAATAGACGATACATTCAATCTTAAGACAGATTTAAATTTTTGCAATTAGTATTAAGCATTTAAGTTTATGCATTTATAATAAAGGAAAATATTGAAATACTTAAGCGACTAGATCTATTATAAAAGTTATTTTTATAAACTTAATATCAACTGTAATATCATAATTTAACACAACTATTGGATATAGCTGTAGATCATTAATTTTATGCATGATTTCAAACAAGAATACTTCTTTTGTTGAGAAATCGGTTTTTCAAAATAAATTTTTCCAAGACTTATCCTGGAATGATATTTAATTTAAAGATTAATAATTTGAAACATGAATGTATTATGTAATACAATAAAAAGGGAGAAAATGTATTTTCTCGTTTTATAAGAAATTTAAAATCTACAATTTAAATTTAAAATTTAGGAAAAAATAGTTTATTCTCAGTATTTACTTAAATAGTTTAACATCATCGTTGAATATTTTGCTTAAAAAGAAAATTAAGGTTCTACATAGTGTCTAAATTAACAGGAAGTAATCTATTTAAAAGCAATAACCCTAGAAAAATTAATTCTCTTACTTATAGGACCAACAACTGTTATCCATTTCCTCGTTTTAAACAATTAAAAATGCTGGAAAATCCTGGAAGGGAATTTAAATCCTCTTATTGGGCTCTTAAGATGTAATATTAACAGAGACAGAAATAGATTACTATTCTGAATGTTGCTCAAACGAATGGACATAGAAATAAATAACGGTAAGGAATTTAATATCCTCACAAATAATCATATATATATAATTTTTTATTATTTGATGGTCTTTGACGTAGTTTTGAAATTAAAAACCAAGCGAATTCTCACATAACTTTATTTACAAATCTATCTTAAACCTATCCTATTTACAGACAGATGCAGTTCATGGCATAAATGAGAATGTCCTGTACTAACGAAGTATTATAGTCAAGCACTAAGAATTAATCCACGCCAAATCTGTAGGATTGGCGTGGCGTGTATTTAGAAAAAATAATCCTACATCAGGTCTAGGGCAAATCAACAAATCATGGTTGAAAATAGCGAATCGTATTAACTTAAAATGTTGAAACCTTTTAACGGATGTTCTAAACTGATATAAATATGGTTATAAAACCAAAAGTATAAATAGAAAAAAATTCGAAATAAAAATCCATGTATGTCATATTATACTTATTTTTTTTTTAGTTTATTTTTTTCTATTTTTATTTTATTTTTGTTTTATGACATTTTATATGATTATTTAAGTATAATTTGGCTGTTTTTACTTATTTCAAGATGATTTTTTTTATCTATGATGGATTTTCTGAAGTTTATGATTTTTGCTTTGTTATTATATTTTTTACAATGTAGTAACACTGAAGTGTGTAGTAACACTGAAGTGTGATAGTTTGTTCATTTATACCGCTAGAAACATTTACAGTTCGATTTAGAAGTACGAAATATTTGGTTATTTCCATTATTAAAAAGTTTTACTTTTTTTTTTTTTTTTTTTTTTTCTAAAATTTTTTTTTTTTCAATTTTTAAAAATTTTTTTTTTTTTTTTTTTTTTTTTTTGGCTTTCCATTATTAAGTATCCAGTTCTTAAACAGACTTTTTTTCATTCTTAGTTCTTAAGTTTTCAAATTCTTAGATTGCTTAAATATCATTTAAAAATACTTTTTATATGATTTGGATAAAAATAAATTTGTATATGTAAGCATAACATGCTAAAATGTTACATAACAAATTATAAAAATAGACTCATAAAGCAGTAATAAGTAATTGTGACAGTAGACAGCATAGATTTCTTACATTTGTTTTAATTTTTCACTAATATATATATATATATATATATATATATATGTGTATATATATATACTCTCTATATTCAATGTATCAATATATCACTATATATATATATATGTAATATATATATGTATGTATGTATATATATATGTAATACTAAGTAAGACCCTCAAAACATTTATTACTATTAAGGCCTCAAAACCTTATTCCAGTATTTAATGTGCATGTGAAGTAAATAATTTAAAATTAAATAAAAAAAAATACCTTTTCCTTATGATAAGCAAAAATCTACTTTTTTAAAATGTTTGAAAAATGAAAAATTTAAAATTCTCTTTATCAAAGAATTTTTCCACTTGAAGTTTCCTCACCCTGGTTCAAAGACAGTAAAAAAGAAACAAAACGTGATAATGCTAACAACGAGGTTTCCAAAGAAGCTTCTGGCATTGATAATACACTTGTTTTCAAGACAAAAAAAAGGAGGACTGAAAAACAACTCATAAGGCTGAAATTGCAAATATTTCTTTTTCCATTTAAACTTTAAAAATTAATATTTTAGTCTTATTTTTAGGATTAGGAAATTTAAAGTAATATTTTGTATATAACATTTTTTGCAAACGTTGGTAAAATATATTGTGCGTATTTTTGAAAAATTTTAAGTATTATTTGTAGGTTAAGTAGTTTACCAACAACTTAAGATATGAGGATGTTATGTCTACCAATCTCTTATTTAGTAATAGTTTTATAAATTGTCTCGGGCTCCAGAACGCTCTCTTTAACTGTAACCTAATAATAATATTTTGAACGAAAGTGTTTTTTTCAGTTTCACTTCGTATTCTGGGAATAAATGTTGCGGATTCCTTGAAACGCATGCTTATTCAATCTTTGATTCCATTGATATTTTAAATTCTTCGATTTTTTAAAGACTATTTATTGCCCTGCAAATGCAATTGTATATGCCCTAGTAGCATAATAGATTTATTCATTTATTCAAAGATAACACAATATTTCGAGAAGTGATTGAAATATGAAACAGAACGTGTGTGTTTGTGTATGTAAGAAATGTGTTGCAGAATCCATTTGAATACCTAAATCTCCTAGATGATAATAAGAAGGATGCAGGCACATTAAGACTTTAACATGTGTTTTATTGTCATGAACAGGCTTTGGGAACGTTACCAAATCGTCCAGAAGGTGCTAAGAGAAATTGAATCTGGCCATCGATGAATTGAATCTGCAGCAAACGACCGTCTTGTGGGTCTAAGTGTGATGCTGGTTTGATCATAAGTAGCTATTTGCAGGCATTTGTGCTACAATGGAAAGTTTATTAATGTACAAATATGATTTTGTAGATTTTATGAAGGTCTATTGTACGCTAGAAGATCAGTATCTTTCAAACTTTTGACATCCTGTCACATACGAGAGAGCCTGAATTGGGCTCGAGACCATCACAACTAAGGTTTAGGTCATTGGAGTGTAGTACGCTTTATTATCATGATTCAATCCTCAGAATAATTTTTGATAACGTTTGATAGTCAGCCATCTTAACAATAGGTATCATGTTCCAAGCTTTTGCCAAATACGAGTAACGTAGGATAGGTAATACAGCAATCAATAACTGTCGTAAGCTTCACGGGTTTTCTAGAAAAATCTTTCTCGTGTTTGCTATCGAGACGAAATTCCATATCACATATCCATCCTTTTATTGCTTCAATGGGTATATATTTATTATTTTTCACTCATAATTATTTTTGCAGAGAGCACACTGGTTTAAGTGATACCAGCGAAGTATAATAATTATGCAGTTGCAATAATCAACTAACTCTCCGGACATGAATCCTATACAATAACTATGGGACATATCAATAAGATGAATTGTCATTTGTAGTATCCCTACATATATTAACTTAACTGCTTTTCCTAGGCTGGAGTTCAGTAGAAAGTGACTTGTTATCGTTAAACTTGATAGACAATGTATTTCAAAATTGAAATTTTTGGTGTCTAGTCAGTTCTTAGTACTATTACAACTCAAGTCCATCAGTCACTATACCAACCAAATGTTTGCAATAAAAAGATTAAGACTAATTTTATTTTGTATTTTAAATTTAAAAGCTTTAATTCAATTAATTTCTTAACTTCATTTGTTTTTATGTTTGTTTAACTTTGTATATAGCAATTTACAATGTAAATGTCATTCACATTTATATAACACGGTTTTTCTTTATTTGCGAATACATGTCAATTGCTAATTTTTTGAATGAAAAGTAACAAATTATTGCATTTATTTGCTTATAAAATAAATTCCAACTTTGAAAATCAAAGGAATATGAAAAATTCAGTTACACGCATTTTCTTAAGATTTTGAAAAGTATTATTTTAAAAAATTCAATCATGTAAACAAATCGCTTAAATGTACATAAAATATTTCGATGATTAAAAGAATCCAATGGAATCTTGTATATTTTATTATACTTTTGGATATATGCTCTTTATTCAAATAAATAGAATAGTCTGTACATATAAGAGAACTTAGTAACTCCAAAGGATCCAAACTAAGAGTAATTAGTAATTCCATAGGATCAATAATACTTTGTTTTTAAATGAAGGATGATTAGTTGATGAGTTTTTAAAAAAAAAAGATATAAAAATATTATATAAAGACTCGTAAGAAATATGTAATATTAAGGGGACTTAGTACCCTTGAACCATTTTTTTTTATTAATGCATTTAAAAATTTGGTTTTAGCAAGCTTTGAAGTGTTTCCATTCAAGAAAATGATTTTATGTGAAAATTTGAATATATTGTTAACACAATTTTAAAAATTTAAATTTTTTTAAAAAAAATAGAAAAATTTCAAAACCCTACTCCTCCTTTATTTATTAATTTTTTACTATTAAAATGTTTTGTAATATTTTCAAGGATATTTTAAACAAATTTAGGGATCGATTTTGTAATAACTTATTAAGTTTTGGAGAAAAAAAATAAAATGTTGGTCTGCATGCTAAAATTCAACGAAAACACAGATATCTCTTACATTATTATTTTTTTTTAAAAAAAGTACAGATTTCTTTGCAAAATGGATCAATAATTTTGTTACACGTATTATGTATAATACACAGAAAAAAAATTAAAGTGATTGATTAATATTTGTGGGAGGAGTAGCATTTTAAATGCAATGATGTATCGAAAAAACACAAACTGAGAAAAACCCTTCTAAAGTTTATAACTCTGAAAAAATAAATATTATATACTTCAATTGACTTAAAATACCCTTTTATATCATAAGCTATATATTTTTTTTTTTTTGAAATAATAGCATTTTCACAAAATTTCATTAGACATTTTTAATAACTGATAATATTTTTCAAGGTGTTAATTACAATTAACGAACATGAAAAATGAAGGAAAATGTAAAACAATAATAAATACAACCATTTTTAAAAAAAAATTTCTTCATATATCACCTATATTATATTTATAAGAAAATATATAATGAATAAAAACACAAATTATGAAAAAAAATTATATTAATTGCCTTAATTTAAAAATTATACATGCACATTTTATAATGAAAAAATTATGATACATATTTATATTATTATTTTAACCTCAAAAGTATCCTGGTCTATATGTAACACCTTCCTTTTTTTATCATTAATGCTTCTCTTTTTAAAACTGCTTTCTTTGCTAGTTTACATATACACTGATCTCTTCAGTTCTTTCGTCTCATTCTAAACAATTTTTTTCGCGATTCCTGTACTACACCAATATCATGTATGCATTTTCCAAAAGGTATGCATATAGCTTTTTGAGTCTTCATTGCACTTCGTCTTTTTCTTATGGTCTTCTGAAAATAAGAAGTTAATTTCTTTATGGTAGTTCTTTCAAAGTTGCATAACCTTTCCCACCTAATGATATGCCTCGAGCTCTTGATTCCTTCACAGCATTCCGTAAAGCAGTACCTAACCTTTTACTCATATGGTTTATGCATTCCTCTTTTTTTATTTTGACATTATCTTCATTGATATTTCTTTCAGATAAGTAATTGAAAGTTATACAGTCTACATCAGACAATAATGTAGAATATTGAAATCCCAATGATTGCGATATTTCCCACAGTATCAATGCTGCCTCCATTTTCATCGAACCCGATGAACCGGTGTGATTGAAATCACACTACTTCTTATACCCTTCACTCTACATATCATATTTTGCACTTGACTTTTCAAGTTCTCTTTTTGCTATGGAACAATGTCGACATACTTTGCACATAACTTCAAAGACAATGACATAACCAGAGAGTATATCGATGACACAACCAAAGCCAATTAAAGATATATGACCTCGTGTCATCCAAATACTATCGAAAGAAACACTTATGTCGACATATGGGACATCAGTAGGTACTTCATATGCATTTCATGCTTCAGTATGTACTTCTTTTAGCATAGTCTTTGCAGCAATACCATAGGCTTTGAGAAGAAGTTTGGTACATTTGCTGTATGTCCTCGATGAAAAAGGCAGGATATTTAGGGAGATATAAAACTTCTTGATGGCTGAATTACCTTTATCTATGTTACAGAATGATTGTGTAATCCATAAATTGATATCAGGAACTGTATTTGCTTGCCTTTCATTCGCCATTTCTACAGCACAAACTTCAAAAGCACAAGAACTTCTTTCTCAAATTCCAGGCACATCAGTTTGTCAAACAGTTTACTGATTCAAAGTTCACAAATAATACATTTCCAGTATCGGAACAATCAGTCTTTTCAACATTTAATAACTAATCAATTCTGATAGTAGGAACAGCAAATTTTTCTTATGTAGAATCAGCTTTTTTATCAGCATCACTACACCAATGTTTACTGTTCATTTGAATCACACTGCACTGACAATGTTTACTGTTCATTTGAATTTTTACGCGAGGTATTTTATATCTTCAATTCTCAAAAAAAATAAACCACAAACAATAATAAAATAAAGTCTTGATAAAAACTGGTTTTTTTTTTTCCTCAATGTAAAACGTCAAATTTTTTTTTCTCAATATAAAACGTGTTTATGATTAGCTCGCTATCCACAACGCAATCAAAACACGAAATATCAACAACAAATCGCTTGTAATGAAAGTTGTAATCAAAAAAGAAGAACGCTTAACTGTTACAGTTATGATTAAAATGAAAAAAAATTAATTTTAGAAAAGTATCGATAATAACATAAAATTACTGACATCTCTAAAAAAGGGGCGTGGTCCAGTCATAATTTTTTTTTGTTTACATTTTTCAATTTCATTTTTTTCAACCTTCTCGTGCTCATACATACAAAAGTAGTACATCAATCGAAAGATAATAATTCAGAGAATATTTCTAAATAAAAATAAAAAAATCGATTTTTTTCGTCATTTTTGGGGTACCGAGTCCCCTTAAAAGTATGATATCTTAAATGCTTCGAAAAATCATTTTAATTTAAAACTTCTTAGTACTATTTCAAACTCACATTTTATTATCTTAAGTCAATTTAACCAACGCTAAGGGATTTGGGAGCTATAAAATTTAGCTGCATTAGGTAATTAAAAGTATATCAACCTGAGATAAAATTTAAGATACCCTCAAATATATTACTGACATTTAATATCGTAAAAGTAGGCGATGAAATTTGTATTAAGAGAGTTCATTGTTTGTGCTTCGGATATATTACTCCAAAATATATGAAGTAGCTTTCTTTCATAATTAATAACTAAAATTATAAGCAAAATGATTTTAATTTTTAAACTTCTCA
The DNA here is from genome assembly GCA_019974015.1 of Nephila pilipes. NCBI lineage: Eukaryota > Metazoa > Arthropoda > Arachnida > Araneae > Nephilidae > Nephila > Nephila pilipes. The sequence goes on along the minus strand of BMAW01010641.1, from coordinate 16,795 downwards.
GTAACTACTAAAGGCTTTTATGGAATAATAAATTCATTCATTGAAGTATTTCTATTAATACAACTTTATCACTTTACCTTAAAGCAACTTTATGACCTCAAATAAGTGATATAAGATAATGCAGATTAAAGTAATACAAATATGATACCTCTGTTGATATAAATAGATATAAATATTTGTAATAAAAGCAATATTTATACCAAAGAGTCATTTTTAAATGCAGAATAGTAGTGTTTCATTATATATATTATGACTGTTGCTTAACTTTAACTCTATCTGAACGATATATTTTTTTTCCGGACAAAAATAAATGTGTTATTTTCCCAGCTCTGATGAGCTAAATATAGAATTCATTGATTTACTGCGATACTTAAGGTAGTGAAATGATACATTTATGTCAATTATATATATACCAAATAACATAATTTTATCTTGATGCTTGTTGGAGCAATCTCCCCACAAAACTGAAGTATCAGAAGGACCTACTAACATTGGCTGCATCATCCAATCCATCAAAAATTGATTGCAGTTGGGAAATCAATTTTTTGTAAATCAGAAAAACTTTCTTTTACATCTGCTGACAAAATTTTTAAATGATCGACAATATCATTTATAGCTGTATCAGTTATTTCCCATTTTCGAAGATAGTAAAATCTTTAAAAAAATTGTTGCAAATATTTTTGTCATAATTCAATAAAAGTAATAAAATTAAATATCTTCGCTTTTGTATCAATAAGAGTTTTATTTGTTCCTTGAAGTTGTTTTTTTAACATATTTATTTTTTCATAGATATTAGTTAAATAAGTTAGAAATACTTTACCATCGACAGTTAACAACTTTTTAATTTCAGGTTTTTCTCTTAAAAACATTAAGAGCATCAAATAGTTCCCTAAATCTTTTTGATAATAGGGCCATAAATAGTTTTCCTTTCGAGAGCCAACTTACTTCAGTATGAAGTATAAGTCTCGTATGATCTTCACTTCGTTCTTCACAAAATCACTTAAAAAGACGTTCACATTTGACATTAGCTTTAATAGTATTGATACACTTAATAATTATATCAAGTATTTCATTCGGAACAGGTGAAAAGTTTTTAGCTTCCAGATTTTCCCAGTGAATGACACAATGCACAAGGAGCATATTTGGATTTTCATTTCAAGATTTTATATTTTTCATTGGTATATTATCGGCATTTAAATACGTTTTTAGTTATTTATAAATATCTTTGAAGGAAGTGGTATTTTCTGTTAATTTACAGAGCAACATTTCTTCAGCAAAATCATCTTTAACAACATATCTTATGTAAGTTATAAGTGCAACGTCACTGTCTCTGAACTTTGTACCAAATTCATCCAACTGTACCAAAACTTTTTTTGTTCCATTTCATCTATTTTTCTGCTAACAGTGCTGTTACTTGGAGGCATATCTTTGACGTCTTTGTCATCTTTTCCGGAATCATTTTAAGAAATTTTGATATTGATGGTTTGATTAAATTCTCCCCTATAGTATGACATTTTCCAGATTTAGCGATGGATAGTGAAACATGATAACTAGTCTCAAGAGTAAGATTAACAGTTGCATTATGGGCAGTAAAAAGAGATTTGAATGTTACTCTTTTTTTTTTCAAAATTGTTTTTTTAAAGTTTTAAAGTAATTTAAATCTGAACTAATATGAGCATTATGTTTTGCCTTCAAATGAACTTCAAGGTGACCAAGTTTCATTGATTCGTTGGTCCGGCATTGTTGCCATAAAAGATAAAAAGGTCACCTTTGATCTTAAACAAAGGGGTATGAAACAAAATTTTAAATATTCCTCCGAATACTCACGAAATTTCTTCCTACGTGCACCTTTCATTTCACAAAGGGGTGAAAGAAAAACAATTAAGAACTTAATATGAACTGAAGTAAGCGTAGAGAAAAGATGAGCATTAAAATACCCCAATGCAAAACAAAAATATACTTTTTCATATGACAAATGTTTCTTGATAATGATACTTCTAAAAATGAAATTAACAAAAATTACGAACTGAATTTATTTACCATTCTTATATCCTTATTTATTATAACAACGTTACTTTCATAACAATTTTACAGGCGTTTATTTCAAACTAACACCAATCGCAGAAACTATATATATATAGCATGTATGTATGTATGTATGTGTGTAGGTATTTTCCAAGAATTGTTTTATGATCCGCAAGAATATTGGTTTGTTTATTGTAAGAATTTATCATGATACCATCTAAGGGAAAGACGAACGAAAGAATAATCATATAAATACAACAAATTTTATTTGCAATAGTTCATATTTAGCTATCAGTTCTTATTATTTGTTGCGTGGCAAAACAGAAAATGTTGGTTTCATAAATGCAATACATATAATTTGTGGGAGTAATATTTTCAAAAGACCAATATAAATAGAGGCGCCATTACTTTCTCATTGAATCGAATAGGACACAATAATATATGTGTAGCCAAATAAATCAAATTCAGATTATTTCATTATTGTTTCTAATAATTACTGAAACACTGACAGGTAATTTTAAAATACTAAATATAATAGAGATACCAGAATAGATTGTCACGATTTTTCTCTGTGTTAGAATTTTAATTTAAATATTAATATTTCATCTTTTTAGTTGAAGATAGATTCATATTTTTCTTACATTTGTAATTAAGTATATAATATATACATATACCATCGATCAATAACCTGAGTCTAATATTGAAAACAAGACATTTTTGCAACTTTTTTTATTCATCAATGAGACCTGTTAATCACCTTTTAGGTGAGGCTAACTGTTCCAAGCTTTTCCAAATTTTTCAATATTTTTGTTTTTCTTTTTCTAAAATCTTTTTTGGAGAAATGAGTGATACAACAGCTTTCTGAATCATACGACCGTTATTAGCTTTCATAATCGCACGAGCACAATTTTGGAAAACTTTTTCATATTCTTCATGTATAAACGTCACTCCACATATTCAGAACTGTGTCATCTCAGCAACTTCACATATTTACGATCTCATTTAATTACTCACCACATTTTCCGTAACGGCTTCACAGGGTTCATACTGAGCGTTCCATCGTCATTTGTGTCGGTACTGACTATCGTTTAAAACTCGGCAAACCATCCGACAAATCATTGTCTTTGATGGACAAGAGTCCGGTAACATTTTTCAATCCATTACTTGCTTCTAGTTTGCAAGGTGTTTTAACCAAAACAATGTTTTATTTTAGAACACGAAACTCGGTTTTTCCATTTTTTAAAACAAACTACAAAACGACTTTACTCCAACCTCGATAACTCAGCTGTTTCTGGTCCGATCGACTTTAACATTTTGACACTCGCTAAAGGTTAGTACTCTAGAAAGACCTGGTTACTGGTTTACTACGAGCGCCATCTCTGGGTTAGTCTCTGGAGTTATTGATTGATGTGTTATATATATATCTTGTGTGATTTGTAAGAGAGAGTAATCCATCTGTTTCAACCTGTCGTCCTTATTGAAGACGAATAACAATATAACAATGAATTTAATAAAAGGTCATGGTAGTGATACATGTTCTGAAATATACGTTTTCTGAATGCAGTAAGGAGTATAAACTGAAAAGAAATTGTTCATCCTGGGAGATTATAAATCCATGACATAAAAAATGGATCTTGATTTCTTGAAAGTTAGGATATTTGAATACTATAACGAACGAGTAAATGTCCTTTTCAAAGAATGGATAATGATTCTGTAAATAGGCTTACTTCACATTAATAATTAACTAAGTCATACTAAAAGTGCCTATGATAACTGCTTTTATGTTGTAATGACAAGTTGAACCTTATGTTTCATGACATAGTAATCGAACACTCAACAAGGGTTCATCTAGCTATCCCTAATCAGTCAATCATGTGGAACTTTGGGCTCCCTACTGTCAACATATCTCTTCGCAGTCATTGACTTTCATTTTTTCCTTTACTAAAGAAACATATCAGACGAATGAGGATAAAGCGATCAAAACTATTGGAAATATAAGTTCTGATAACAAGTGGTAAATTAGAATGCATTGGGAATTAAACGCTTGTACCGCCAGACTTAAGAAAAGGCTTTCTGCAATTATAAAACTACACAAGGTCATGCTTGTGGCAAGTAAGTAATGTAACAGACATTCATTCACAGTTAAAATACTGAAAAAGGAACCTGCATGGAATTTAACAGCTCACTAAGGAAACTGAGAGTGTAATGTAATTTTAGTTTCCTTCGTAAATAATTTCGTTTTTTGATACATGCTGTTTCCCACCTCATTTTTTTGAAGAAGTTTAAGAATGTCTTGCATTTGGCCTTATGTATTACGCATTTCTAACCATCATTAAAAATATGCCGAATAAGAAATATAGTCCATTGAGTATTTTTATCCTTTATAGAAATATAAAAATCATCCGACTTATTTCAGACATAAAAATGCTTTTACAAAACGCTTGTCCTAACATATTTAAAAAGCAATTTTAATAAATTAAAATATAGGTATTAGTGTACTAAATATACGTTGCCTTCTTTTATGAAATTACTGAGAAATCAAATCATCTGTAAAAATATTTCATGTCAAATATAAAGTTTTTCTTTCTTATGTATAATAAACAGATGAAGTCCCCACGATTTATTTCAGACGTTATTATAGAAAAGCTTTTTAAATATGTTTTAACAGCTATTCTCTGAAGACAAATATAATTATATTTTCAAGATAGTAAATGCATTGTTAACTTTTCAGCAGCGTAACTTCAACATTTTGAAACGTAGAACACCAAAAGCTCATTTAGCAAACCATACGTGTAAAATTATCAAAAATATAAATATTTCACGTTAAAAGTGATAATATTTTCAGTGGCGTCAATGAGTATGTTATTCATCAAAATAAACAGTGAAGAATATTTACCTATTTATATATTACACTGGAAGAAAATTTACTATAAGCAATTACATGAGAAAAATATTACGAATAGTTTAAAAATAAAGAATTCAAAAAGAACAAATAATGCAAGGGATAATAAAATGAATATATGGCTTTGAAAAATATTTCTTCTACACAGTTGTTCAAACTACTACATTGTTTCGTATACAATAAATTATTTTGAACTGTTTAGTATATAATGGTTAATATTTTGTAGCATGGTTAGTTAGCTACATATCATATCAAATTCTTTAAATCGCTCAATTGAATGCTGAAATATAAATACGAAACAAAAAAAATTGTAAGGACAAGATAGTACGCAGAAAAAATATTTCAATTTTACTTTGGTATTAAATTTCCTTTCTACGTGTTCTGAATGTCTAGTGTCAGTTAAAAAAATGCTATGTTTCTTTTATTGATTAAAACGAAATTTATAAGAAACTTGCGTTTTTAGTAATATAAAATTTGATTTTTAGAGTAAAGTAAATCTATATAAGTACAAATTTTGGAGAATGCTAGAATTGATCTTCTTGTTAAAAGAAAAAAAAAAGTTGAAATATTACATAACCTACTATTATCTAACTATTTTCCTTACTAAGAAGATTACTATTAAAACAAAAATTATCACGTAGTCATTAAACAATATTCCGTACCCATCTCCCGTCCTATCCTCTACTAGTCTAAATGGTGTTAAGTACTTTAAAGATTCTGAAGAAATAGGAATTTTTTACCACACAAACCTACTTAGCTTTATATCTATTATTTATGATACAACTTTTACGTTAAATAAATATACATTACATATTTACATGCTGTTAGCACAGATAAGCTAATCAGGAAATAAATTTTATTTGAGTTTGTTGATCTCTCTTCGGAGCACATTCATTGCATTTCTCCTCTTTTAGGCTCTTGATATTTTCTAAATTTTCACCTGCAGCAATTGGAAGTCTTTTGTTTATTGTTTATGAGATACTTCTTTGTACCTAATATATTTGTGAGGCTTAGAAAGTAAATTTACGAATTCCAATAAAAATAGTGTATTTTGTAGAGCTTGTTTCAAATTGCAAGAAGAATTTACATTCATAAAGATAATATACGCATTTATTGCATTGCGTTCATTTATATTGTTCTATAACACACCGATATCTTCCAGTCTTTCCTTTATATGCTTGTGCAGTATTTAATTTATTTATTTAAAGCGTGTGCTCCTGCTTTTGTTCATTATAGTACAAAATTAAATGAGGTTTCATTTCTTCCGCATGTGAACTTTTGGCCTTATGGTGCATAGCTAAAAGGAGGACTCTATTTTCGTACATATGAAAAAAAAATCGTAGCGGTTCAAAAGCAAATAATATAGAAAATGTTTCACTAGCATTTGATATCTGTTAATCTTTAATTGGAAGGCAAACCAATAAAAAGTATTAAATTTATTTTTGCATATTTATATTCATATTAACAGTATGGGTAGATTATATCGTCGTGAATGAAGTGTCATTTGATTTTTGTTAAGAAAAAACAAATGTGGAAATCTGAAAAGGTCACAAACAAAAGAATTTTATTTGTTTTAGAGAAATAAATAAAATGTTTATAGTTTAATCCAAACACTATGGTGAAATAAATTATATAAATTTGTGTATTAGACACGTTTTGAATAGGAAATTTAAATATGTAAGTATTGTGAGGAGTATAAATGAGAAAATATGAATATTTATTAACTCCTTTTAAAATATTGTTATCAAATAAATAATGATAGCAAAATTTTTTCAAGAATTGGTGATAAATGCTACAATTGTAAAAATTAAGCCTGAATTTATATTTATTTGTGTAAACGTTATACATAAAATTACTCACAACAAAACTCAATATTTCATTATCATCTTAAAGTAAATATTTTTAATGATGCATTCCATGGTTCTTCAAATACTATTTATATAATCAGGCGATGTACAAGCAGTTCATTTTCAAATTAATTCGTGAGCACTTGGGCATTAGTTCTTGTTGGTTCAGAAAATTTTGTAAGCCCACAAAAATTCCTGATTTACAAGGAACAGAATTAGATTTATTTAAAGTTTATGCAGTGTTGCACTTTCATTGGATTTTGAAGCTTCGACCAAAAGAAATGTCTCTAGACAGCTTTCTAGTGAAAAAAGAATTAGAGATGTATAAAAAAAATAAACTAATTGCACGGATTTTTTTCTAGAAATCGAATTCAGATTTCATGTTTGTTCATTCTCCAATGAAAAAGATGAAAATTATATAACGCTGCTATACAATGTAATTGTAATTTTTTTTTTCAAAAGATATTAAACATAATTATTTTGAATATTTGTTTCTGCATGGAATGTATTACAGATTCTGTATAGTATGTATGATAGATTAATTTATAAGTGATTCCTCATTTGCTTAATGATCTTTTTGACTTAAGAATAAGATTTTGGTTCATTGCTTATTAATATGCCCCGCTCAGCATCTCTAATTTATACTGTATGATCATTTATAAGGGCAGTATTACTATTTAATTTACCATTAAGTAAAAGAAAATGATCCTAAATTGAGGTAACTTGAAACGATATTCTTTTTGAACAATCTTCTATCCATTCTTTGGATGAATAAAGAAAAGCAGTAGAGATCGTAATGAGATATAAAAACATTAAAAATGAATAATGTGATTCAGAGCTGATCGTTAAACATTACTGTTTTAGAAATATTGAAGTAAATAAATAAATTCACCACAATATAATACAACACAAAAGGGAATCAATGGCCCCTCTTTAATGGTTTAAATCCATCCTCATTGTAAAACATACTTGAAATTCATGTAATGAAGAATGGTTTCTTAGAAAATAGTTCTTCATTTACCAACAAGAAAAACTTACTAATGTTCCTGGCGGCTAAAATAATGGAATTGAACGGAGCCAAGATGCTGTCTGGAATGCAAAGAAAGTACCCTAAAATAAATCATCTTATCGAATCTTTTACTCTGCTAACTTGTTTACTTCGTAAATTAGAATGAATAATGTTTTAACATGTTTGTACTTTATACAAGCTCTGAATATGAAGATTTTGTATATTTCTATTTCAGTATTATCAGTAATTTTTGTCATAAATTTTGAACAATATATTTTTTCTTCTCAAATTAGCTGTGAATTATTCCTTTATAAGCTGTATTTACTTTCAATATTAATATATATTTGAATCCCTTATAAATAAATTCAAAATTTCTTTTATTGTAAAAAAGAAGCGATGTTCATCTAATCAATTTTAACTCTGCCCATTAAAAATTTAAATATCAGAATTCTTATCGTAAACATATTAGATATACCTTTATTTAGTTCTTGAATAATTAAGAATCAAGACAGATATATAAATTAATTTCTATAAAATTTGACTCAAGTAAACTGAAAAAGTAACTTTAATCAAAATGTTGAATACTCTGCTTAAAATACTCTTATACATTTTTGTACTTTAAAACAAAACAAACTTTATTCAATAAGTTGTACAGCAAGTAACCTTTAAATAATTGTGCTTCATTAATCAATAAACATTTATAATAGATTATTTTAATCAATTCCCGAAGCTCTAATGTTGAAATTAAAACATTTTGAATTATTTGAATGACGAGATCTCATGAAATACTTTAGCTCTTAATGTGTTCAATATTAAACAAGATGTTGTTAAATGTTTCTTTTTTATAATTAAAATCAAATTTAATACAGAGATATAATTTTCATTGCAAGTAATTATTTTCTGTAAAGACACTTCAACTTCCCAAAATTAAGACCTTAATTCTTCACCTATAAATACAATAACATTCACCATGTTTTTATTTTTTCCTTGTATAATTCTAAATTTGATTGTTAACATTTTATGAATTATATTTATAAACAAAGGAAGAGTAAGGCTTATTAAGATAATGATAAAAATTTGTAAATGATAAACATATTTAATGAGATGCAGATAAGAATTTGAATTAGATATGCTTGCATGTTTCAGGACCATAGTTTTGTTTTTCAGATTAAACATTTACATATAAATACATTTGTTCAAATTAGCACGTAATTATAGTACATGCATTGATTTACCAATCAATGTTGTATAACATATATTGAATTATAAATACTGATGATTAATTTCACCTTCATTAAAATTTGCAATTTAATCTACAGTACATATCTTTCTTTTTCTCATGACTTGACAAAACAATTGACAATACAACTTTTCAATAATTTTCGGAACAGATTCAATTTATTGTCAGAGGTTAAAGTTGATTCCATTAAAACACAAATATGTATAAGAAACGTACTACAGAAAAAATTACCCAACGTGAAGTAGAGATGCTTTTGAAACTTATTCGAATAATACAAAATGGTATATATATATATTCCACAGCCCAGACGTGTGAATTACGTGAATCAGTCGAGTTATACGAAGACTTTTTGAAAGGTTTCCTACCTAAACATGAAGATGGCAGCTTTCGTCAATAAAAGCTAGGAAATATGGTTATGCTGCTTTTGACTGGTACTCATCAAAATTACAGCCATTTTGGATGTGCAGTTATTGTTTGACAATTATTTGAGCAATTCGATGTGAGTGGTTTTGCAAAATGGGAAAAATCAAGTATCGAGCTGCCTCTAAATATTTGCTTTTGAAAGGCAATACACCTACGCAAATCAAAGATGAGTTGGATGCTGTGTACGGGGACTCTACAACTTCATTTATCACCATTAAACTTCATGCAGCTGGATTTAAACGGAGCCGTATCAGCGTAGGAGGCGCTGAACGGTCGGGATGTCCAAAAACTGCCATCACTGACGGTAACGTCGCTAAGCCTCATAAATGCCCGAGAGTTGGGTGACACATTTGCTTACATTAGACGTAAAACATGTTTGAATGAACATTTCTAATGCTCTGTTGGAGCAGTTTAGGCGCAATTTGAAGGCCACTATTTTTTGGGATAGATATAGATTTTTCTTAATCTACTATCTTCAAAAAGGAAAACCCATTATAGAGGCATACTATGTATCATTATTTGACAAGCTGAAGGCATAATTTGCTGAAAAAACGGCTACATTTGAAGGAAAAAATTATGTTTCCCTTTGACCATGGGCTGTCGCACACCTCAGTGGTTGCCATGACGAAAATTCATGAATTGCGATTTTAACTGCTTGGCCATTCTCGTTACTCACCAGATTTAGCCCCAATTTAATTCTTTTTTTCCCCTATCAAAAAATTATGCTCGGAGGACAGAGAATTTTGTCAAATGAGGAGGCCATCAACTACATTTTCAATTATTTAGCAGAGAAAAAGGTCGAGCACTTTGGATGGGTTAAAGAGGTGACGGCATAGCTGGAAGAAGTGGTGAGACTATGTAGAAAAAGATGAATAGATTTCAAGAAAAAATGTATCGTATTTTTGTTAGATCTGAAACTTTTCAGTCCACCCTGAAGATTTTGAAGTGTAATAAATTGGGAGAATTGGCTTTAAGAATCAACTGAGGTAAGAGGTTGGAGATGAGTAGAGTGAGAGAGAGAGAGAAATTCGATGGTTCGAAAAGTGCGGTTCAACGTGAAGAAGCAAAAGTATTACAGCACTAGAAGTCTAATGTTAAGCGTCATCTGAGAACGAAGAATTATTTGAATACAGGTTTCAATTTTTCTTACTGACACGGATACAGATTGCCATTTATAAGATAAGTATAATTTTATTTTCTTCTTTTGATGCAGACCCGTGAAGGTTTGTGCTTTGCAATCGTAATACCTACTTAAACAATAATAAATTTTAATTAAATTTTGAATGTCAAATAATTTAGACTGTTTACTTGGTAACTGAATTTCAAGGGAATTTATGAGGATAAAAGACTATATAATAAGATTTGATATCGCAATATAAGTTCGAATTCATTGCAAAAGACGGTATGTATATATTCATATATGGTATAGACAAACTTTTAAAAAAGATGCTATTACAAGATCTTTAAACGTGGATTCAGAAACTGTTACATCTGTTGCCCCTCCACGATTCAGACACTTTTAACTAGGGAAAGGTTTGAATATCTATGTTTGTTGAAGAATTGTGTCTTAGTGAAGATTCCTCAAATATTATCTCTTAACCTGTGAATACTCGTTATACGCATTATCTTAGAGAAATAGCACATTGCATTTCTAGATGAATTATACATTGAAAAATATCTGTAATAAAGGGATGGGTCATTAAAATACCAATTACAGCTTACTTTACCCTGTACCATTCACTAATATTTGGAGATAGTGGGAATAAATCGGAGGATTTCTTATTCCCGGAAGGTGTCGTGACTTACTGATAATCGTCTTTCTGCCCCAGTCATAAACCGAGATTTATCTCTTAAGGTAATGTTAGATCTACCGGAAAGTTCTGTCCGTTTGCGAAGTGAAAGAAAATAATGCATTTTTCATACATTTAATAATATTTACTGCACAATATATGTATTTTCCGTCGTTATTTATGAACTCTTGCCACGGCGATGGTAATTTGTAAACACCATTTTTGAAAAATGTCTTGTCTTTAGAGGTGAAGAACTTAAGTAGTGCTAGGTTGACGTATACTTAAATTTTGAATTTGTTTTTTCACTCAAAAAATTTTCCAGGGAGATAAGCAAATGATAATTAAAAGGTTCTCTGTCTAAGGTGTACTGTGGAAGCGACAAAAATTCCTAACCCAGCTATGTAATTTTTGAAGAATCGCTAAAACAGCATGTGGTATCTCATTATCATGATGCAATATAATGTGCTTCATATTGAACATCGCCGACCTCTTTTTTTTCAGGTCTTTGTTTTAATAATCGGTTCGCTGATAATATCTCCCCGTATTGAGCTTTTTGTTAAATTTCAAAAGCTCGAAATTTAATGCTTCTTGGACGTCCCACCATATGCACAGTATTCTCTTATTTAGGCTCAACCTCGATTTAGAAGTGGAGGGGACAGATTAACCATGCTGCTAGTATATTCTCTTTCATATGATCTATTCAAAAATGATTAATTTTTTTATCACCAATTATTATCCGGTCCCAAACGGGTTTGTTTTCGCTCTTAGTCGATTAAACAAATTGTTTACATTTTTTTTACGGTAAATATTCCCATTTGGAATATTTACCGATGAATCCTAGTAATGACGGAAATTATATTGTACAATAAATATTGTTAAATGTTTGAAAAATATACAATATTCTTCCACTTCACAAATGGACAGAACTTTCCGGTTAACCTAATATATTTTATTCACGGACATTTGTTTAATAGTCCAATTTGGTTCGATATCAGATGTTAGCTATTGTTGTCCGAAAATGAAACTTTTCTGTTACTGTCAAATGAAAGTGCGATGCTGAATATGATAGAACAAGAAATCTTCAATAAAAAATAAAAAAAAATCACTTAAAATATATCCTTTTTCTCAATAGTATTTGCAAAACCTTTGATTAAAAGTAAAAATAAAATCCAAGTTATTGAAAAGAGGGAAAAATAATAAGAAATTAAATTGATTTAGAAATGACAAAATGCGTAGTTACTGAAAATGAATTTCTTAGTCAGTCATAAATAAAGATTCAGATGCAAATTATCAGCATTTTTCCGTAGATAAAAAAAAATTAAATGAAATCATGTACAATTTTACATTTAAACTTTTTTAAGTAGGACAAAATGGAATAATGAACACAATTTGAAATATAAATACTATTATACATTAATTTGAATGTTCAGTAAGTTTACGATATTATTAAAGTTAAAATAATAAATTTTATTAATGAATTAAAAGTATTCCTGACAAATCTTCATCTGATGTCATAACAGCTCTCTAGCTACGGTCTTAAGCATTGGTACCATATTACTATTTTAATTTCGTACGTTAACCTACTAACGGAAGGAAGTTTAAATAAACCACTATCTTAAAAAAATTGATAAAAATGCTTGTTTCAATGTTAGGTTCTCAAAAATATTACGAAAACGCTCAATTTTTCACTGAAGTATTTTTATACTGGTGATAATCTATCCATAAGACATATCCCAAACAATAAGTACCCCAAACCTAATGGTTTGAAATTATGAGTTGCAGGTTCTACATAACCATGAAGCTTATAAAAATGTATGTAATGGAAGAAAATAATAATGAAAAAGTCATACAAGAAGTATATTTTTTTTATATAACTTCGCTTAATTTCTACCAAAGCTTACTCTTTCATTGACTAATATTTATAGATAAATCTTTCTTCATCGCAAACAAAAAAGTAATTTAAACTAAATTTATCACTTTATTTTGTAGTTAACATAAAATGAATTATTTTCTTACGAATTTCGTTTGTTTTAATTGTTGAAATCTATGTTGAGGTTTTCATAAATTAAATAAGTATGTTTACTGAAGACTGAAATGTATTTAATTAACTGTAGCTTAAACTTAATTATTGTAATTTGTTTTACCTTAAATTATTTTTCAATTAATATTAGGTTGCCTTTTTTATCATCAACTCTAACGAATTGCTTTGAATATATTAAGCTTAAACTATTATAAAACTATTCAAAGCCCCTCGACATTTATTCTTTAGTATTTCCTTTCAAAATTGGCAATGGTCATTGACCTTAATACTCATCTTCTAATCTATTCACTCCATGTCATATTTAAAAATTCTTTAAATATTCATTTTTGATGCATTATTTTTAATACTATAAGTCCATTAAACTACTCACAATATTTCTGGACAGGAATTTTTTTTTTTTTTTAAATTGAAAGACGCGTGTTAGTACTATCAATTAATATTTCAATAAATACAATGTAAAGGTCAGGGAAAAGTGCATAAAAAGTATTTAAAGACTTTTCAGAAATGGAGTATTTAGATAACAAAATTGACTTTAAAGTGCGATTGTTCCAAATTTGGAATCATGTAAAAACAGAATTGTAATATTTTCTTCCTTTTCTGTTGATGATACACTTGTTGATAATATAATAAGAAATTTAAGAAACGATGGGAAAAGTGTCTCATTTATAGAAATGTAATAATATATAATTTATGACATATCTTTGAGACTGAATATTTTGAATTTCACTGAAATACATAAGAGATTCATTTAATAGTTACAGACTGAAATAAATTTCATGATCAAAAGCAAATACTTTTGGAAACAAACATTCGAAATGATCACAACTATAAGGTTGTCTAATTAGTTACAAAGTTTAATGCAGTTTAGAACTATTATATGGGTTCCATATTTTGGTAAACAAGTTAATCTAATCATAACTGATAAATATTTATTTCAGCCAACGTCTAAGAATTTATATAAAGTGATTTACAAGGTTCAACTACATTTCTTGAGACATAAAGTTTTTACATGTCTAGATACCAGAATAACAACTATGTATTTCACTCATTTATCATCAGTACATTATAAAGCGTCTGAGAAGTTCTTGTTTTGCATCTTGTTTACGCAATATAAATTACTTTGAATATTACAAAGAGAAATAGCAATGGCAACAGGAATTAAAAAGAAATAATATAAAATTTGTTACAGTTTATTTATAAAAGGGAACTCAAACAAACCCTTACATACACTGATATAATATATATATATATATATATATATATTGGCAATATGTTAAGATTTTTATAGTATAAGATAATTTCATTTTGCATTTCTTTTAAACATCTTTATAAAGTGTAACAATTTATTATAGCATATTTGATTTATTTTAATAATTTTTAATTTAGCTACATTTACTATTTTTATATAGATATTTAATAGTTTTGCATATTTTAGTTGTTTAGTTAATTATAATTTAGGTTTTTACTGTGAAATTGAAGTTATTTACTATGATTTCCTCATGTCATTCCTTTTGTGGTTGATGTAATGAATTTCCTGAATTTTCGTTTGTTACCATATTTTATTAAAATACAATTCACTGCAGTATAATTGTTTGATCAGAATTTAGGGGTATAAATACACATTATTCCAATCCTAATTACGGAAGAGTATTAATTATATTAATTCCATTATTCTAAATTTTACTTTCATTTCACTTTACTTCCTCGTAAATTGTTTAAGTTTTTACTAGTTTATTTTGATTCATGGATTTTTGGTTTTACAGTTTATGGTTTGTTAATTATTTTAGTAAATATTTATGTTATTTGTATAATTATTTAATTATATTTTAATTATTTACTTAAATGTGTAGTATTTTCTATTAATAGTATTGATTTAGTGTTGGATCATTTTAGATTGTTATATATTGTTAAGTAAATGATTAGAAATACAGCGTGAATACGCACAGCGCAATGACACCAAAGGGCATCGAACTTCATTCTCCTTGGATTACAAAACAGGTTAACAGAGCTTGTTTGCGTGTGTTTAATCTGCGGCCGAGAGGAGTCTTTCAACTAGAGATACTTTACCCCTCCCATCGGAGACAATATGAGCATCTTTCAGTGTTCTGGGGTGGGGGAAGAATCATAGCGAGGATGAAAACTAGGTGGTCAGATTGGCAAGTAGGCCGTTCTGACTTTTCTGTGAGGAGGGATTAAGACTAGTAGTAAAAAGAGAGGTATGTTACTCTACTCCAAAGCTCAGAATACCCTCAATAGACCAATAGTTCAGAAGACAGTCACATCATACGACACGCACGCAGAGCGCCAACTGCACCATTGTCAACATCCATACATAGGCAGCACCTTCACTGCGAGACACTGTGTCAGTCCGTACCATCCTAAGACGCCTGGCTGGAGGACAGTTGCTTTCGCGGCGCCCAATGTCTGCATTTCCATTGACACTCATTCATCTTCATCACCGTTTGGAGTGATGTCCCGCTCGAAGAATGGATTGCAAAGGAATGGAATCAGGTTGTCTTTAGCGATGAATCCAGATTCAAATTCATTGATGACAATCGTGTAAGTGTGTGAAGGTCAAGTGATGAACGTCTCAATTAGTTATGCCTTAGCTGTACAGTGGCACACCGGTTCCACAATTGGTGTGATGATTTGGGGTGCCATCGCATAAGACACATGGTCACCCCTAATATTGATCAACGGTACCGTGACAGCCAAGAGGTACGTTATTGACATTCTTCAACCACATATGTTGCCCCTAACAGCATGTCCTAAAAGAGCAATTTTTCAACAGAACAATACTCTTCACACACAGCAAGGGTTCCACAAGACTGCCTCCACTACAATTTCATCCTAATCAAGACTGCTCGATCAAAAGAGCTGTGATCTGTCGACTATATTTGGGATCATTTTGGATGGCAAGTTGGACAGCTTACGTATTTGGTCTAATTAAAGTAGCGTTTACTGCAACTGTAGAAGGGGAAGTCGCAAGACATCATACATGACTTGTATGCCTCAATGCCGTAATGTATCATATCATGCATTCATGTTACAGGTGACCCACCAGGGTTCTAACACCTCCATTTGCTTGCAATTATGCCTACAGTAAATGATCATTTAGCTTTGGTTTTATAATCACTTACTTACAGTAATATTGTACTTACTTATGTAAAATTTCGTTTTATTCTGACAACTCTTTCTTTGAAAATTTTTATGATAATGAGTGTATATATATAACATTATATAATATAACAAAATTTAAAATTATAAATCAGGAGAGGGGAAATAAAAATCTAGAAATTTGAAATTATTTCATAATCTTTTCTTAAAAAAATTTTAAATTTACTTTTAAAAAAACACTTTAAGGAATTGCTTCATGATATTTTTGAAAAAGTAAAAAGGTGAAAATGTATTTAATGTTGTAACAAGCTTTAAACTGTTAACCTTTGTTGTTCTAGAATATTAGGCCCAACTAAAACCACCAACAAAATATATTATTAAAAATGTTTATAGCACAAAGA
>BMAW01010639.1:0-13387 GCA_019974015.1 Nephila pilipes | reverse complement strand
TTAGTCTCGGGAGTTATTGATTGATGTGTTATATATATATATATACATATATATATATATTACATTCATGATGTTATCGTAAACGATTTTTTTTATTAGCAACCATCGAGATATCTGGATGAAATATATTCAGCATATCAATTTTTTCTTGCATACATTATAGTGTCAATTACAGCTATTAATTTTAATTTATTTGGTATCCGAAAACCGTAGATTTAAGTAATCTGAAGAATGGAGAATATTTGTTTTAATCTGATGAATTCTACAATGACATCCTTAAAAGATCGAGGACCACTGAGTTAAATTTATAACTCTGGATAATATCTTAACCGAAAGGCTGTAGAATGAAATATAATAATGAAGTTCTTATCTCGATCTGTCTTTGCGAATAATTATAACTTTTCTGTACATATGGAAAATTATTAAAATGTTATGATACTGTAGGTTGCTTCAATCTACAGCTAATTGAAATCAAATAAATCCGCGTTTATAACTAATTTACAATATCGTGTACATAGGGATTAATTAGTATTCAACTAATAGTTTCAACACATTTCGGTTATTTCTTAACAATAATTAAACTAGTGCAATGCAGAATCAAATATATATATATATATTTATTTATTTATTTATATATATATACAAATATTATGATTTAACTTTAATTTGAATAATTTCAGTTTATAATAATTTAGTTTCCTGGTTTTTCCTATACTCCAATTCAAAAGAAAATAGTTCACTCTTATTTCCTGATCCAATTCCAAATTAAATTTATTAGATCACATGCTCAAAATTTGTTTAATCCGCTTTCCAATGGCCATAAGTCTGTCGGAAATAACCCCTAGTAAACTCTCTGACTATTGCTTAAAGTAATATTTCGGTGTTTTTCGTGTTGTAGGTTCTTTGTTTCATTTTCTGAAGATTCATTCACTACCAGATACACAAACTTTAGTGGCTAAAGTTTTTATTCTTTTGTTAAAGCCACACAACACACACAATTAATACAATATGAAAATTCACTAATACTAAACATTTGGTATATGTTTCATGCCATTTTGTTCGTCATGCGACCGGTCATAGCCGCCATTCTTCCTCCTCTCTTGTTGTTGTTGTTTTGTCTCTCCTTATATCGATGGCAGCGCCACCTATATTGTTTTTTTTAGTCCGGTGAATCTTACACTTAAATCCCTAAGAATCCCCACTCCTATGTCACTGTATCTATTATGTATAGGAACTAATATGGGAGGGTGGAAAATCCCTACTATAAAACTTGATGCGCAGCAAAAAAGCACTGTCTTTCCGCCTCACATGTGCAAGAGACACTATGCTGCTCATCGCGAGAAAAGATATTATATCAAATTCGAACTTTCTACTCTCTGATTTGCTTTGACAATGCAACGTGTTTTTCAAAAATGTATAAAAGTGTCCAATGTCTATCTGCGCTCTTGTTATGTTTATCAAACTACGGAATTGTATCTACAGTCATATGTAAGGCTTCAATCTTTCTCTCTTTCTCTCTCTCTCTCTGTTAATGAATACAGAATAAAGATAACAGCTGAGCTTGAACTTGGATTTGAATCATATTTTTTAATTACTTAAAATGTTTTAAATCGTTATATTGTTACACGCACACATACATGCACACACACACACACACATATATATATATATACTCACAAAATTGGTGTGATGGTGCAGAACATTTGCAGCGACTGTCTTAGAAGTTAAAAGGCCTTACTCAACCAGCCCGATGAGATATCTTTTCGGCTTGATTGGTAGGCCCGTCAACTTCGGACCCTTTGGTCCAGGGTTCGAATCAACGCTGCCGCTTCTCGATCTCCGTCCTATACCGATCGCCGTAGTGGTGACTCAGGACATGAACACTAGATGGCAGCACTACAGCTTATACCTACTGATTGCATATGCCCCGACGCAAAAAATACTTGCCTCTGTATATCCCGGCTCTGGCGCACGTGTCGACGAGACCCGCCACTCAACACGAGATAGCCGATGACTCAGGGAGGGGATGTATAACAATTGCAATCAATTGCAGTAATGGCTGACAAAATCGAAAAACAACCTTCTGTACAATCTCTTCGTATCATCACGATGATACTGGAGGGGGAGTATTGCAGCGACTCTCTTAGAAGTTAAAAGGCCTTACTCAACCAGCCCGATGAGATATCTTTTCGGCTTGATTGGTAGGCCCGTCAACTTCGGACCCCTTGGTCCAGGGTTCGAATCAACGCTG
Organism: Nephila pilipes; assembly: GCA_019974015.1. Classification (NCBI taxonomy): domain Eukaryota; kingdom Metazoa; phylum Arthropoda; class Arachnida; order Araneae; family Nephilidae; genus Nephila; species Nephila pilipes. The sequence goes on along the minus strand of BMAW01010639.1, from coordinate 11,136 downwards.
CCGCTTCTCGATCGCCGTCCTATACCGATCGCCGTACATTCATAGAATCGTAATCTTATTTGAAAGTATGTTCTGAAATGGAAGGCTGACGCTGTAAACGACCCCTCTAGGTCAGTACATACAGGTTACTCATTGCAGACGTCACCTGTGTACAGATAACATGAAATGTTTTACAAAAGCCAAATTGTCTGATATTTACATGGTGTACACCGTAGATCCCGGATATAGGCACACGGCTGAAACGATTGTATTGGGTGGGATTTCCATCATGGTGTGCACCAAATCACTAAATGGTCGCCGTATTGCAACAATTCCTATTTTAAAATGGGTCCTTCATCAATGTGGAAACCTGGGTGGCTTAATCAACTCTAACAGTCGTATTGGAAGGGGGACAAAAATCTCAGATGCAGAATACTTACGCTTGCAGCTGCAACAGGATTATTTGATTTGCATGACTTGTTCACGCCTGTATGATTTACATCTTCAAAGTGCCTTATTACTACGAGTAGAAGATTATCCTCGGAATAACGTGTTTGCTCAGTGATTTCTTCAAAAAAGCATTGCCGATCTATCGCAGCTGGATTTTGTTAAGGGATTAAGGAATTTTTTCACAAAAAAATATTTTCAGTGCTCACAATTCGCACACTAAAAGAGTAAGCAAATCAACCCGAAAGCATTAGCAATAAGCACTGATTCGCAGTGAATGGGCGAATATAGATAGATATATGCATTAACTCATTTATTTTTTATCAACTCAGACAACTATACAAACTTTATTAAAGTCTTAATATTAAATGTGCTATGCTTACATAAGAACTACGCTTTGTTTTTATGTAAGCATAGCACGCGGTTCGTTAGATTGGTTTGAATAAATGTCACAACGGATGTTAATGAGGCTATTAGTAATGGAACTCTTAATTTCGACTAATAATAAAACATAGAAGTTTATTAAAGTTTTAATATGTACACGGACAAAGAGAGTTGATATATTTCTCTATAAACTTTACATACTACAAACTGTAATTATGTAGCTTTTAAACTGCAAATGCAATTAGCTTTCGCCGACTAATAGTTAATAATAAACCAAAGACTGAAATTCTCAAATTTCCTTGAGTATCACTGGTCACGAAGATCAAGATCATTTAATATTATTGATAATTAAAATTTTTTTGGCTATTATATGAGAGTTTACAGAAATTCTTGTATTACTTGAGATAGATAATTAAATTAGTAAATAGATACCAAGGTAATGTAATGAGTTGTTGAAATCACGTTTAACCACCTCAAAGAGCAATGAGGATTATTGATTGGGTAATAATGACATGAAATGTAGAAAAAGGACCACTTGTATTCTTGTGATAATGAGATCATTTTATGATTATTTTTCTAAAATAGAGTACAAGAAATCACAAATAGGAGGCGCTGCAGTGCGTTAAAATTATGTACAGATGTTATATGAATCCCATTGTTTTCTACAACCCTTTCTAAGCGAAAAACAGTGTGTTTTACAACGGAGAATTGTTATTTAGGGATAATTAATTCCATGAACATTCTTGAAAAATTTAATGTTTCAAATGTGTTAATGTTGGGATTTTTCTCCATAGACTTGATCCTTGAAGAATCCCCATTATCAGAAGTCACACGAACTGAGATTAGGTTAAGCAGAAGAATGAGCTAATTGGAAATATCCGCGGATCACTTGTGAGTTAAAGAAAGTTTGCTTAACTCCACGATGAATATTATAAAAATTGTGTAAAAATTGTGTCTTGGAGGAGACAACGTTGCTGGAGATCTGGGAGAGGTCACAATCCTTATCAGAAGTCGTTGCGTGGGATTCCTAAGGATTGAAACATTAAAGCCTACAATCTTGAAACATCTGAAAGACTGTATTTTTTGCATATTCATAGATTTAATATTGATTCATTGCGTTCCGCTATAGAACGCACTGTTCAGAAAAGATAGCGGAAAATTACGAGATTCATATAATATCTGTAGAATCTTTTGTCATGATGCAGAGCTACCAATCTGTGATTTCATTAACATTTAAAAAATATTTTAAAAATTCTTGAAAGCGTGATTTAAAGTGTAGGTTATCCACATTTTGTACCACATAAATTTTTTGTTCACTTCATAATCCTGCGATATGGGAAAAATTAATTTTGTTAATTCTGTATATTTAATCGTTTTAAAAAATATCCTCAAATCCTTGCGATAACTCGTAATTTACGGGTTTATGGACTTGCTGTGACGGTGCTATCCAGCAAATGGTATAAGCAACAACAACAAAAATAAAATTTAACATTTGAAACTTTTAATGGAATATTTGGTTTAAGTTACGGTATTAAAATTGATTAGAGGAAAAAAATCATTTAAATATATTTCTCGACAAAACATTGTACTATTATTAAATTATCTGAATTAACATGCATCTAAAAAAAGTGATTCATTAATACTGATACATCTGAAACATACAACATCCATTCCATAAAATGAATTTGGCATTTTATATCATTCGATGCAAAACAAAATTAGATCCATTTCTTACTATGAATAAAAATAGCTGTATAAGAAGTAAATAAGTAAATCAAATATAGCAAAGGAAATTGGACGAGAAACTGGTAAAAGCAGAAAATAAATCTTATAAGAAACGTGTCATCCCCAAAATAATTTCCTCTTTTTCCTCAGGAAAGGCAGAGTGTTTTGTACTGCAAGAAACGTGTTTTTGTAGCCGTTTTATATTCCTGAAAAGAAGGTTATTCTTCTAATTTCGGATGGCCTTTCTGCTTCACTTATACAGAAATTTCCCTCTCCCCCTCTAGAACTTTTTCCGTGTATTCCATTTCATCACTCCTTCCTCTTTTTTTATGACGACACTCTTCTGTATTTTGTGCAGCTCAGGATGTGTACTTATTTCTGGCTCAAGTGAATTGATACCACAATGTAGGATTTTATAGATATTGGGAACTAATGAACAGGATTTAGTGACTGATAAAAATAGAGATATATCAGTTCATTGAGAAAGTAAATCATGCGAACAGAAGAAGTATTGGAGACATGGTTAGCAGTTATTAGGTGATCGAATGGACTGGATAAAAATAATATGCATTCATTATGTGATGTTTCAAAGAATTAATAGAAATAAATAAGCATTGGCAAAGGTACTTCTTGCTTCATATTATTCGAAAAGTCAACAACTTATTTCACAGTTAAGAAAACAATTCTCATATGCATCTTTTTCAAACTTATAAGATATCGTCAGTACATAAGATTAACATTTGTGTCGCAATAATTATCAATTCTCCTCTTTGTATCATAGATTACTTTTTATTTTTATCCTTTTTTCTTGGAAATATGTTTACTTCCGTATATTTATATTTTACAGAAGTTTTTAAATAAATATGCCTTTAATAGCTATCATAAATCCCCATTTTTGAAAAAAAGGATCGTATTATTTATATTTCGTGATTAATGAAAAGAATTAATTAAAAACGGTATCTTCAACATATCATCCAACTTTAGAAACTAGTAAAAACACTAGTCAAAAATAACTTCCTGTGATCTGAAATTAGACAATGACCGATGTTACAGGATGTCACAGTCCGGGGAGATTAAATGATATTTTATTTCCATGAACATTTTCATAGATCGATGAAATTGTTATAATAGTGATGTGTTTGCTATTTAACTTAGAGACAATGAGCTTATTTTTCAGATTATAAATATTTTCTCCATAATGATGTTTCAAAAGACGTTCTAAGAAAACAGATGTCTGTTATATATTGAGTTAATTCAAATTTTGCAAATTTACTTTAATTTAGTATCCGATTACCTGTACAATCAATCAATTAATATGCCCATATATGCCTGATATACAATTAAAATCTCAGGGAATTATGTTTATTATGAAAGTGAATATAATCAAACACCGCTTTAAATTAATTGTTATTCTCTCTTGATCATTAATGTATAATTGCTATCACAATAATTGAGTGGTTTTGTTGATAATTTAAGGAAACATTTGATATAATATTAATTGTAAAATGCAAATGTAAATAACTATTAAGTATGATCAAGATATTGATTTTAGTTTTAAAATAGAATTCCTACAGTTTTGTATTTTCATTATAGAATTATAAATGTTTAAATACAAATTCAGGATCAATAAAAGAGTCAACCTGAGTCTCTTTCACTCACAAATACTTGAAGGTTCACAGCTGGATAATGGTCGATGTTGTAAGGGTTATATCCAATGATCGTGCAAAAGGTTTATCTCAAAATAAAATAGTACATAAACATCAACAGTGCAGTATGAGTGGTGTCAACCTCTTAATAGACCAATGTTTTATGCATGCTTAGAGAATAACTTTTGTGGTTTATATGAAGTTAGTTGTTTTCTAAAATGTTCTGTTGAGTTTTGTTATATATTATCTAACTGAACTGTATATAATTAAGTATAATATTCTTGATCTTTCTATTTTGATTCACCTTCTCCTTTGACCAAGTCAGGATTCTTTAAGCATTGGTATGTAGTTAATAATCTCATTTTCAGAATGAAGCATCTGAGCAGGCATCCCCTCAGCTAATTTCTACACCATGTCAATCAGAGAACTTTGTGCTACGAAGCTTTAAATTGCATCAGTCCCGGATACACGGCGTGACTTCAGAATCAAGACTTGAACCCACGCTTCGACGAGAACAAACGAGTCCGCTATCATGACTACTAGGCAACTGCGCCTTAAAAAGTATTGGTCTCCTCTTCTATAACAAAATTTATTTCATTCGCTCTCTTCAAAAGAGTCCTACACCTCTCACATGTTCTTTTACAGTAGGAGAATAAGTAGAAATTTAGTAAAAAGTCGAAAAATATATCTGCAGGAAAAATAGCATTAAATAGACTATTCGAATTTCAGGATGCAGGAATTCTACCACTTGAAAATGTTTCTAAGATTTAGAACACAGGGTTCAGAATGTATTGGTAGATCTAGAAATATGACATAACATGATAATTAAGTCATCATCAGAACGGTTTTAATAGAACTCGATCGTCATTATTAACACTCTGATCTATATAACTAGGACGCTAATACTGAAAGGGAGAACGATTTTAATTAAGGAATTTTAACTCATATCATGCATTGTGTCAAATATGCGCAACAACAAGTACATTCTCATTTGGAGTGTGTGTTGTTCATTACATATTGAATAACACTTTCCGGAGTAGCATTTTTTCTTCATCGAATTAAAATTTTACATTCAGTAAAAACATATTAGAAGACAGAAGACATGAATATAGTCACCTACATAATTTGAATTTCTTCAGTAACAGCTTTGCTGAACAGTAGTGCGCTATCGGTATTCTACGCCAATTTGTATTGCTCTATTTTTGATGGCACCACGAGATTACATTAAGCAGAATAATCTAAACTCTTGTCATACAGTGGTTGATTCTATTTATAATTTCCCCCCTTATCAAATATCTATCCTGTCTGGAGAAACCTGATTCCATCAAAACATCTGGAATTTAATGAGTATTCAACTTCGGTCAGCCAATAATATGTTTGCAGTTTATGTACAGTCTATTTCTAAATATTATAATTGTGCCATTAAAGTATGTTGTGAATATCTATAACATGTTTTAGTCAGTATTAGGGATTCAGAATTTATCGATGTTTCATATTTTGATGGTGAAATGATAAGACTTTCAAACGAAACAGCTTACAGTTAAATTTATCGGTAATTATTTAAATTATGAGTATAAAATAAAATCCGTCATAAATGGACATTTTTTTACTCGTGTATAATCTATGACAATGTATATGAAAATTAAATGAATTTTAAATAAAATAAAATTCACCAATTTGTAACGAAAAATAATAAGTATATTTATACATGAATAATTGTTCAAAATTAAAACTAATAACAAAATTCATGATTAAATATGTATTATATTTGCTTAAACTGATGAAATCTTTGGTCACCTAATTTTTGGACTAATTATTCCCTTCATATGATTCCCTCTTTCAGATTTATCACGTTTAAATTTTGATATATAAATTTTTATCTTTCACGGGTGCTATAATTTAAGATGTCAAAAGAATTGCACATGCAGAGTTTTTTATAGCAATGTTTTTATTTCTAAATTAACCTGGTTGACTGTAGTGTATATATAATTTTCATTGCACGAGGGTATGAGCTCAACCAGTTTTTAGATTTTACATTTGAATGTAGTTTCAATCATTTTATTTTAGTCAAAATTTCATAATCTTCTTATCATCCAAAATATTGAGATCAATATTCACATTATAAAACAATATATTTGTTAAAAAATCGTCTTATTTTCATGACTATATCAAGATCTCCTCAAGTTTATTATTTTCAGAGAATGAGAGAAAAAGTATTATAGACAAATACGTAATTTACCGAATTACGGGTAAAGATACGAGGCTAAAATTCACAATGTGTATGTTAAACGGTATTCAGTCCTTATTCTGTATATACTAATAGACAAGGGTACAAAGTAAACTTTTTAAAAATAAGTTTATATAAATAATCCTGTTCCTTCGACCGTTTTTAAAGTATTAAATATATTTAGTTTATGTAGACAAAAAATTAAATATTTTTATAAATATATACATAGAACTAAGACGATGTTTAATAAAGTTTTATTTATTTTCTAATTTTTTTTATTTTGTATCTTAATAATATTAAAGTATTCGTATAAAAATACTTTTAACAAATTGTTCCTACGTAACCGCAGATAACAAAAGAGTATAATAGCCTATTTATGAGTGCACAATCTCCTAGAACCAAATTTTAATCTTATTATTAGAAAAGAGACTTAAGAAGATATGATCGTAAATAATCTTCTTATTAGAAGTTGTTAATAACTGAGAAAATTGAGCTTCAATAAATCGATAAGGCCATTGATTTTGAAGGTAAAATAATTTGCTATCTTATTATTTCAGCTTTGTCTTATCTAAAAAAATCGTCACTCTTACAATAGGCATAATTTATAAGATAATTAAATTTTACGGCTTATTGTTCAGTAAAAGAGTAAAGTAAAATACTGAAATACTTTCATAAATGCCTAGTCTTCTAAAAATATTTAATTATACATAAATATGAAGTTTAATCAAAAGGGATAAATGTACATCTTTCTTATTTAGAATTTTTTGAATAAAAAAGGATATAATTTAATTCAACAACAAGAGTCAATTCATTTTTGATAACATTCAGAGGATTTTCCCTATTTTTAGCCTCTCATTTTCTCAACCATAAGTTTAGTTCTACAAAAGCAATTTTGAAGTAATTTAAAATTATTTATTTACGAGAAATAACACAGATATTTTGACACAAATCCTGGAAGCAAAAAAAATTCCTTTTTTTTAAAATTACATCGGGATTACTAATAAGCTAACCTCATGGTACACAACAGTCCAGAACAACTGCAATTTCAAACTTTCAATGTAACCAAATATTGTAGTAAAAAATGAGATTTTCTTCGATGTAAATAAAATTGGGCCTAAGGTTTCTTGTATGGTATTATGCGAATGTTAGTGAGGCTCACACGTGTTATCCGTGTTAACAAGCATTATTATGTAACTATAGAATAAGTAATATTAATTGGAATCATAAAATAGATTATAAAATGAAATGGAAGGTTCGCTTATAATTCACACCTTATAATAAGCTAATATTATTAGGAAATTTAAACTTGAGAACTCAAAGCACATAAATATTTATTCAAGCAGTTTTATAAGACTCTATAACGAAGAAAATGTTAGTAACATTTAGGTGTAGTACTTATTACTTTTGGGGGAAAAATTTCAAAAAACAGTAAGAATTACATTTTGTGTGTGTGTGAACACACCTATTTTTTCTCAAAATATTCTTAATACCACTATTTTATAAATGAGAATTTAGCTAATAAATAACCAAGGCAATCATTGAAATAAATCATGATATAAATTCATCATGATTTATTCAATGATTGCCTTCATGATCAATTTTACATAACAGTGAATATATTCTAATTTAATGTATCATTTTATGAGTTACAAAATTCTAAAATTAGGTATTCAAAAAATAATATCTTATTGATCTTTAGATAATTCAAAAAGCGTAATACATAAAAATACTTTTGTGGGCAAAATTTTATTTTAAATTTTAACCATTTTTGAGAAGCATGAACGTGATATTTATCACTCAAAAACAGTTTTCATAACGAATACATTATATTATATAATATCCAAGTCTATTAGTCATTACATTTCTTTTCATTCAAATATTTTTAATTATTTTTCTTAGCATCTTATTCTATTTCAAAGATATTAGGAAACATATTTATTCATGAAAATAATATAAGTAGATTAAAACTTGCATTGCAAATTCATTTCATAAATTATTAAATAATTGAGCAAAAGCAACAAATATTAGGTTGACTTGGTTTCCATTTTAAAGTTAGACCAAATAATAGGAAAAACAAATCCAGCAATGAATTTTGTATATTTAGAATCTATTAAAATCATATTTTTCCTACAAGAATAGAATCTCAAAAATATTTCCTTTTATAGCATTGTTTGCACTTGATGTCTTAGATAAAAATATTCAATAAATTGTTAAATGTGTGTGAAGAAACACTTTTAACTGCATTGTTTATTATACATGTGACGTTATGAAAAATTCATTTACTATTTCGATAACATTATCTACGATTTAAAATGTATTTATATTTTAAAATTTATTTATAAGAATCAATTTTATTTTTAGATCTTAGATTAAGTTTAAGAAAATTTATTTTTGTTAAGTACAAAAGGCTTACAATGTAATTATGTGCAAAGTATGTTAATGAAATGTGAAACAAATTAACAATTTGTTGCAGTTCCCTGTTTATAACTATTTAAGCAGCTGTTGATGTCATATTAAATAAGGAATATAGCATAATGAATTTCTTTTGTTTTCTTATTACCTTTGAGATAAAAACAATTTAATTTCTAAGAATCTGAAGACAGTTCTAAAAGTATTATTATATTACAAGACACTAAAGCTTATTTAAAGAAGTAAAAATTTAGCTAAGACGTTTCGAATAATTCAGTCACAGTATGTATCCAATTTCTTTTTGTATTTGATAGTTATATCCCATATATTATCAATTAAAATTAATTTATTTATGCTTAGTTATTATTCACAGTATTTAATAGAATCTGAATTTAATAGATGTATATACATGTATACATATTAACCAAAAATACTTTTACTATATTCCATTTATGCAAAGATTTTTAAGAGAAACTGTAACCATATTGAAAATTGTATAAATTCAAAAAACAAGAACTTTCTACATATAAAAGAAAAAATAATTAATAAATTACAACTTCCAATTCATGTTTTGATTTAAGTGTATCTTTCCTATATTGAAAAAAAGAAGTGAGGAAATAAGTATATTCTGAATTTGAGTAAGGTATTGTTATTTGGGACCTGTATTAATCAATTATATCTATGATTCTATAAATAGCAAATTCTGTGTCAGTATGAAACACGAACTTATTTCATATCTATTGGAAACATTTTGCTCTACAGCTTATAAGGATTACACTTTGCTATTATTACTTACATTTAAGTGTGAAATGAGAAAAGAATCTTATAATAGGGGTACAAAAGAATTGTTCAGTTTAATTACAGACATAATGTTGGTAAATTTTATAAGTAACATAAAAATGGGCTTGAAAATGTCATTTACAATATGAAAAAATCATTAGTTTTCAATATGGACTTAAAATATCTTTCTTAATATCTTGATATAAATTTTAAAAAATTATTAAATTTCAACTAAATTTTACAATTTATTACGTAGTTATTGATCATATTACTGACAATTACTGAATATTTTATTAAAAGAGGTACATTTATAACTAGCAAAATAAAATTGTATTTAACCTAGATTTTTCTGTAACAGTTATAGTTATACGTTAAGCACAATTTTCATGATGATGAAATTCAGAAAACTACTTTAAATTTATTTTTGTAATTTTATTAAATAATAATACATAATTCTGATATTATTTTAAGAAGTTTTATTCAGTTGTTATTTATTCTGCTTTTCTTTATCTGTATTGCATTAATCATTTTCTAAAGCATTGCTTATATGCAAAGACCATTTCATTAAGATTTATTTTGTAGAGGATTGTAAATTGATATTGTTAATACATTTGTGGATTTTTAATGGCTACAAACTGTGGATTATTTCACCAAAAATCATAAGATTTCATTTCATATCATGATGATTCTACATTAAAAATAAAAATCTTATTTTATATAGGTAGTTTCTAAGATCCGTCAAAATTTAAATAAATTAAAAGAAATAGTTGTATGCTATTAGCAAATTTCGTTTGATTAATTATGATGAATTAATGTTAATCGAAATTTAAGAAATAAATTTTCTTGTCGAGAGAAGATACAAAGAGTATAAAAATATATATATGTAAGTACTCTTTGACCATTTCTATCAATACATTAAATCATATTTATTAAGGTAAATTCAATATAATATGACAAAAATGCAATATAATATATTCAAGTTCTATTAAAACCATCCTTGATTACTTAGTACTTACGTTCTGTCATCTTTCTATATCAACTAACGAATTACCCGGTCTTCTAAATCTTATTGAACCTTTTAAGAGGTAGAAGTGCTTCATTCTAAAAATAAAACATTCTATTCAATGATGTGTGAAACAGGGAACTTTTGATGAGAGCATAAAAAATAAATTTTGTTATAGAAAAGGAGACAAATAATTTTCAGGTTGCAGTTGCCTAGCGATTACAGATGCTGGCTTGCGGCCGGCGGTTCTCATCGAGTCACTGGTTGGAGCCTTGATGTCATCGAAGACCTACTGTGTAGCTACAACTGATGCAAGTTAAATCTGTCATGGCTCTATTTTTTTCTCACTTTAAATTCATAGAGATTCAAAATTGCATAAAAACATTTTTCTGTAGGGATTGTTTTCGGTACTTTGGAAAAATTGTTTAATTTTCAAATTTATCAAAAGCCAGATGTAGAATGTAAATGTGCTATATTTCATTCTTTTAAAGTCTTTCTAATCTTGATTAGAATTATTTTTATGACTATGGTTTATA
>BMAW01010637.1:0-18509 GCA_019974015.1 Nephila pilipes | reverse complement strand
CAGTTTTAACTAATATTTCAATAATTTTCTCTAATAAACTTTGCCACCATATAAAAACGTTGGTTTTTATATCGAATTATTTAACTTTACATATTCCCTCCCCCTTTAACCTTTGATACTTATAAATAAGGTAACAGAGATTTTTAATTTTGACGCAATAAAGTTTGCAGATTATCCTTAAATACATATTATCCCTTTAAATGAGATTACTGCAAGGTTTTTAAGAGAAATATTTGGTAAATGGGTATTGCTAACAATAACTACAGTTTAAATCAAAATATATACAGAGTGCATTTCATCAAATTTTAAGCAAATGATAGTGCAAAATAAAATATTTCATTCCTTTTGCTGTATTTTTCATTAGAAATTAAATAAAATTATTCACAAATGCACATATATAATTATCACTGTATAATATTTTTGTGATCTACATTTAGAAAAATATTAATGTAAATAGCTACTTAAAAACTACAGTTTATTTGAAGTGTTTTTCCAACATATAAAAATTCTGATATAATTATCATAAACATGCATACCTACGTATGTCATATCATATGTGTCTTATATAAGTTTATTATAAAATATGATCAAACTCTTCATTGTTTTATTTAGATATACATTGTTATGAATAGATTTATATGAATTTAAATTTAAAACAAAAAATAATGAAAGTAATTATGTACTATAGAAATTGTCCGATTCTTAAATGATTCACTGAGAATCTTATCTTTATAGAAATAAACTATTTATTTTACATAATTATTACGTAAAAAAGTTACAAGCATGGTTGAGTTATTAATTTCTGTTACAGTTTTGTTCATTAGCCTTTCTATTTCTATCCATTTTGAAAAATTACATATGATAATTAAATAATTAGCATTTCCATATGTCGTAATATCAATTCCTATCTTTTCAAAAGGTATTTTGGGAATTTCATGAACTAAAAGAGGTTCTTTAACATTAGCCTTTTGAAATTTCTGACACACCTCACTCTCAAATACCATTTTTCTAAATACTTTTAGACATTCCTGACCAAAACATCTCTCTTGCCCTATTTTTACTTTTCTCTATACCAAAATAGCATTCATGAAGTATCATTTTTTAAAATAGATGGTACAACAATTTTAGAGTCTTTAAATATTAATCCAAATTCAATAAACAGACCTTTTTTAAATTTAAAGTACTGTTTCACATTAGCAGGAACTTTTTGAATATGATCAGGTCAACCTTTTTTACAATAATCATACACAATATTCAGTTCATGATCTGACTTAATAGCTATTTTAAATTGAGCAATTCTACATTCACTCATAGGGAGCTCTTTAACTGTATGAACAACAAATAAAATATCTGGATCATTATTTACCTCATCTTTAAGATATACACTGAAAAGTGTATCTGCTAAATACATTTCAGTTCCTTTTACATAAACCATTTCAAATTGATATTTTAATAATTTTAACAGCCATCTTTCAACCAGATAAAAATATATTACATATAGGTTTATTTACAATACTAGTAAGTGGCTTATGATCAGTTTGTATGTTAAATCCTTATCCATATACCTATGTATGATACTAAAATTTTTTGGCTTGTGACAAGCTGATAGCAGTTTTTTACCATTAAAAGTATAATTATATATTTCTGTATAAAAATATTGTCAGTATTGATCTAAATGTTTGAAATTATTGCAGTTTTGAAGTTTTATACAACTTTCGCAACACACAAAGCAATACTTTTAAGAAAAATCAGAAAATTGCAAATTTTATTAATTAAAAAACTGAAATTTTAATTACTTTTGAATAATTAAGAAAAGGTACTTTACCATAGGTGTTCCATGTTTTAACAAACCTTTAGATAATTTGTAATAACAAATACACACACAGGCACACATACATTATACATGCACAAATTCGAGTGTTTCATGTTAAGTCTTGATTCCCCAAATTACATTTCTGAAATTAAAAGAAACAGTAAGTTAATGACTGTTATAGGACACCCCTAAAGATGAAAATTGATTAAATGACATTTCATATATAATATACATTTTTATTGCACATAACTGATTAACAGGTCACTTTTATTTTATATTATAGTTTGTGGTTTAATTTTGTTTGGTACTAAGACATAATACAAAAAATTATGTAAAGATAAAATTTATTTTGTATTCATTATTAAAGATAAAGCAATTTTATGAGATTCTTCTTCACTCGGTTTAGCAGCTCTATGTTCAGCAGTCCTTTTCCTTTTTCTAGTTGGAAATAATTGTTTTTGTGGCTCTACAGCTTTATTAGCCTGAATACATTTATTTTCTGTAGCAAGAAATTGATTTTCCTTCATAGCAAGAGTGGCTGATAATGTTGGTTGGATTGATTTTATAGAATTTTCTATAATTTTTAATTTCTCTTCACTGGAAACACTGTCTAAGATTTCAAGAATTTTTTTTCAATTGTTCTTTCTTTTCTGACAAAATAAAAGCATTTAAAGACTTTTCATTTTTTGCATAGCTCTGTTATTATAATGTCAGCTTCTCTGTTTCTGGTTTCTTCTTCTTTGTCAATGAGAAGGTCACTTTGTAGAGAACTAAGATTATCTATGTTTGAACTTTCTGCCTGAACTACTGAAAATTTATGGCGACAAACCCAATGTATATGTTTGCACATACTCCATTTTACACTTGCATCTAGACAGGTGCATGAATAATTATGGATGCATGTATTGCTGTAGTTTATATTACTTTCTTGAACAAGATAAGTTTCATGCGAGGATAATGATGGGACAATATATCCTCTCTCATTTTCCATTATCATGGCAATTGACAAGGAAAGGCTTGTTTTATGACGCTGTCAAAGATTTTTCAATTTTGAAGTTAATTTTCCCTTATTCATGACAATTAATCTATCAACAAATTTGTCCCTTATAAACCTCATTAATGCATAAATTGTTTTGTCCAACCATTTTGCATTTCTTCCTTTCAAATAAATGTATTTCAATGTTTTGTGCATGCTTTCAACGTGCATATTTGTATTCAAACCAGATTGTAAACGATGGCAGTATGCCCATGAATTTATACAATTTGCATACTTTTCAACAAAATACTTACAAAATTCTCTTGTCATATCATTCTCCAAATTTTTTTTAATAACTTCATTAAACATTATATTAAATGCATCAACATCCTTCTCTTCCATTAATGTTCTCAAAATTTTATAAACTTCTAACTGCATTTCTCTAGACTGAATTTTCTGCAGATCTTTTCTCCATGCCAGATACAAAATAGTCTATGTTTTGGCTTGCTTAAAAATGTGTTGGATCATGCAATGAAAAACGACTCTGCCATGTCGGACATAAAAAGAGTTGGGCAAATTTCACCAACTTTCTCTTTAAGTTTTGCGAAAAATATTTGAAGCACAAAATGATCAGTTCGGTTTGATATAAAAAAGGAACATGGGAATCCTTGTCTCATATCAAGTGTTAGCAATGTTATGAGTTCAAAATCATAACCATTTGTTCCATCTATGTAAATGTGAGATACATAGTTTTTTAGCATCTCACACTGTGCATCATTCATAATTATTGAAACAAAATCATTGCTTTTTAACTCGGGATACACTGCTGATGTGACACTCTGAGACTTATAAAACAAAACGCATGAATCATTTTGGTGAAAATGCAGTTTAGCGTAACCACTTGGCGAGATTTGAAAAATCGCTAAATTTGGCGATTTTTATAGCGGAGCCTGAAGTCCGCGAAGTAGGAATTTTTTGACTCACATAATTTTCAGGGTCGTCTCGATTTTCCGGCGGGTACACAGTAATAACGGTTTTCAAAAACTCCTTGTAGGTTTCATCCTGAATAGAATGATTGTGTCCCCGTCTCCACATGTACTCCGACTGAACTGCACAACTGGTACACCGTAATAACGGACAAAGAAAATTCTAGAAACTGTGAGAAGTAGGCACTACACAATGGAAAAGGCCAAACGATTAACCCATGATTGGTTAAGATTAAAAAAAAAAAAAAAAGAAAAATAGTTTCGCTTTAGAAACGGAGGCTAAAAAAGGTACCGTATGTGATTGGCTAAAAGAAAAAAAAAACATCCGAAACAGCTGCCTGACTGTGAGATTGCGCAGATGTAATGAATCCTGTAAAAAAGAAATTCAGACTGAAGGGGGGGAAAAAGATGGAGGACTTTAATTCCGATTAATGTGGCAAATTCGAAAGAGTAGCCCCGGCGAAAACATAAATAGTGAAAAAAAGATGATCCGAGGATTGTATAACGAAAAAAAAAAAAAAAACAGACACCAAGGATTGTATAACGAAAAAAACACACACCAAGTGAAATACATAAAAACGTTAAAAGTAACTAAAATTAATTCATCCGGTAAATTAAATGGTTGGAATGCAGTTTAACCCAATCACTCTTGGCGACAAAAATTATTTGGCAGTATTTTGCCAAATGTGGCTACCCTGGTCCGTTTTACGGACTTAACGTTCAGCCAAACAAAAAAATCGCCAAGTTTGGTGCCAATTTTTGAAATTGCGCCAAGTGGTTGGGATAAACTGCATTATTGAAGAAAATACTAGCTAAAACTTGTCGCAAATGTCTAAATATCGCATTGTTAGGCGAGTGAGAACGATTCCCAAGGTTTCAGAGTTCTAGCTTGATGGGAAGTTGGTTAAATTAACGATCGAAAATTTGATGACACACACACCAAGTGAAATTCAGAAAAAACGTTTTAAAAAAAGCGCCTTACTGAAAATCAAAAATCATGTATCATATGCCTTATTCGAAAGGGTTGCCACGGCTAAAGCCACCGCAGAAGAGAGAAAGCATGGTAGCCACAGTTGGCAAAATATCGCCAATCAATTCCTGTCGCCAACGGGTGGTTACGCTAAACTGCATTTCAAACTTTCAGATGCCATCATTCAGGAAATTTTATGTCGGAAAGTAAAGGTTTGCGTCATTTAAAAATCCTTGGCAGCAATAAAATAAATGCTTATTGCCCAGCTGCATTAAAAGTAACAGAACATACTGATGGCAAATGTATAGTGTCATATCAGAAAGTACATGTTGGGGACCAGAACGATTTAGGTCACACATTTAACTGCAGAGGAAAGGAAAAATATTGCCTCAAAAATAGCAGCAAAAATTCCTCTGGATAATATTTTAGATAAAATTAGAAATTCCATAACTGATGCTGGGCTTGAGAGGGTTCATTTACAAAAAAAGATCTACATAATATCAAAAAATCTGTCTTCTAATTCCGTGAAACATGAAAATGACAGGGTCAGTGTGGATATGTGGGTGCTTGAAATGCAAAATTTTGAAAATCCATGTATTTTATTTTATAAAACCCAAGGATCAACTTGTATGCAATATTCATTTCTAAAAGAAAATGATTTTGTTTTGATAATTATGACAGAAACACAAGGGGAGATTCTGAAAAAATTTGGTTCTGACTGTATATGTATTGATGGTACACGTGGAGTAAATGGATATGGATTTGAACTCGTAACTTTACTAATAATAGATGATTTGCGCCAAAGATTCCCATGTGCTTTCTTAATTTCTAATCGATGCGATCAACCAGTACTATCAATTTTTTTTTTCGTGTATTAAACAAAAAATTGGTCAATTACAACCTCAAGTTTTTATGTCTGATATGGCAGAATCTTTTTTTAATGCATGAAAGTCTGAAATGGGTGTACCACAAAAACATCTTTTTTGTGCATGGCATATTGATAGAGCCTGGAGAAAATTTTTTAAAAAAATAAAAGGTGCTGAAAAACAGGCAAAAACGTATAAAATTATCAGATCACTCTTAGAAGAATGAGACATTTATACTTTTCAAACACTGACAGAAGCAGCAATAAAATTTCTTAAAGGAGATCCCGACACTATTGAATTTTCAAATTACTTTGAAACGTATAATTTACAAAATATATCTAGCTGGGCATACTGTTATAGACTTCCCAGTGGCATTAATACAAACATGCACATAGAACGAATGCACCGAACATTGAAATATATTTATCTTCATGGGGAAAATGTTAAGAGATTAGACAAGGCTATTCACGGTATAATGAGATTCGTAAGAGATAAAATGATAGATCGCTTAATTACATCAAATAAAGGTAAATTGACAAGTAAGATACAGGATTTAAGAATCGGACATAAAACAAGTGAAACACTATCTTTACTAGTTATAGAGAATGAGAATGGGTGGTCAGTTTCATCAACACATAATACAGAAATATACAATATACATGAAAATAATAAAACTTGTACATGTCACATACAATGCACTGAATGTAATATATGCATTCATCAATATATATGCAGCTGCATTGATTCATCAATTAGGTGGAATATGTGCAAACACATACATTATTTAAACACCAGCATATTAAAAATACAACTTATACAACTACAGTACCTCATGAATCTTCCCTTATTATAGATGATGAAAATGAATTAATTTTGAATGAAGTAGCCAAAAAAAAAAAAAAAAATCACAAACCCTCTCACTTAGCACAGAAAGGATGAAATAAAATGAAAGTGTTTAGAACCAATAGATTCGTTAAAATCTGATAAGCAATGTGATTTGTTAGAAAGGATTTTAAAATCAATACCACCACAACTAGCAGCTGCAGATATATTAAATGCACAAGAAATACATTTCCCAACTACTAATAAAGATATTCCACCTAATAAAAATATAATACCCCAAAGATTCTCAAATGCAAAAAAGAAAAGGAAACTGACCAAAACTTCCACAGTAACTTCACAGAATGAAGACAATAATACAATTCTAAATATTATATTGGAACACAAAAATTTCACCCACAGTCCCACTGAAGAATCTTAGTGAAAAAAACATTTTTTAATAACAATCATTAGTACCTTAATATATTCACAATTCTTTTTGTGCATTTTTAACACAGAGTTATCCGGGGTCACTTTTTCCACTAAAGAGTCATGTTTATTTTCTGGATCACTTAAAAGACACTGTTTCTAAGAAATACAAAAGCTAGCAAAAGAATAAAACTGTTTCAGTGAATACACTTCAGTAACTTTTTTTTATTTAATAATTCAAAATAATGTATTCATGTTTCCAGACAATATACTCAGTTGAAAAGCATATTCAACTAATTCTAGCCTGCAATTTGAATCTAAGAACTAGAAAAATGAATATGACTGAGGAAACATGACAAAGTTTTTTTCATTGTGAAAATGTACTCTTTTGTACATGTTTTCATTAATGTGAAGTTTCTGTTTACTTATCACCATAAAATTCGTTTGGTTAGTTTTAATTGGGAGGGTACTTCCCCCGTAAGTTATATGGCTTGCAGCTGGGTTTTGGACCACTGGCTGAAGACCTTCAACTCTTAAATGTTAACAGGCCTTGGAATGCAATGGAGGACCTTTTAAGTATTCCAAAAATAATTTTTTACTGCCCTATTCCTTGAACAAAGTCCATTAAGGTGTGTTTCCTCCCTTCTTTTGTAATCCCTGTTTCCATTGGGTTAAAAATTAAGCTTCACAATACAGTTGAAAAAGAGGTTCGGAGGAGAAAAATTTCTTAAGTGGGAAAAAATTTAAATGGAAAATGTTATGATTTTATATATATGGGAAAATTTGAGACCACAGAAATAGAATGTCTTAAGAAGGAAAATTTGAGCAGTTTCTACTGTATTATAAATCAATAATAAATAACACTGATTGATCACTGCATAGTACTCCACTTCTTAGTAATTAATGTTATTAACATAACCCAATAAATATATTAAAAGTTTACACCAAAGCAAACTATGTTTGTATGCAAATCAGGTCACTAATTTGATTACACATTCAAAAATGTGGTCACTTTTTACAGAAAAATTGTCATTATTTCTACTGTATTTGAAATAGAACCTGTGTTGAAAACCTCCCTTAACATCTCATCTAAAAACATCTTCCTTCTCTGCCTGTGTTTTATATGTGTAGAGTGTAATATTTTTTTCTTATTTATGTAATAGTTTCTCATTCTTCAGAACCTCTCTCTAATAATATGATAACTGCAACTCTGATCCTAAAATTGTTCAGGAACAATACATGATACAAAAGGTCCAAACTGGGTCTTGAACCTTTAACTCTGATGCTCGTGGTAGGTCGAAGTATTCTGTGTTTAAGAGGAAGTCTGTTTTGGTTCATCTTCCTTGTATTACTGCCTTCCTTTTTCACAAGGCCAACAATATCAAATGTTGTCCATATAATTAATCATTCATTGACATTAATATTGTTCACTCAGTAGATTACTACCAATAGTTTTAATGTAGGAAAATATATTGGTGAAACAGTATCAATCCCAAATTTGAACTATAAGCAATATTTAATATTTGTCAAGTTTTCTAATTATTCAATCCCATGTACATTCACATGTTTCACTGGTCATTTTGTTATGTGCAGAATTGTATGAAATTAATTGAACATTGTAAGAAGCTCATCACAATTTAAAAATCACATCACAATTCTGTGAATTGCCAAATGCTGCTTAGTATTAATTTTGTTTATAATTATCAATAACATTTTAATAATAGAAACCTTAAATTTTATTTATATATATATTAGTTTATAATAAAATATCTGAACAAATAGGTTGCTGGAAGGGAAAACATAAATCAAAATAATATATTATTTGACAGGAAATGAAAATAACCAAAATTCAATATATAACATCATTGCTATGAAGGAGAAAGATTTAATAATGACAATAGGAATTCTATAAGAGATATTGATTCTCCTCGAGTCAAATTTTTGGCAAAAGTGATAACATGACTTAAACACTGGAGACAATACCTGTTTCCTAGGCATTGTCATCACAAACTTTCCAAGTACTAATAAATACAACTGAAACTTCTGTTCAAATAATTCCATACATGTTTGAAAAATATGAAATAGATTATGTCCTCCTAGAAAATTTTAAAATGATGAACTTGAAGGAAGATTTCATTCCAATAGGCAAATGAGGGGGTGGGGGGTTTGCAAACTATTATATCAGCTATTTACAATGACTGAAAAGTGAAAGGAAACACAGAATTAAAAGTATGGTGCTTTTAGCAAGTGATAATAATGAAATAAATTTGAAAACACTAAAACCTAGTCATGAAATTTATAATAAATATAGTTTCATTTAAAGGTATGCCTGATTAGAATTTTTATTTGATGCCGTATTCAGATTAGAAAGTTGTCATGTGTTGTTTTTGGTTACAAACAGAAAAAAAGTGTTGAAATAAATTTACCAGGTAAATAATTTAAAAAGCTTGATAGAGGTAAATTGATATTACCCACTCAATGTGCTACAATTGCTGTTGCAACTAACAAGTACAAAATAAAAAGAGAATTCAGAATTTAAGGAGAACTAACTCCTTACCTCAGTCTACAAACCATAAATAGGGCATGTGAGGGACCTTAAAGGATAGGTATATGTTTTGTTTTAAAAATATTAATATATATTTATTAACAATGTTTTTTAAATTTTGTTACTACAGAAAAATAGACTTTTAAATTCGAGAACACCATACTGTTATATTCTCAAAGTTGATTTCAAAAGTCTGGTCACCTTGAGTAACACAAGTTCATAACATAATAGTGTAGCATATAAAAAAACAAGCTTTCATGCATGTGCACAGTGGGATGAAAGGGGTAATTTACTGGATGTGGTATTTTCACAGTTTTTTCTCCATAACAATTTTATTCCAGATGATAATCTATGTATTTTTTTGTGCTGAATCGAATAGTGATATTTGCTTGACAATGGGTGCAAATCGAAAGAAGCTAGTGCTCTTAGAATAAATCTGTTTGATTTTATTTAGTTTCATAAGAAATAGAAACCATATACTCTTAACATAAACAGGTACATTAAACCTTGCACATACTATATCAACAAAAAAATAATCACTTGGGAGCATAAACATATTTTTCGGTCATTTTTCTTTCTGCTTTTCCAATTACAGCAAAATTTGCTTGCATTTGAAACTTGATTAGGTTTAAATACATATGCGTACTAATATTTAAAATCTTCAGTAGACTCATTCTTTCATTAAAATCCACTTCATACTGCTTGATGTAGATAGCTGAATTTTATTAAACTGGTTTATTTTATTTGATAGAGATAAGACAAGAAGAGACTTTTCAAATCTATAATTTCTTTAAAAAATGTAATAAACGAAATGAAAAAAAAAAAATAGAAATCAAAATTTTAACTTTAAATAAACTTTTAAAAACTGAAAGATTTGTAATAGTTCAATGTGGACAAAGTCGCAGGTACCAGGTAATAAAAGATAAAATTCATTGAAATTTTCAAAAATTGAATTAGAAAGTGTAAAAATTGTTTTAAGTTAATTTCAACCTCAATAAATGAAGCACAATATTAAAAAAAGGTAACAAAAAAAAATTTAAAAAATTAAATTATATTTAAAATAGCACAACTATAATACAATTAAACAATGAAATTCTTAAAATGATGTACTTTTAGTTGACTTCCATCATGGGATTCCTTTCTTCTGGGAATGCAACATATTTAACACAATCTTAATTAACTCCTGAAAAAGATCTTGTTTTATTCCTGACATATTCCCACAACATTCAAAAAGCCTGCTGTACAGTCATCTTCGGTGACACATTGAGCATTAGTTCAGTTTTTGAGAACAACTTGATCACTGTGGTTTGAGTGTTTAAATCCTGGCACCAGAGCTGATTAAGATATTACTTAAAATATCCTAATTTGTAGATTTTCAGAACACTTTTCTAAGAAGGAATTCATTGCTTTGGCGAAAAATTTTGTTGAGAGCTTCTTGAGCCTCTTGTGAGAATTTTCCCAATTGGAAGAATAAAACTTTCAATTATTTTCACATCATGGATCAACACTTTATGCACAGTTGGTGGCTTGATATACCACCAGTAGAGCTTGACATAAATCTCAGATGTTTTTTTGGGAAAATCTGGATTTTCTGGGGTGAACCAGGTTATTAGAAGAGATTGCTTGAAATATAACTGCGAATCTTTGATGACCACATGATTTTTAATGTAGGCATATGATCCTTGTAAAACATCTGTGCCATATTGCCATCATTATATGTTCCAGCACCTTGCTCCACCTGATCCAATATGAAGCTCCAGCTCATTTAAAAAAAATTTGGTTCTTTCATTTTTATCTTGTGAAAATGGTTTTGCTGACAACTTTTTGAAATCCAGCTCTTAAGAAATATCCCTTGAAAAATCTTATTTTAGCTTGGAGAGGAGAAATGCCAATTTTTTTTAATGGTCAGCATTTGAAATTATTTCCTTAATTCACTTCAGGTTGTTCATCATTGTTAGTGTTGCACAGCACACATAACAATGCATGGAAGAACTTGTGTCAGTCACATCATTTTGGATTTCACCATTCATCATCAAGTAAAGTTCATGTTCTATCTTTGATTAAACTATGTAGAGATTAATAATGCAATATTGATCCTATTTCACCTTTTTCATGCTTGATTATTTTTAAAATATGTCTGCACTACAGAAATTTCACAGGTCTACAAAAATGTATTGATGAGGGTCTTGGGTTTTCCAAACAATTTACGAGTTGTCTATATCAATTTATCTGATTGGAACAATCGTAGACAAGTACAATGCTAAGTAATCTATATTTATACAATTACAATAGCCAATGTTCTTTTTAAGTATTAAAAAAAAGAGCAAATAGTAAAATAGACAATAAATTATGAAAGCTATTGAGGATGTTCTTTTCAAATATTAAAAAAGGCTGACAAAAAATTTAAACAGATTAAAAAATTTTTAAAGTTATTGGCTATATTCTTTTCAGGCCCTAAAATCAAAGCGAACGATAAATTAAATATA
Organism: Nephila pilipes; assembly: GCA_019974015.1. NCBI lineage: Eukaryota > Metazoa > Arthropoda > Arachnida > Araneae > Nephilidae > Nephila > Nephila pilipes. Next base: position 6,619 of record BMAW01010637.1, on the reverse strand, counting down.
TCTTAAGAAAAATGAGTAACTATTACTCCAATCACAAATAAAATAAATCTGTACAGCATGATTTTACATGGTGGTTTGCGTTTTTTCGCTATGGTTATCCCTGCGTTTTGTAAAATTCAAGAACCTACAAGACGATGATATTAACTCATTAAGCCCAAAAATGTTTGTTCTTTTCGTCCATGTCTAAAAATATGCCCATCCACTAAATGGCGGTGACAGCTGATTCTTTTCTACATACCGAGATCCCTCACGTAAACATGGTGCGCGGGCACCTGCGCAGATGTTCAGGGAGGAAACTAGTATGTGAGGGGCTAGACGCTTGTCTTGTTTCAGACGCTAAAGAAGCACGATGACCCCCATAATTTCACTCATTGTACTACTGCCGTTGTTTGAAACAACGGCTTATTTTTAGTTACATAACTAAATTATTAAAATTGTTGTTTACAGTTAAGTATCACCAAATATATTCTTATATTATTATTATAAAAAGTAGTGGTACTAAAAAATTTTCCGGCAAATTTTGCATTTTAGGTTAATATTTCACATTTACAATGTTTCTAATGTTAAATAGTACGCTTAGTGGTGGATGTTCAATATCCTGTTTGATTATTTATATTAAATTATGATTTAATAATCTGATGGAAGGTAAAAATATTCCAGTCATAATATAAATAATAACTTTTAGCACCCTTTATAAATTAGCATATTCATGATTGAAAAATTGTTACACGTAGTGGCGTACCAAAAGGAGGTGGAAAGTTACATGTGATTTTTCTCGAAATTGAAATATTTCTAGATAATTCTATTATACTATCATATGATACTTTTAAAAATGCATTAAGAAACAATACTTTTGAAATGCTTTTAATTGGAATCTGTTTCTTATACATTTATAAAAATAAGTCAGTAACTGGGAAATCTAACATATTTTCCAAAAAAAGAAAAAGAAGTATACTTTACTATATACTTACTTTGTATAACGTGATAAATACAGAATGATTCATTTTATTATGATCGAATTTTTTTTACTATAGTTGAAATCATCACCGATTTTTCAATCATTAATTGATTTTTATTAATATTTCAACAATGTCAGATTCTGACGAGTAATAATTTTTATTCTCGTAGTATCTTCCTTTTCCTTAAATGTTATTTATTTTTGTAATTTTTTTAACCTTATAAAATTATACCAATACTTGAACAGTTTTAAACAGGACAAATAAAACTACCATAGCGTATTTTGTTTTTTAAAAAAATGTCGTCCCACTTCTGATTTGTGGGATGGCCGATGTTACTAATTATTTTAATTAAAGAATTAAACTTTGAAATTCAGCATATTTAATATTGACGTTTCACGTTAACAATTATTGCACACACTGGAAGAGACATTTCACAACATTTGTTGACGCATGTGCGCGCCTCCTACCGGTCCTCTGCTAAAACTAGACAGAAGCTGAACGACTTTCAGCAATAACGGACTTGGGTAGCTACTGTCGCACTGACACCAACAATAACTGTAACGGAAGCTGAACGACTTTCAGCAATAACGGACGTGGGTAGCTACTGTCGTGTTGACACCCACAATAACTGTACTTATGATTGAACTATTAATTTTTATTGTTAAGTTTTAATAAAAAAATTGTACAAAAAGGACTGGTCCGTCGAGCCGGAGCAACCAACTGTGCTATGGATAGTATTAAAACTTAACAATAAAAATTAATCGTTCAATCATAAGTACAGTTATTGTGGGTGTCAACACGACAGTAGCTACCCAAGTCCGTTATTGCTGAAAATCGTTCAGCTTCTGTCTAGTTTTAACAGAGGACGGGTAGGAGGCACGCACATGCTTCAACATCCCGCCCGGCCTTGCCATGTCCTCATGCAAGAACTTAACAATTTATGTAAACTATTAAAAATGTTGTAACATTAAAACAATATTCTTCAGAATCATAAATCGTCTTTTGGCAACGAGACATCAACAAGGGTGTCTTCCTTTTTTCGATGACTCCAGTCTACTCTCCTTCGAAAGCGTGCCCTCTTTACTACTATATCCTCTACTATTGATTGATACTACTATATCCTCAAGATTTTTTTTATATATATTTTTTACCAAAAATATGAAATGAAGGTGTTTTTTTTTTTGAGAATTTATATAGTAACGCAAAACATAAACGCGTTTCATCGCTATATCACAAATAAAGAACAGATTTTATTTCGAGAAATAGCACACTGACGTATATAATGCTCAGAAAAATCGTAATGTTTGAGAATGAAATATTTCTAAACTTTTGGAATGTATACTCTACACCAAAATGAATTGCTTAATGTAATGTACTGAAAAGTACAACAATTCCTTTAATTTATTAAAATTAACTTATTTGTAATTTTTGCATACATAAGATGGTTGACGAGCGTCTGCGAGTCATCGTTTTTGCTCAGAATGCAGGAAAAAGTGGTGAATAAAAAGTTCAGCAGATGGCGCCCCTCGGAGAGATGAAGTAGTTGGAATTAATGAATGAAGAAAAGTAGATAAGAGGAATACCCGTGATACCTTATCATTTTTCTATGAGAAAGGCACTTCATATGTCTGATATATTTTAGATATAAAGTGGCTTACTGAGTACGTTATTGCATCACGAAGTAAATTTTAAGAGTGTCAGAATAAAATGTAAACAATTTCACGCTGAATAAATAATTTATAACCTATAATCCATTGCTGTAAGTAAAATACTATTAATACAAATATTTAAGATATCTTTCATGTTAATAATATCAATATACATTTGTATTCCGTTTCAAATAAAAGGGGACGCAAATTATTTTGAGCGCCTTTACAATCTAATATAAAGATAAAAGGATGCCATGCCCAAAACAGGTTTTTTTTTTTTTTTTTTTTTTTTGCTTACAAGGCAATTTAAATATGCAAACTATAATAATTTTAAAAACTTCAATATTCAAATATTTGCCATTGAGAAATGTCGCAGCCTCAATGAAACTTCATTTTTTTTTTCATTAAATATCTACCAGTATATAACCTGAATTAAAGATAGAAACCAAAAAAAATTGTCAATAAAAAATAATTTTCAGATTCACAATGAGGGTGAAATAAATTCACTATTAACAGTTTTCTTCCTTTTTTTTCTGAATTGTTGCAGCAGTATATTTCGCATTATATTCTGAATTTAAAAAATTTCATAATTCGGTCAAATATAAGATTTTTGAAATGAAATAACAGTAGTAAAATAATTTCATGAAATCAACTTGCCGTTTGGTGTCAGTGAAACAGTTTCTTCTAAGTAGTGAACATGACGGGAAGATAGGTACTCGACTGATACTAAATAAATACAACTTCGCTATTAAAAAAAATACTTCACCTTACGATAAACATATTGATGCAAATTACAATAATTTTTTACGAGACAAGAAATATTTTCGTAACCAGTTCAAGTCATGAAAACGAATTCTTACTTCCGTATAAGCATTCCGTATAAGCTCCGACTTATGAAAAGAAACTTGTTAAAAATGATGTTTAAAAAAAAAAAAAAAGAAATTTAATTGCAGTACGAATTTGAGATTATAGCTTGTGTATCAACCGAACAACAAAGTTAATAAAAAAAAGTAATTTCACCGTCGGTGGGTGAGGGCACTAGCGAATATAAATCTTTTTGGAACTTCATTTCGTCGTTTAGTAACTGTTATAAAATATGAAGATACAGAAAACGATTTTTTTTTTCTGTTTAGTTTAGTTTTTATTAACGTCGCACTAGAAGTAACACGAGGGCTATTGGCGACGGACCTCGTAATTTTGAACCACGGTCAAGTGACGAGGACGACACCTGAGCCGGCACCCCCCTCTCCTAACAATTTTTTTTTCTTTTGAAAAGAGTTTAACAATCTTTCACAGTAATTGGGTGGCTCGTATGGTAAATGTATTACAATATTCGACGTACTAGACAAAATATATCTCTAGTAAATAGTACGATGACCAAATCTCTTTCTGCCATCGTTTGGAAGCGACAGCTTAATTTTTAATGCGATAAGCGAATGTGTAAATGATTCTGCAACTCTAACACCACTGAATTCTTTTTACAAAATCAATTAAGAAAAGAATTGGCAAAATTTTTTATTATTTCATTTTTACAATGCTCAAAATGTTAAATGTTACTTAGTGGTGAATGTTTAACGTCCTATTTAATAATTTATTCATTATTTAATAATTTGATAATACAAAGGCAATCCTATTTTAAATTATAATATTTAGCCCGCTTTATAAGCGAGCATATTCATGAGTGAAAAATTGTTACAGGTAGCGGCGTACCAAAAGGAGGTGGAAAGGGACTTATGATTTTTCTCGAAATCGAAATATTTCTGGATAATTTATTATACTATCATATGATGCTTTTAAAAATGCATTAAGAAATAATACTCTTGAAATGCTTTTGAATATTTCTTATACATTTATAAAACTATGTTTGTAACTTTGAAGTCTAATATTTTTTAAAAAAGAGAACGAAGAATAAATATAACTTTGTATAATCTGATATGTACAGAATTTTTCATTTTATTACACTCGATTTTTTTTTTTTACCATGGTTCAAATCATCACCGATTTTTCAATCATTAATTGATTTTTATTAATTTTTCAACGACGTCAGATTCTGACAAGTAAGAATTTTTATTCTCATAGTATCTTCATTTTTTCTCAAATGTTATTTAATTTTGTAATTTTTTTAACCTCATAAAATTATACCTATACTTGAACAGTTTGAAATAGGTCAAATAAAACTGGCAGAGCATATTGTGTTTTTAAAAAAAAATGTCATTCTATACAATTGAAATTGCTTCTTACATAGTCAGGACGATATGCACTACACTCTAAAAATAATTTCCACGAACACCATTAATTAAAGGAAATATGGAATAACGTGGACAAAGGAAATGCTAGTTTTTTAGTGTTCTGTTAAAAAAACAGTCGTACTTGTCTAGTATAGTGGCCACCGATGATTAAACGCCAAGCGACTAAAAAATACCACCAAGTAGGTTGTATCAAAAGATAGGCTTCACGAGTTTTGCGACAATTTGGCGTAATTATAATTTGATGGGCACCGCTGTAACACATAAGTACCAAAATAATGTATCAAAACAATTTTTCAGTATTATGTGGCAAGTACGCTGAATCGGACGACAATGATTAATTTGGGGAAAAATTGCCACTAATGGTAATCTTTAATTTCCCCGTCTCAAAATTAGCGGATTGGCGTTATAATTGCCAACCCTAAAATATCCTTCACTATGGCCATTAGAGCTAAATGCGCTAGTGCGAATTTTATTTATTTATTTATTTTTCGAATAACAGGGCTATCTTCTTCCACACACTATCTGGTGATGCTGTTTTGAAAGTTTCACTGGTAAAATTAGAATGATTCTCCCATTTCTGCGCTCGTTGTTGATGCATTACGAATGTCGTTGTAGAATAACTTGGAGAGAATTTGTTGTAATTTTTTTTAGAAAAAGAGGGTTTGAGGGATTTGTTTGATTCATATGCATGATTGCGATTATGTGTGAATTTCGAGATCTTGTTTGAAAGATGCATGGATCAGTGAGTTGGGAGTGAAACTGAGCTCCGATAGACGATAGATGTGAATGGTATTGTTTGCAGAACGAAAGGAGGAATATTGTTATACATCTCGTTGAAAGAGAGATTTCTTTTTTTTTTTTTTTTTTTTTTTTTTTTGGGTTTTTTAGTGGGTTTTAATTTTTTTTTTTTTATGAGCGATGTTCATCGAGTAGCAAGATTTTAGTTGGAAAGGGCGTATAAACGAAGTTCAATCGTGTTTTATGGAATACCGGTTGTGATTGAGCGATGCATGAAAGATAAAAGATTGATGATGATGTTTTCACTCTTCAATCACCCTGTCAGATGATACATGTGCTTTATACTAAGGATCTAATGGAAAAAGAGAGTAAATATTTTTTTCATGATGCATATATTTAGCGCAACACGGAGTTGACGTCACTTTGCATAATCCCACAGATTTGCTGATTCTGAAAATCGCGCCAAGTGTGAGGGCTCAACTGCACTTTTACAAATATGGGACATAATTTCATACTTCTTGGGATTTTAAAAAGGCTTTTATACGCGTTGTCATTTTCTAATTACATGTTTGTTTAATTAATTAATTAATCAATTCAATTTTGAAATTGTTTCTTAATATTTAGATTTTCCTTATATTATATATATATAAACATCTATACACACAAATATATAATACTGAATTAGTAAATGCCCATTAACAACGAATCAAACAAAGAAAATTGGAACAATATACTTACTTATTTTTAATAAATATGCAATCATTACGAAAAGCGTCATAAAAATGTTCATCTGTAAAAGGTTCTTAACTTTCCAAAAATAAAAATTAAAAAAAAAAAAATACCCCCCCAATTTTTTTTTTCGAAAAGTTTTTTTAATATCATGCAATAATATTGGAAAGAGAAATCAAGCGTGTAAAGCTATTAAAATTTTTTTTTTTAATATTTTAGGTTACTTGCAAGCAAAATATTAATTTTCATACATTGTTTCTTTATAAAAGTGTTAGATATATAGTGCAGGTTAAAA
>BMAW01010627.1:0-11023 GCA_019974015.1 Nephila pilipes | reverse complement strand
AAAAATGTATTGTTGTGTTTGTTATTTTATTGTTAATGGTAAAAATGGGACATATTGCACATCAAATTAAGAAAATGATATATTTTCGTTACATATAAATTTATTAATACAGTCGAATCTTTATGTTTCGAACTTTTTTCGAAAATATTTGTAAATCAGATGATTTTTCAGGAATTTCGATTTTTCTTCTGTACATCTAACAAAAGTTTTGTTTTTCAAACAAAAATTTTCACATAAAAGTATATGTTTAATTGTGTCAGTAAAAAATCCCATAGATTTCATTAATAAAAATAAATACAATTTAAATAAAATAATACTGTTAATATAAATTAATAAACTGTTCTACCTATTTTTAAAACAATGGAAATTAATAGAATATTGGAAGTTACTCAGCGGGTATAACATTTGCACATTTTTTAACGTAAATTTATTTGATTCTTCAATATTTTTAAGTCTCCTTTATCTCTTGCAAATAATCTATGCATAATTGTTTTAATAAGAAAATAATTAACATTTTTCATCAAGCATTTCTGTGCGTATCGAAATATTTATATATAAAATATTTTCCCCAAGAACCTTTTTGTTTGATATTTCGGAATTCGACTGTACATGAAAAATGAATATAATTAAAGCGATTTTGTTAAACTATTTTTATTTTCCCAAATTAGCTATTCTCTCGCCAAATTCGCCAAATTTATTCACGCATTTCCATAGGTATCATATGGACTTAGTCGCGAATATCTATTCAACAGAACACCGTAATGATAACTTCCACTTCAGACATTTTTCGTTACGACTGTGACGCGCATGATTTTACTAAAGTAATATTTCAGTAGATTTTGAAAAAAAAAAAAAAAAGAACACATTGTAAAGTTTTATTTTTTAAAGAATTGGAGTGCAGCAGGGGAATAAATCTTTTACAGTCTACAATCGAAAATCCTTGAAAATGGCTCCGGAGCAGCAATCATTCGCGCAACGCATGGACGTCCAATGCTAATCGCGCAAATACTTACGTCAGAGATTTATGGGCGCTTGGGAAGCTGTGTCGTCTTTATGGTGTCTTGGGTAACACGGGGCTTTGTCTACCGAAAAAGATGACTTGGCCCTTTTCTTCTCATTCCAATTATCGGTAGACGCATAAATTTTGCCGTTCAACACCTGCTGATAACGTACAGTTATGATGCTGTTTCAATGACGAAGCACCGGGGAAAATATTCTGGAAGATGACATTTCAGCTTGCTCCGTCTTGAATGTCATATGAATAAAAGTTTATTTCAGGTTAGATGAGAGAGGCTTAAGAGATTACATTTCCTCAAATCAACAGGCGAGAGATAAACAGTTTTATAGAAAAAGTCATTAATTAGAATTTATCACTGTCTTCACATGTATCACTTTGAAAGAAAAATTTAATATATGCAAATAGTTCACGCAATTGTTTACCCATATTTTGTAAAAATTAAGTGTATTTATATTTCGATTTGAAAGTATAGTATGTGTAATCTCATTTTAAAAGAAGCATCGGCCAACTCTTTTTTGGAAAGAATTAGATCGTAAACTTCCCTGGCTCGGGGTGGGGGTCGGTTGGTTTTATTAACGTCGCACTGGAAGCAACGTGAGGGTTACTGGCAATGGACCTCGTAATCTTGAGCCGCCGTCAAGTGAGGAGGACGAAATCTGAGCCTGCACCTCCCTCTCCTAACTTCCACACCACGCCAACGGAAGGAATTTGAGCCACGACAGTTTAACATGCATCAGCCCGGCTACATGACGGGTCTGAAGCGACATCAAGGCTCGAACCTGTGATCACATTCGAAGACATATACATAGGAAATTCTACTCTTATAAATTTTAGTTCTTTTTTTTTTTTGAATTTGGGTGTGATATTTTTACTCGTAACATTTATATAACCACAAGAAAACTTACAATAAAACTGAATGAAAAAGTTCATTTCTTAATAAATGCATGAAAGAACTGGTTAAATGTTATGCTAATGTGACGAATGTGATTATTTTTATCTGAGGTAAAATATTTCATATTTCAGGAGTTTGAATTTAGCACATCGTGTAAGTAAAATTACTCGCAAATGGTAATCAATTAATAATAGTATGTATTGCGATTTTACAACTTTGCTATCGAAAAATTCCTTTCTTTCAGATTGGTAATAATTCATATCATAAATTTCCGAATGCATTATTATAATTGGACGTATTTGTTTTGCGAAAGATATTTGTAGAATGAATAAGATTCATTTTTTTACACATCATTTATAGTATGTCATCATTCTGCACATCAGTCATTTCTAACGAAGGTCTGACGATAGCTTGTTTATTGTATTGACAAATGACTTTCGAAATATGGAAATGTCTTAGTTGCAACAAGATCAGAAAAACAATATTGTCATTGTAACTTTTCTTATCATAACTGTTTCACGAGAAAACAATATTAAACCGCTGACGGTTGCAAACATACGGTAGGCCGAATTCGGCCCGCAGGCAGTATTGTGCCGACCCTTGTTCTAGAGGATATTTAAAATCGGGAATAATAAGTCATTTTAAATATTCGATGTAGTGTTTTGCCAAAATTCAATTTTGGTTTATGTTAATTATGTCAGTAGTATAAATTTTGAAACTGGTTACAGATTTTGTAATTTTATCGATATATTATTCTCCAGTTCCACATCCCATCATTTAAGATTTCAAGGCTGATTTAAGTTAACCATAGGACATTTTTCATTATTCTTTGTTAGAAGTAAGTAGCAGTAGTTTGGAGGCAGAATTGACAAGTCATGGGTCTGTGTGCCGTTTGCGCAAGTTGCGTTAAATGACAGGATACCCAGTGCTGCGGTGGCTGTCTTCTGCAAAGTAAATAATAAATTCTGCAAAGTAATAACAATTCTGCAAAGTAATAAAAGCGTATTAGAACTCTCCCGACAGGAATTTACTTCCCGGCTGAGTTGTCTAAGACATCAACATAGGATACAGAGCGAATTTTCTTTGTATGCGGGAAATATATTATTGGGGTACATAGCCCATTCGGGCCTTAACCCTCAAGTTGACTGATATGTGATTTGAGCAGGAACATTAGTTTAACACTTACTCAGGACTTAAAAATTTAATATGAGAATTTAAGTAATTTGCTTGAAGAAATTAAAAACGAGCAATAGTGTTGATTGCGAAAATACAATCGAGTGAAGAAATTTAAAGGGCGAGTTAAGAAATTGATTTAAAGTGATTAAACTATGGACATAGCTTAATTAAAATAATTTAGAGACAAATTTGGAGTTGTTGAGAAAATTTTATGTTGGTAGAATTGAAGGAGCTAGAATGACGGGAAAATTTATTTCCCTTACTAATTGATAAAAATTTAATGTGCACAATTTAAGATGATTTAGTGATGATATTGTAAAAGATTTCTAAGTTGTAGCGAAGGCAGCAGATTGGAAGAAATATCTTATTTGCTTGACTAGTCTGGTTGTATTTGGATTTGAAGTCTTTCTCTCTCTTTGCCGAGAGGGAGAATTCTTATTGGTAGATAGGAATGATTTCTAACGAAAGTGGGCGGTGCAGTGTGTGTTCTGTGATTTTTGGTTGCAATGGATTATGGTAATGAAGGAAATTAACTAAAAATTATTATATAATTTTTAAAATTTCTTGTGTTCTATGTATTGGTGGATTATTTCTGAGTTTGGTGAATTTTTCTATGGTTTGAATTGTTCTGTTTGTGGATGAGTCGATATTGTTACAGATTTTTCTGGAAAGTCGTTTGATGAATGTCTTAAGGGATGGGTAATTTATAGATTTCCTAATATCGATGTTTCTCATATACTAGCTTGTTTTTACTATTGTTCGAAAGGTTACTATTTGCGATTTTTCTTGCAGGTCAAGTGTGGTATCAACGCAGTGTGACCAGACTGGATAAGTATAAGTCAAGATAGGTCTTATTATCAGAGTATAGATAAGCAGTTTATTACGTCTACTTAATGTAGATTTGCGCAAGATAAAGGGAAACATATGGACTAACGTTTCATACTGTTTTATTTTTTAATTTGTGTAATGTGTTGTTTAAAAGTGAGTTTCTTATCTAACATTACACCAAGGTATTTGGTGGATCAGGACCAGGGTAGTTTATTGCTTCCCAGATTAATATCTGGTTCTATTTTTCTATGATTTCTGGAAAAGATGACGGCCTCTAACGTGGAAACATTCAGGGCAATTTTCCAAGTAGGGTAACAGTCTTCTTGTTCGTTGAGGTGTCTCTTATGTGCGTGACCGATAGCCTTTGGACTATCGTTTCAAACTTGTATTGCAATGTCGCCTGCATACATGCAGAAAATTGTGTTGTGGTGTTAGGGAATGTCATTCACGTACAGGTTGAATAATGTCGGAGAAATAATTCCGCCTTGTGGAACTCCGGCTTCACTTTATCTGGGATTTGAGTAGGTCCCTTTAAGCGTGACCGAAAAATTTCCGTTATTGAAGTAGGAGCTGATTAATTTTATCAGGAAGGGGCGGAGGTTAAATTTAATGAGATTGAAAAGAATGCCAGTATTCCAAACTCGGTAGCAGGCTTTCTGAATGTCCAGGAAAACTGCTCCTATATTTTGCTTCTTAGTGAATCCAGTTTTGATGTACACCACTCGGATGAGCTGATGTGATGTCGAGAGGTTTGGTACGAAACCATGCTGTTCGTGGATTAGAATATTGGACCTTTGGAGATGTTGATTCAGACTGTTTAGGATGAGTTTCTCGGAAATGTTGCTGAGAATTGGCAGTAAGAATATTGGCATATAATTTTCTGGCTGGGTTGGATCTTTACCCGACTTTAGAATTGGAATAAATACTGCAGTTTTCTAGGCATTCGGGAAGTGACTAAATTCGAACATGCTCTGGATGATATAGCGTAATTGAAAAATACTGATGATTGGGGGTTTGTGATCATTTTATTATTGACTCTTTCTCATTATGGAGCTTTTTTGATTTTAATCTTTTTTTTTATGTAAGCTGCTATTTCATAGGCCAGGGGAGGGGGGGGGTTGAATTTTGAAAATTATTGTCATTTGTTAGGGAATCGTGAACGACATATGTTACTGTCCTGTCATTGTTGGTTTGTGAATATCATTTGGTTTAAACTGACTCTAGAGAGAGTCGGTGAGTATTTCAGCTTTGTCTGTGTCACTAAATGCGATATTAGAAAGATCTTTCAGGGAGGATACTTGGGATCTTTTCTTCTTGAACGCTTTAGCTAAATCCCAGAGGGTACCTCTTTCAGCATACAGGTTTTCAAGAGTCTCTTCTCAATCTTTATCTTTGAATAAGTGTACTTTTTCATCCAATTTCATTGTGAATTTTGTTAAAGATTTGCTTATCGGCAGGGAAGTGAATGAATTGCTAGGTTTTCCTATCTTTATTCCTTTGAAAAGCCTTTTATTCCTTTCCTTTGACTACCTCCTCTTTGAATAGCTGTGTGAGTTCCCAATCGATAACGGTTTGTGTGCTTGTTTTGATGGGTTTGGATGTGACTTTATGTACAGTTAAAATGTTGTATGTGAGTTAGGCGACTTGCTTTTCGATATCCCCTCCGCTGTGTGCTTTGGGTAGTGAGAATGTTGTAATTGTATTAGCTAGGAGTATTTTTCTGAACAATTCCCAGTTTGTCGTGACTGTAGGTTTCTTCGGATCCAAAGAATGAGATTTGGAATCTTTGGCATCCCTCAAGATCAAGGGCATTCATACAAATTATTGTAATTAATTTAAATATTATAGATGATATTTACAATAAGATAAAGTGTTTGCTGCACTTACATTTGCTAGGCAAATATAACATATTTTTCGGTTATATGTTAAGTTGAACGCTTAGGACACTTCTGGCTTTCCTTTAAATTCGGAAATTTTGTATGGAATGAAATTGGCCACGCCTTATCAAAACCACTGGACACAGTCTTTTACTGTTGATTGAATAACTGAAATTATTATTTAAGCTATTTGCTATTGTTCACCACCAACCGAGTACGGAAATAACACCTGGAAAATCTGTACCATCTGGTGAGAGGGAGTTATCAGTAGCAACAAACAACCACGATTGAAGAAGCACCAAATACAACTGTTCATCAACGAAGAATTTATTTTAATATCAAATTTCATAGATAAATACTAATTAAAATTAAGGAACCGAATATTTCATTACAATTGATGTTGGTTTAAAATGATCCAGAACAACTTGTGGTTGCACTCTTTATAATTTTAGATGTTTTTTTGTTTGATTACATAACTTTAGCATTGAACGGTTCGGGATCTAAATAGCTTACGTTTCCCTTTTCTTGTTTTCCCACCATTATTTTTGAGAATTTAACGTATCCATTTCCTTGTGGGATGAAATATTTTCAAAGAACAGTTTCGGACTTAACTGACTTTTTGAATTTTTATGGAAACTTTTAGCTTTTGATTATTTTACTATACAGAATTTGTTTTATGAATAGAATGCTAATATTTAAATTTCAAATTTAAAAAAAAGATGGAATATCACTTTAAAAGTATTAGATAAGAAATATGAAAAAACATTTTCGTTGAGAAATAATAAAATTCTGCTTTTTATAAGATTCAATTTCCTTTCGAATTGGCTGGGTTAAAACAAGTTCTCTTTTTAATTTAAGGCATTTGAAAATTTTCTTTTTTATGCTCCCAATGCAGTTTTATGATGGTATTTTGATTCATTTAAAATTTTAAAATTTTCATTAATTTTAAAATGCATTTTTTCAACAAACGCATCATTTTTTAATTCATTTTCCCACATCTTTAGTTTCTTGTTTCTTTTTTTTTTTCGTTCTTTCTTTCTTTCTTTTTTTCTTTTTGCTCTAATTTCCATTTTCATCAATTTCGCATGAAGTTTTTTTTTTTTTCGCTTTAATTTCCATTTTCTTCAATTTCGTGTGAAGTATTTTTTTTAAAGAAAAATGAGCATAAATTTTTTTTAATCTGATATCAGAATACTACTTGTATTTGAGGATTACACATTCTAAAGTTAAATTTTGAAGTTTTAGATTGTTTAGAAAAAATTCTATTTTAACTCTCTCTCTCTCTCTCAACTTATTTATTTTAAAGTCAAATTCTCCAAATTTAACTGTTTAAAATATTATTGACACATTTTTCAAGTATGATCTGATCATTGTTATCTAATTGTACATTTATTTTTTATGAATTGAGTATAATAAATATTTTCAGAAGAATTTTATTTTCAATATTTAGTAGTATTTAACAAAATTTTTGAATCAATTTTTGGCAATTTGATAATTCACGATAAAAAAAATAAGGTAAAACTACAAATATTCAAATATTTATACGCATTCTATTGAAGTATTGATTTTGAAATCCCAGACGTTTTATATTTGATATCTAAGTGATTATGAATTACGTCTTATAACTGCAATTCACATAAGAAAAAAAAGCACTTCCTGTTTGAAAAATGAGTGATGCCAAATTAAGGAGAAACTTCGTCAAATTTAATTGCTTCATAAGGATTCGATGTTATTTTTAAACTCAGACGATATGCCAGACGATTACACTCCGAGTAATTTATGGTTAAAAAAGCATTTTACATTTTGTGGGTTTCATGTCTTTATGATGGACTTTAGTTCATACAGTATTATCATTTCTTATGAATTTTAAATATCTGTACTTAATAAATGTACAAATATATATTTAGAATACCTAGATTTGTATAGTAAATCATTATGTTTATCATTTGACGTAAGAGATGGCGCATTTCGTATGCAAAAATAAAACTCAAGAAAAAAAGATTTATTTTAATTTAAACTTGAATTGAAAAGAGATAATTTCCATTATTAATAATGATTTCTTTTCCCCAAGTGTGTGTGTGTGTGTGATGGTCTCTTTCATAATTCAGAATATTTTGTATTTAAATTAAACTGTAAAAAGCATACTTAAATTGATTAATATTGTTCTTTAAAAAAAGGAAGGAAAATCATATTTATATAACTTTTGGCAGAAGTTCGCACGAAAAAAATATCAGAAAAGTCGACAGAGTATTTAAGGAATTTTTTTTTTAAAATTTAGAATTAAATATCTGCAGTTAATAGCTACAATACGGATTATGTAATTGATTTTATTGCATCTTAAATATATTGTTATTCTTCGAAGTATTGAAGAGGAAAATGCCAAATATATGAATGGCCTCCAAAATATTTTAATTATAATAATTATAATAATATTGATTAAAATATAAAATAGTATTTTTAGCATTTACTTTTAAAATGGGATTTAGTAAATATGAAACATTCCAAGATTTATACGAAAAGGATATGGAGCTTCCCTGCGGCGGTTCTCTTGTGAAGGAAAAGATGCATTCACAGAGATGCCATCGAGAAACGGAAGAGAGTTTAAGTAATGACATATTAGCCTTGGCAACCGTTTCGGCGACTTTGGTGACAAATGGAAAGGTCTCGAATGTGCTGGAACCTAGACGAAATATCATTTGGGAAGAAAGCTGCAGACGTTTCGTGATCCAAGCTTTGTTACCCATGTGTCTCTCCAAAGATTGTGAATAAAACATCATTTGTTGTTATCCCTTGAGTTGGGCTTGATTTTGACTCCCACACACTCACAGAAGAAAATTTTCGTAACAATATATATCTTGTGTGAATAAATGAGCAATAGCTGGAGGAAGCACATTTATTACACTCCACAATGCACAAAATATAAATTATAAGTTGTAATATCTGGTCATTATCCAATAACAGGCCCTTAAACTTTCTATATGTTTTAATTTATGTAACAATAAAATTAATTTAAAATGTTTCGTTTTCAAAACCTTTGACCTAGAACGTTTTTTTTCTCTCGAAAAATTTCATAATTTTTCACCTCATTCTAAGTTTTTTTAATCATTTGAAATTAAATTGATTTATCATTTATGATTTTGATTTCATATATTTCGCGATCATTTTCAATGTCATTGATTCCGAATAATTCAAGCGTGACAAAGTTAATTTTACTCATTTGAATAGTAATTTCACGGACAAATATACATGATGAATTAACGATACAATTTTTAGTTACAATCATGCCTTAAAAATAAATACTAATTCTCTTGTTAAATTCTATTTGTTCTTCAATGAGAGGGAAAGAGAGAATACATCTTTAAATCGGAGGAAGCCATATGCGTCTTTTCGTCTCTGTAGCTAAGGCAAAAATAGAGAAAAACTTTCTCTGTTGGGAAGTTAAGTGCTCTAAGTGCTATAATTATTCAGATCCTGTGATATTAGATTTAGGGATCTTTAGGTATTTTATCTAGAGACGAAAAGTCTAGTAGGGATTATTCCTACGGGTTTGAATGTGGGAAGATCCGGAATCATGCATATTTATGAACACGTGAATACAAAAATTGCAAGATGAAGAGGAATGGCATCAGGAAATAAATGAACTCCCCATTATGATAGTTAAAAGAAGAGGAAATTTAATTGAAGTCCTTTTATATATATCCCCATAAAAGATTTACTTTCTTATACAAGTATATTATTCTGATTATATTACCATAATTTACATACAACATTGATTTCACAAATGAAAACACAAATCGAATTAGAAATAAATATTTGTTCAATGCATGTTTAAAAAAATGTCGTTCAAACATTAAGTCGACATTAGTGCATTAAGTCTGTTCTTGCGTTATTCTAAATAATAGGTCTCGAAATTGGAACACTTTTTCCTGTGATAAAAGATTCGAATCTTAATTTTACATGCGGGCTTCAATATCTTATAGAGGGTAATGTATTTTACCATGCTACTCATTTTTATCAGAATCAATCCCCTTCTTCTGGTGCAAAATGTGTTTTATGTCTCCTCATCTATACCGCAATGCTAAATTGGTTTTAAATTTTACATAATGAAGAAAATTTAAAATGGCGAACTTCATGAAATGTTTTTAAATCTTAAAAATACTGCATTATAAACGAATGTATGAGTTATAACATCACCAATTTGTTTGAAAACTGGAACAATTTTCTGCCTGTTAATATATTCCGAAATTCGATTGAGTTCTTTGACACTTTAGCCAAAGATAGCCTTAATTGTTAGTTTTATTGAACTTTTTTATTAAATATAGTTATAATTAATTAAGTAAATTATTGATTATACCAAAAATAGGAAATATTTATGAGTTTAAAATGCAATTGAATCTTATTTTTTGTTGTACATTAGGCTTTTCCTTTGTATGCGGATACGCAAATAAATTTTTATAAGTCCTCACTTCTCAAGAAACCCATCTGACATATCTCACACATGTAAAGTTCATTTTTCTTTGTATGATCATGTAAATGAGTCTTCAACTCAATGTTTCTTGAGAAAGCCATCTTACAAATTTCACAGATGTGAGACTCTTCCTTTGTATAAACAAATAAATGAATTTGAAGTCCTCACTTCTTGAGAAAGCTATCTTTCAAATTTCACAGACATATGACATTTCATTCATAGGAAATCACAAATGACTTTATAAGTTCCCATTTTGAGAGAAAACTTTCATGCAAACTTCATAAGGATTAGGTTTAGTTAGGTGAATTCGGACATGAGTCCTCATTTCCTGATAAAGCCATTTTTCAAATTTCACATACATGTAAGGCATTTCCTTTGTATCTGAATAAGCAAATGAATTTTTCTCAACAAAGCCATTTTACAAATTTCACATATATAAAGTTTTTCTTTTGTATGGACACACAAATTAATTTTAAGTCAAAACTTGCCGAGAAAGTTATCTTACAAATTTCACAAACAAACATTCTTCATATTATAGTGAATACTGCAGTTGATTATCTCCCATGGTCTCTAATTCGGAGAAAACCCAATTATAAATTTCCTGCTAAATATAGTTTAGTAGTTTATGCATGCAAATCGAGTCTTTCATGCAACTATGTCAAGAAAGTCATACCACACATACATACATAAGGTTTTTTCACTTATGAATTTAATAAACTCGTTGCACTTAAAAGTGCTAGCAATACGTAACTGAACGAAATTGC
>BMAW01010622.1:188555-224144 GCA_019974015.1 Nephila pilipes | reverse complement strand
TTGAATCGTGTGCGTTAGGGAAAATTGCTTCAAACCAAGATTTTCATTTAAGTATTAATTAATGTAAAAAATTCTATTTCTCTCAATGGAAACCCCTTTTACGTCCATTTAATCACATAGCTTAGACAAATTTATTACAATTTTCCTCAAAGTGCCGCAAATTATCACTAATTCCGTATCTCTTAGCGAGTGCACAGACACGTTATTAACACACAGACGCCGACTATAGTAATCAAAAAGCAGTCAGGCAAGCGAATAACTTGATGTCCACTCTCTGATTTAACTGATTAAACCCAACTAAGAGTAACAAGCATGCAGATTCTGAAATGTTGTGATCTCTATGTGTTCTAATTGGAATAAATGTCAAATATCGTTATCTGTAAGCTTTATAAATTTGTCCAAACATTCTTTGATTATTAAAACATGACAAGCATAAGTCATTTATATAACAGGTACTTAACGATAAAGCTTATTCCGACTGGTCAAATTTGTGTTAGATATTATTTATTGTTTAAAACTGAACATATTAAAACTTGACCAGATGCGATATTTGATCCTTTCAAATTAAATGTTAAAGTAAATCTTTAAAGTAACAAGAGGGATATGAATGTGTTCATATATTGTTATTTGCAATAACGTTAATAGTGCAACATGTATGTTAATTTATTAATACCTAAAGCAAATAGATGGCAAAAATTGAAAAAGTACACTATATCACATTAATTAGATATAAAGAAAACAAATTATGGGAAGTGGGCTCATAGAGATCGAATTTATACCAATTACCTTAGTGTTAAGAAAATTCATTGTCAGAGCAATTCAGTTATGACATGAAAGAGAAAAAAATGCCATCTACATTAAATTGTTCGTAACGCTATCTAAAAAGATGTGGTAACTGCGTTCAGAAAAATTAGACTTCCAATGTAAAATAATAAGCTTAAGACTCTAATTACGTGATTATTTGTAATGAAGGAGTCACCTGTAACTTGGTGCAGATCAAAATATCTTGGACGAGGTAATGTGATTGAGCGCTTCCATATGCAGCAGTATATGAAACGCATTTCAAAGAAAAATTTTGTTTCATAAATTTTTGAGCGTCTTAAGCGTCAGAACAGCATAGTTCAGTTTAGATAGAGAGAGATAATTGTAATACTTTGCAGCCAACAGCACGAAAAAAGAAAACTTACGTTGTACTATCTGAGATCTAGTACCATTGTCAAGTATCCTCTTGGCAATAACTGTCAAGTATCCTCTTAGACGATTGCAAGCAAGATTTGATCATCCAGAAAAGGGCAAATATATTGGTGTGCGATGTCCTATACTCAACTAGTATGAGCTCAGCAGGTTTAGGCTGTCGATGGAAAGAAAGTTCGGAAGAGGAATAGGACTTCATACTGATCACGACAGCATTCGGAATGGAAATGGGAAAACTCCTTTTTCCTCTGCTTTTGTTGTTACTGATACTGTTGTTGCTGATTGTTGTTGGTGGTGCTGTGTTCTTCAGATAGCTGCACAGGTTTTTTTTTCTAATTCCGCAGGTGCTCACACAGATTGCTTGCAATTTGCATAAATGTGCGCATGCGGAAAATAGCTGTTCTAAAGTGCCGCCTCAAGGCGAGGTGAGAATGTGCAAGGGGTTCATGCTGCTTTATGGCATGGCGAGTAAATGGCAAGCAGTTGAAGGAGGTTCGTCTCCCAATGTGAACATTTTTACAAAAACTACATCGTCAATTCAATCATTATTTATCGCTCATTTTCTGGCTTATTTTTGTTAATACCTTTAAAAAAGGCACCTTAAATAATATATAGAATCAAATTTTACACTTATTTTTAATATACTATAAATATTTGGTCACTTCCAGGAGAAATATATCCACTTTACTTATATATGTATGTGTATTGAAAATGAAGCATATAATTATTACTTTATAAAAACTTGTTAAATGTAAGTTATAGAAATTCAGATAAAGTTTCTACAGTTAAAAAGTATTAAAAGGATCAATTCCTAAATATATTTACTTTCAAAAAGTTATCGTTCTTTACAACTTTAAAGAAATATTTTAACATTAGTTTAAGTTCATGTTTTCAATTTATCGATATATAAATATAAAATCTGAGCTCAATTGCTTATTGTTTTCATCATTGAAAAAGTAAAAAAGATATATGATACCGAATACTTTTGTTATTGTATTAAATAACTTTCTAAGACTGAAATCGCCTTAATTTCTTCTCCAGAAAAAACGTAATCGTCAAACAATATATAAATTGTTTTTTCTTTCTTCTTACAAAAGTTGACTCGGGTCATTCTACTTACGTTACACTTTTGGAGAATTCCCTTTGAACAACTTTAAAAAGTTATTTTTCTTCGATAGAGTCATTTATGTGCCGAGGCTTTGAGATGAAATGTGTTTCCTCTTCTTCTAAAGCGCTTATCGATATGAAACTCAAATCTCCGGTATGAATTTCGTCGTCTTTTTTTAACAACCTTCTCATTTTACCGTTTTATAAAAATCATCCTTTAACAGCCGTGATTTTCCAAACTACTGCTTTTTTTTTTGTTTAGTTTTATGTTTATTTGAAAAAAAGTAAGGTTGGTACACCAATTCGCGTATTCTAGATATCAATCTCTAAATAATGACTGGTTTCTCTAGTGAAAAGTTAGTAACAGCTGCGGAATTTTTTTAAAGAACATTTTGCCATTTGTTTTGAAAAATGAATATCTGATTATTAATTGGATACTTATGCTGTTTTTTTTTTTCTGATGTACATTTTTTTTCTTGTTTTCGTTCAGTTAAGAATAAATACTAACAGCATTTTCATGAATTGCAGTCAAAACAGAAATATGTTTTTCCGCTATTAAGAACATTCCTAGGTATAATGTTTCTATAAATTATTCTTCTAAAAAATATCTTTTGCATGATCAGGATTGATTATTGGTCTTCAGAGTTTTAGTTGATCGTAAAAAGCAAACAGATTATTTTGACCGTAAAATAAACAAAAGCCCGTAATTTTCTGGAAAAAAGAACACATCAACGTACGATCTGCACTCGAAGAAAAGGGAACAAAAAAAAAAAAAACGCAAAATTGCACAGAACACCATTTCATCGAAAAAACCACACTGAATTAAATTGCACGTGGCATCGCCGTGAACGTGATGGTCGCAAAATATTTACCTTTATCTTGATGAATGGCATGCCAATTAAGGAAAATACATGAAATAAAACAATAACTCAAAAATAAATTATAAGAGATAAATATTGAAAACATACTGACGATGA
The DNA here is from genome assembly GCA_019974015.1 of Nephila pilipes. Classification (NCBI taxonomy): domain Eukaryota; kingdom Metazoa; phylum Arthropoda; class Arachnida; order Araneae; family Nephilidae; genus Nephila; species Nephila pilipes. Next base: position 220,866 of record BMAW01010622.1, on the reverse strand, counting down.
CGAATGTACTTATATTTACCCACTAAACAAATCCATATGCGTAATACTCTTTCTATGTTATAAAAATGTCACCACACCGAGATACTAAATTGAATGACAGAGGAAAATGTTAATTTTAACTTTTCTTAAGATAAAAATATATAACAGAGCAAACTGTACATTATATATGAAACATAAAAAATCAGATCCTTCACTCTATCTGTTCACTATATTCACAAACTATGATACTTCACAAATCTAATTGTTTACTATATGAATGTAGAGTAGATTGAGGTAAGAATGTATTTGTTCTGAGATATTCACTTTTAAGTCGAATAAGGCACTTAGGTCCGTACAAGGGAAATAATATTAACACAATAATGTTTTCATGAGGCAACTGGGTGGTTATATGTGAGAAGAAGGCAAGAAACTCTAAGGTATTTCATTGTACTCTAAGGTACAAAGAAATCTTACGGAATACTTTACTTGTACGTACGTACACGTAAGCGCCCCAACGTGTAGAAAATCCGCACCCCATGGAAGTTTAAATTTTAAATACTGAATTGCATTTCTTCCCGGAAATTACGTTATCTGAGATACGATCTACAAAACTCAGGAAGACAGATTTAAATATTGCAAAAATATGATTTTGCACAGCCTGATTTAAATTACGTATGCGATCTCACAAAAATGTTTGCATCTATGGCCACCGCTGAATAGCAATTCATCAATTATATTTTTTAATCTTAGTCATTGATTCAATGTATACTTACAGTAACATTTCTATACAATAAAAGTAAAAAAAAATACCTGTTTTTTTTTTATTTTTTATTAATTTTATTTTAAGTTCTCCTTGAGTCAATATCATTGTTATCTCCTTACAAACTAACAATAAGATTTAAATGAAGTATCGAACAATATATTTTTCTCCGTAAAAATTGAAAATTTGAGACTAATGAAAATTACTCTACGCATATCATACAATATTCCCTCTACGACTTGCTACAAATACCATATTAATACTATTGCATATATTATTTATTATAATATAATAATAAATAATATTGCTACAAATACCATTTTCATTTGCTTTGTAAATCTAAAAACATGAAGCTGGGAATATCTAATTATAAGAAATAATAATTAAAATGTTCTCCAAACTAATTTTTATTTCAATGTTACAAATCTCGAGATTCTTAGCTTAAGAATAAAGCACAAATCCATTACAATTTGTCTGGCAATCGATTTTCCCGATTTGTCAATCAATAGGCATTATCCATCAAAGGCTTTCTTTAAGACTACCTGAGGAAAACATCTGGTTTCGGAGGTCTTAATGGATTGTCCAATCTTCTTTGTCCTAAGACTGGTTAACTCTAATCTAATGAATTTTGTTTACAAGTGCGTCAACTTTAATTACTTATTTTCTTTCTAACATCAATATGTGAGCTGATACTTTTCTAGATTTCCTTCAAGAACAAGTAAACTACATTAAGACTTTTCGTATTAACTGTTTTTAAATTATTTACTGTGGTTTCTACTTCGTAACTTTGTGGCTTCCAAAAGTGCAGTTATTTATTTATTCCATAAACTAAAATTTAGTAATTCGCTATTTATTCAATACATTTATGTATTGCCCTAAATATATATTGCGAATGATTTCTAATTTAGAAAGTTAGTCATTGTGAAATTTTTCTTTCAGGTTTATGATTTAATACTCCAGTATATTGCCCAGTATTTTGCGAGTGAAATAATTTTTTTATTTCTAAGTGTTTCCGAATATTCTTACTCCAATACAGAAAATTCTAAGTGAAATACTAATATTATTCTCCTTATTGCTCAAACTATTTTAGGCATGTATTATGAAAAAAAAAATTATGTTATATTGCGATATTTTAAGCCCGCACATTTCATTCTACTGGACAAAAGCATAATTTTTGCCTTGATAGATAATGTTTGGATGTGCATAATTCCGAATATATAAAAATTTCTTTTACATAAGTAATACAATAAAATATGAAAATTATAATTTTAACATTAAATTCTATTCTTAAAATTATGATATATTATTAAGTGATAAAACAGTTCATAATTATATAAGAGAATACATGTTTTGGGGGAAAGTTTACCACATTCTTAGTTAAATTGAATTTGTAATTGCAATAGAGTAAAAAAAAAATCATGCATAATTTGTTTCCTTGATGTAAACATGTTCTTTATTTATTTCCCTAACCCCAATTTTTTTCTCTTTTGTTTAGTTATTTCTTCTACTTAATTTATTTCACAGACGAAATTTTCGGAAGTACTCTCGGAAACACGTCTGTAGAACACTTTCCGTGCATCCTCTTGCTTAATTTTTACTTCCTCCTCAAAAATATGAATATCTTTATTTTCTTTGTTCTTCAAAATGAAAAATTAACTGCACCGCACAGTAAGAACCAAACAGACAAAAACTCACTCATAAATCAAGGCGAAGATTCGAAACACGGAACTTCGGGAGGGTTTTTTAGTTCTCAACCATTTTACAGAAGTCTATTTTAATAATGTTCTTTAAACCGCTAGCATGTGCTGTTTTCATGCAACTACAATCTTAATGGTATCTTTTGTTTCTTCATTTGCTTTTGTTCTCTTCTCGATGCAACAATGAATCATGGCAGCAATTGTTATGGGAAAATAAATCTCGGTGAATTAAGGCTTCACTGAATTCCAGAGCTTGGATTCAAATGTGCCTTATCCAATTCGCAAAACACAGCCCCGCAGTAAATGCACCCCCGTGAATCTGACAGTTCTCTATTATTTTCGCCACATGATTAATGAAAAGTGGGACCTTTTTGAGCGCAGCTATCATTTGTAACTTTCAATTCGGAAAGCGCATAGTAAGTTCACGTAAATCTCTCGCGCTTGATTTATAACTGTGTCAATGCTGTCTTCGAGTTGAAATACGTCTCTTTCATTTCATCAAATTTAATGTTATTGATCGTGAATAAATGAATGGATTTCCGTTAATTTCAAGAGTTATTTATAATCCAATTTTATTTTACAAGACTTATTAGTCAGAAAAAGTGATAAATGTTTAAAAAAAGTGATTAAAGTTTGTCATATTTATAATTATGTTATAACAATATTTTCATGTTTTGTGATATAATTACTGTAATAGAGTGAAAATTTATTGAGAAATTACTTAAAATGTAGTAAATATTGTTTTTGTGCAACACCTTACTTTAGAGAACATTTCATTTTAAAAACCGTAGTAAAAGTTTAAAATTGTACACCAGCTTCTTATTACATATATTAATGTTATTGATATGATACTGAAATTATAATAACTTCATTTTCATTAATACATGTTCGGCATCGAAAGTAATTTTGACCTCTTGTGGAGGGGTAGAGAGTAGTTAATTACCTTGGTTGCCGGCGGTACTCTCTGTTTCGAACCCTATACCAAAGAGATCGATAAGAAGATGACCGATTGCTTTTTGTTGCACCTTTACCAACCAGACTTAAAGAGACGTCTTACTCGGACTACGTATTAAGGCACTTTTATTTATGGCATCGTTGTAGAATAAAACTGCCGCATTATGTATTAAAATATTATATATATTATTATTAATGCCAAAAATTACTTGTTTATACAGTTATATATGCTTTTATTGTTATTATAATTACACTAATAATGTTATTATTATTAGAGTTACGTATATGGTGTTATGTGATACTGCGAAAGAATAGTCTTCAATTCTAAATAATACTTCTCGTAACTTTCTCAGTTTTAATAGTAACAAAATAGTAATAATTTCGAACTGAAACCATCAAAATGACCTCGAATGATATCTTTTTACATGCTTTGTATGAATATTTTATACGTTTGGTAAAATACGTCATTGTAATGAGAGCATTAATTTAAAATTTTAAAGCATTTATTATATATTATTGTAAGCACATTAGATTTAACTTCACAAATGCAGATCATTTGTATGAATATTTAAATGTTCAATTTGTTTTCGAATGAACATAATTAATGCTCATTTTGGGATGCTTGACTTGTACAGTTATATGTACATAAAATGTACCTAATAGAAAATTGTCATCAAGAAGAAAGCCATAGTTTACAATTAGTATGATTTGTATCGGACAGTTTTTGAAAACTGCTCTAAGTGTGCATATCTCTTTTCTTAAAAAACAAACATAGAATAAATTATTATGTCAAATGATTATTAAAGTTCAAATTCAAATTTTAATGTGGAGGGGGAGTACCGAAAAATTTCCGGAATAGCACTGTACACTTGCGTAGTACGCATTTCTCCTGCTAGGGGTGTGTCACGCAATTCTTTGTGAGTTCAGTACTGTCTGTGGCGTCGACTAGATAGTTTTTGTCTGCCTATAGAGAATTTTTTCTCCTCAGCTGTTTTGCTTCCCACTCTTTTTTATGATATTAGATTTAAGAGAATCGGGTGGGGAATTGTGAGTCTTTTTCGGGAAAAATTTCTCAAAAACTGTTGTGATGTTGAAAATAGTTTATAAAGATAACACTCTACGAAAATTTCAAGTCATAAAGAGTTTTCTCGTTTAAAAAACGGCGATGTGTTTATTGATGACAAACCTCGATCTGAACATTAATGAGCTGCCAGAACAGATGAAAATATCGAAGATTCCATAAATTTGGGCTTGAAGACCGTCGACAAACCATTTAACAAATGGCCGAGCTAATTGAGTTGTTTTGCAGCTCTGTTCAGCAAATTTAACTGAATATTTGCGAATGAGAAGGGTCACTGCTAAATTTATTCCACTGGTTCTAAATAACCAACAAAAAGGACCATCTCATTGCGCCAGTTTTTGTCCAAAAATGGCGTTATTCCCTTGCTCTACGCACTTTACTCACTTGACCAAGCTCCTTTCGATTTCTTCTTCTCTCCTGGTATGAGTGGAATGAAAATACAACAATTTGATGGCGTTGAAACGTTGAAAAGAAAAAAAAGAGCTGTCAGCCATTATTGAAGATGACTATCAAAAATATTTCCATCAATGGAATCACCAACTGGACAAATGTATTAAGTAAAGTTCTATTCGCATTCGAAGATGATAAAATTGTTTTGTAAGAAAATTGAGAAGCTTAGCTTTTTACTTAAAAAAACACTGGTTTTCTTAGGGTGAAAGGGATTTCTCTCACATATTTTTTTTTAATTTCGAATGTTGAAGTTATATTTTACAAGAAAATGGAACTTGGACAAGACTGTCACAATTGTAATACGTTAAGGTATTGCGAATAGAATTATAGTAATTTAATAAGAAATATTTTGTTTCTATGATCTAATTTTACAATTTTGTAAATTCTCAAATATATATAATGAAATTCGTACTGTTATTAAATCAAAATGTTTAAGCCAATTTTAAAACCGTTATAAGGTTTTCTAATTTTATGAAACTATTATTATTTTAATAAAACTGCAAGTTAAATACTTAATGCATAATAAAATAAAAAGTGTTACAAAATTAATTTAAATCTAAAGGATTTATTAGCAGTTTTACATATTTACAAAGCTTTAATATGTAATTATGTTTTAAAACTTTGTAGAGTTTTTCTACGAATTTTCGAAATTTTATTTTAACGGTCTCTTTTTGTCATTTTGAATTCTGTTAATCCTACTCATTTCAGGATCATACCACTGCATTCACTTGATTACAAATAAGGCGTTTTAACAAAAGTTATATTACATTTATCACTCTCTCCTTTCTCACCATCTTGAATTAGTGGACTAAATTCTAATTCTTAAAAGGTTTTTAATTACACCTTTTTTAAAATTAGACCATTGTATTCAAATGATTACATTAAAATTACAAGTAAGGTACACTACAAGTAATATAATACTGCAATACACAGTACAAGATATCCTACAACAAATATATTACAAATAAGAATTCTTTTTTACAAAAATTGGACTTCTTTAATCAATATCCTATGAATTGAATGTTAATTGTTCTGGGATTTAAAATATACCTTTTGAAATAACAATACTGTATTTATATTTATTTCATCAAAATACATTCTAAAATTCCTTGTTTATTTTTTCTGGGTAATTAAAGTTCTCTGATTATGGTTTTTATATTGTTAAAAATATAAAATATTATAATTCGGTTTTGGAATAATGCATCCCATTAAACTCTTCCTTTAATATGTTAAAAATATTTCGAGGTAATCAAATAAATACAATTGCTTACATTTGAGTGGTATAATCCCCCATAGAATTATTACATTTACGGTATTGTTATTTATTATTGAGGACAGACCATAATGTGGTACTCCATGCGTACTGTCTTTCATATTATGTTATGATGTCAAGCAAACGAATTAATAATGAATACTTCATTCAAACATTTCCATGCAATGACTCATCTAATTAAACCGAGTGATTAAAATTTTCCAAATTTTAGCCACCTCTAATTTCATCAAGAGTGTTTTGTTTTCTAAGAATATTTCTTTAATTAAATTAGTTCACAGTCTAAAATTAAAACCACGCATTCTTTTCACACGTAACTCGAACTATTATGTTTCCCAATACCTTAAGCACACTCGCAGCGAAAGAGGGGGAATTCCGTAATTCTTTCCACTTAACTGGAAGTCTGAAATATGCATTAGAAGTTACGTTAATTAACTTATGTCAGTTGTTAAGCACCCCTTACGCTCCACTCAACAGTAATAATTATAATTAATAACTAACGAAGCATTCCAAATAAAATATTATCGTTGTTGAAAACTTAACAGAGCTGTTATTATTAATTTATCACTTCGGTACTAATTATATTCCACGCTTTATCTCTTCCCAACTTTTGTTGTTTTGCTTTCAGTGTTCCCTCTCTCCATTGGTTTATCTCACGGTACTTTACATAAATTGAGGTAAATGGTTTCTGTAACTTGTTTAGGGGGTTTCTAATAAGTAGAAAACCTACAGTTTTTATTGTTATTTATAATTATCGTTCTTTCATTTCAGAATCTCAAGAACCAAATCATGACAACAAATCTTTGGGTCGAGCAAGTAAGTGATATTGAGCAAATTACTTATATGATTCTTAAAAAAAAATAACAATTGATAGAGGTATTAAATTTTTCCAAACTCAACCTAGAAATTACTATAATTTTGAAACTATGGTCACATTTCTTTGTTTAGTAAAAGTACTTTATACAAGGTATATTTAAACAAGCACAATACTCGTGCATGTGTGTGAGTTTTTAATTTGAAATAAGAATTATTTTCCTTCAATGAGAATCGAATGTAATCAACATACTAGGCAAGAGCAAATGAATGACCGGATTTTAAATACTTATATTTTTGAAACTATTACACATATTTTACAATAAAGGATGTACGAAATTGAAGAAAATATGCCAATTTTTATTTTCAATTGCAAATTTTTGGTGTGGGATCCTGTTGTTACACAACAAACATTAAATCTATAATCAAGTTCATTCGATACATTTTGTGGTATCACATCATCAATGGCTCCTAATGCTACACAAATACATTAAATGGAATAAATTTAACTTTATAAAGAACTATATAAATGCACAATAGGCGTTAAGCTATAGGGTTTATTAATAACTGTGTCTATTTATTAGCTTTGAACTCTTGTTACTCTTTGTAGAAAAAATTTTAATCGACGAATTAAACAATATAACTATTTCCCTTGTGCAGCAAAAATTGTATGGATTCAATTGTATAGGATTAAAGCAAATGAATAACCACTTTTCAAATATATATATTTTTGAAACTATTACACATATTTTATAACAATGAGGGATGCACGAAATTAAAGAAAAATATATCAAGTTTTATTTTCATTTGCAAAGGTTCGATATGCGTTCCTTTGATTACCCAGCAAATTCGTTCCACACATTTTATAACATCACACTGTCAATGGTTCCTATTGCTGCACAAATACGTTCTTTAAGTCCTCGCAGTGGTTTCGGCATCAGTGGCGCATAAACAGTGTTTTTGGCGGCAGCTGTTGCAGACTTCACCGGACTTCGAACAAAACTCTCTGCCTCACCCTCTCTACCGTTTCTTTCGAAGCGGGTGGCCGACCACTGTTTTTCTTTCTGCACAAGTAACTTGTATTTTTACATTGTAGATACCATTGTAAAATGTTTTGCGACTTAGTGCTTCCTTTCTGTAGTGATTTCTAAATTCAAACTTTACAGATATAAAAAAAAAAAAAATCCTTACATACGAGTATTCTAATAAACAAAAACTCTTCTCTGTTATTGTCGCCATTTTTTAATTCCAATCACAGCGTTCTATGGGTGAACTGTCATCTATTTATCGACAACGGAGGAAAAACTTGGTATATTTTTCGTGTATCACTTATTGTAATATGCGTTATAGTTTTTAAAATGTACATTTTTTTTAAAATCCGATATTCACTTAAACCACTCACCATGTATAAAAAAAAACCTTGTTTTTATAACATACCTGAAATGTTACATTTGACAAACCTGAAGATTATAAATAAAATTCATGAAAGAGTATTTATAATTTATTTATAATTTTCAAAAGTTGTGGTCTTCTCTGTCTTTTTACCACTGAAGAAAAAAAAGGATGCTGGTAGGAAATAAGCAACATATATTCAATCTTTTAACATTTATATAAAAAGCAATGAACCTTGAAATGTGATATGAATCATATATATCATGCCATTATTAAGCTAATAATTGTTACACAAGCTCATCATTCAAAATTATACACCTTCTGAATTGTACAAAGCGCAACTAAGTGTTTTTACATTTTCCTCCTTTTCAGTAAATTCTAATAATTTATCCTTTAATTCTTATTAAGTTTGAAAATTACCCCTGTTACAAATATTTTAATATGTTAAAATTAAATTCCAAGCTTTCCTTTATAAAAAATAGATGTTTTAGGGGTTTTTTGCCATATTACTCCTTTAATTATGAAAAGATTCGCATTTTAGCAATAATATTCCATCCACAATTACTGTTAGCCCTCTCCAGCCCAACGTCTTAAGTGTTAAATTTACTACACACATTAACAACAAATTATACCTTACAGTAATTACTTTAGAAAATCAGCTTTCATCAAAAAAAAATAGAATTGATATTTTTCAGTAAGGAGGATAACCGTTCTATGATCCATAACAGAACAGTTCTGAAATTTCACCTAAACACCTATATATAATACACGATTTACATATCACAATATACAGCTAGGCACATACACATATTAATTACAATTTAAGTTTTCAGTAATTATTTTATAAAATGAGCTTTAAAAAATATTTGTATATTTGGAAAAAGAAAAAGGCAGTTCTATCAATTATAATGGAAAACTTCAGATATTTTGCTGTAACATCTGCATAATGCATGATTTATATTTACAATATACGGATTAATAATATACAAATTAATCAAATTAAGAATATTAAACGTATCGTTTATGACAAATTACAACTTGCAGCAGTTATTTTATAAAATTAACTTTAAAAAATAATATTGCAACTTTTAATGAGTAAGACGCAATTTTAATTTTAAAGGTATTGGAATATTTTGAATGAGAAAGAGGTAGTTTTAATGAAGAAAATATTTGTATTTTTTAATGGGGAAGATGTGTGGCAGTTCTACGAGTAGCGACTCATAAATACCATCAAAACATCTATACAACACGCAAATTTTACGTATTACACAACATGCAGAAATATACATACTTAATAACAAAATAAGAAGTTTATAATAATTACTTGATAAAGTCATATTTAATGAATAATATTGGAATATTTTCAATAAAAGAGATGGCAATTCTATGAGTAACTATGGGAGGAGTCATGAGCCTGTCAAGTTTTTAAGACACTCCGCTATTGCAGGAATTTTTAAAAATTTTGATAATCTACATCAATTTTATAATGCATGAGAGAAATACAGTGTTCTTATAAATCTATCTGCAGAAATTTAGCTTTGAAGTGTTCCAAAATTTATAATTTTAGAAACAATACGTAAGTGACTTAAACTAATATCTAGTTCCGGATATAATAAACCAATATAGAACTTTTAATATTCTAAACGATAGATATTCCTTCTCAGAAGCAATATTACGTAACTATAGTTGTAACAAAAATAGCATCGAGTTGGTATTTGGACTCTATCGGTTAAAAGACTTCTCTAGGGTAACTGTATTTTGATTTTGTCACAAAATATTCTGTTACGTAGAGATTTATCTAAATATTTTGCTGTGTATATAATCTTATATTTGGTTCATTTTCTTCTGTTTTCTTTCCAGTACTGGAACGACTACAAACTTACCTGGGATCCGAGAGAATACGGAGGGGTGGACATGCTCCATGTGCCATCTGATCATATATGGAGGCCAGACATCGTCCTCTATAATAAGTAAGTGCATTGAGAAGCACATCATCACAGGGTCGCCAACAAATTTGGCGTATTAATAATTTCTAAGCAGCAAATAGTGAACAAACTATAAGGCATCATCTTTATGGGATATTTTGCTTCCCACCGAAACGTATCCAATTGCTTCAATAAAGGTTTGTGAATCCAGCCAAAAGATGAATTAGGATTCAAGTTTTTTGGTTGTTTGTTGACAAAAAATCAGTAACATCTATTACCTACTGTGATTTACAGTTCGACTCAATACTTTCTAACATATGTTGAGTAATTTGTTTTTTAATAAAATTATTAATAATTTAAAAGCTTACTATTTTAGTAGCCTCATAAATAGCTTGAAATACTAAAATGATATTAAATTTTCATTTGAGGAGACTTATAAAGAGAAATATTGAATGTTAATAATGTTTCTTACCGGAGAGTTCATTGAAAGTATTACCAAAATTTAGAAATCACTTGATAATGTAAATGCTTATTAAATTTTCTTTTTGTGATTAAAAATTATTAATCGGTGAAACAGTTGAATTATTGGAAAACCTTTTTAAATAACCGCTATATAAATTACATTTTAAAACCATCTTAAGTTTTTTACTACTTGCGTTATCAATCCTGAAAACAAGAACTAAGAAGGAAAAATGAAGTATTCATCTTCAGAGTTAAGTAGGTAATTTGTTCATTTTTACGTTAAAATATTCTTTTAGGAGCATTTTTGTGAATTTGGTTTTTAAGTGGATAATATGGAATTCAATGAAAAAAGTGAAATAGCAAATCTAAAATTGTTACTCTCTTGCTCCCAAAGAACATTTGAACATTAAAAGATAGTGACATATTCCTTACATAATGTATCAAAACTTAGCACACCATTTGAGGTATTACATTGCCTTTTGTATAAATTAGTAGTTTCCATATAAGTTGATGATATGTTTTGAGACCAGCTATTCGGCAAATTCGGTGTGCTTCTACCCACTGAAGATCATTTCAGTGATAATAATTCTAAAATGGAGAGATGATACCACAACATAATAATGATGTAAATAGCAATTACAGAATATTATAAAAGTCGATTCTTTATCATGGAGATTTTATGTATTCCAATCAATTCAACTCTGTTATTAAAATCATTTAAAATTCATGTCATATATTATTTATGTCATTTATAATTCCTACTACATTGAAATTAGTGTCATATATTATTTATATCATATACCATATTAAAATTCATGTCATATTTAATATCATTATAAACCTCCTGAATATAATTTTCAGAGAAAACTTTCATGATAGCTGTGAAATCACTCTGCATCAGAGTATTTTCTAACTGGGTTTCTCGGTTACTCAGAGCGTGAATGAAAAGAAATAGGATTGTTATAAATGCCTTTATTTTATATTCCTCACAATTTTAATATATTATCCCCTTCAATATATATCCCCCTACGATCCTTACACTGGCTTCACGCGAATTTTCCTTGGTCGAAGAAGCGTTGGAAGTCATTTTCTGAAAGCGTGTTCATGGTCTCCGTCGCCTTTTCTTTTACAGCCTGAGCACTCTCCAATCTCATTCTTTTCAACGTTGATTTCACCTTAGGGAATAGAAACAAGTCACACGGGTAAGATCCAGAGAATAGAATAGATATCCCAACACATGTATACTTATATTATGCTTGCCCAAAAACGTCTTCACAGACAATGCAGAAAAATGGAAATCCATGGATTGTTTTTCCACAATTCGTGAAAAGTTTTTTACCGTATCTTATTGTTTCAAGAGCTACTTGAATACTCATCCGACTACTTCTTTGCATCAAAGCACTGGATTTTCTATGTCTCGGTCTGTTGTTGACATGGTAGGTCATCCTGGATAAGAGGTATCTTTAATTTCTACTCGTCCCTGTTTGAACCATTTAAACAACTTTAATCCCTTATTGCGTATTAAATATTCCTCCCCATATGTTTTTAACGAGGAATAGGTTTCTGTTGCGTATTTTCCGAACCTTAAAAGAAGTTTTGATTTAATGCGTTCCTATTTTAAAACAAAATTTTTCTGACGGACTGCAGATTCAAAGTCTGATACAAACGAAGGCCATGGCATAATTAAAGGTCAGCAGTTGATTCGAGGGTGCACAGAATTGGAAAGAGAAGGTGTCACATAAGTCAGCCATGTGTCTTTTGATCTTGACACTATCACTATAGGTCGGTAGATCGATCAGTCCGGTTAATTTTAGCCACATCTTGAATGAAAACTTATTTATATTACATGCATAAAATACTGTCTACTCACACTTAAAAAGTAATTAAGATTTGACTCTATCAAACCTTAAGACTATTCGCTCCCTCGCAAATGGGAGTCGCAATAGCCTAGTGGTCATGTTCTCGGACTCGCGGCCAGCAGTTTTCGTCGAGTCGAGGGTTCGAGCCTTGATGCTATTAAAAACCCCTGTATAGCCAAGGCTGATGCACGTTAAATCTGTCGAGGCCCATCCTAAAGTCCTCCCGTTGACGTGGTGTGGAAGTTAGGAGAGAAAAATGCAAGCTCAGATAGCGTCCTCGTCATTTGACCGAGGTTCAGAATTTCGAGGTCTGTCGCGTTTCTCGCGTTTCTTCTAATGTGATATTAATGAAGCCAACCTCTCATAAGTGATGTAAAAGGAGTTAAAATAAATGAAACACGTAAAGTAATTTGAAAATCTCATAATATTTTAAAATTACAATAATACCAATAATTATAAAAAATTCCAATTTACGAACCGAAAATTACATTAAAGAAACTTACTTAACAAGTATTAAGCAATTTCTTCCCACTTCAGTGATTGATTAATAAATGAACGTTTTCACAAGCTCACAAGTGAAATCAAATATAGACAAATAACCCCACATAACTGAGGAGTTATATTCCAAAATATTGCCGTGTTATGCGAATCCGTGGTAAATGAAATAAAGGATTAGTACGGAAAGGAGAATTAGATACCAAAAATCAAAAAACATGGTGCTATATTTCCTAATTAAGATAAATGTATTTTCAAGAAATTCCTTAAGAAGTTTTATATAATAATAGAAATAAACAATATTTTTCGTCTTCACTAAACACTATTAGCTGAGGGCCTTTTATATTTCGTAAGATATCCTCTTCCTCAGAGCATTTTTGCATTCTCTTCAGATCCATGCCCTACCTTTTCGGGCAAAAAAATAATAAATCTGTTATTTTAGATTGCTTTCTTTTAGTTAAAAGTTATTTACACATTTCCTTATTTGGTGATAAGTTCCCTATTAAATTTTAAGTTCCTTTCATTTTAGGGATCTCCTTTTATGGATTATGACTAACTGTTCGGTTAAGCTTGGGCTTTTCTTTATGCTTTGTAGAGTAAACTTTTTAACTCCTTCGTCTTCACCTGTGATATCAATATCTGATTTCTCATGGATTCCAGATATCATTTCTACCAAATTTGCTGAATCAATTTCTTCTTCCACCAGTAATTCTTGGATATCTTGTGTAGTTATTTCATCAAAACCTTCCCCTCCTGGAAACTTAGCAACTTCTACAACTGCAACCATTATGTTATCTGTGCTATCTCCATCAAATTTTCACTTTCATTTGACTCTGGCTATGTTTTTTTCAACAATAATTTATGAGTAATGTTGTCAGTTTTACTTCTTTGATGGGTGAATTTATTAGACGGATCAGTGTTAGAGTGAATCCATGCAATAAAAGCACCGTGTCGTACAAGGATGTTCCCAGTTATCGAACCGTGTTAGAGGGAATCCGTACTAGAGTTGTGTCGCGTTACACGGAAGTTACCAGTACTTCTTTAGACAAAATTTTAATATTTATCTTGAATTTTTACTTCTTAGGTCAATATAATTAAGGCTGTCTTCGCCTAATGTCAAAAATCCTGATCGAAACTCGGAATCTTTTTCCAGACCGAAAATTTCTCCAATTTTCATGAGAGTTTGTAACGTTGTAACACATACATCCGTTTATGGCGCAGCACTCTTTTAAGTTTAAGAACATTCCAATAATGTGTCATTTTTCTCTTGAACAAATAGATTTCAAAACTCATTTAGTATTGTAATATAGGAGTAGAAACATGGATAATATTTTACTCCAGAAGAAAAAAAATTGATTCGGAGAAAAACGAGTAGCATTATGAAATATGCTACTCTCCGCAAGATAAATGTCAGAATTTAAAATTAATGTTCGAGCGTTTTGTTTAAAATTAATGTCAGAATTTAAAATTAATGAGAGCAGAAAAAAATGTTCCATTTTCGGATCAAATTCGTAAACATTACGTGAACTGTCTTAAACTGAATAGATTTGTAAATTTCAATTAATTTGGTGCGTAGAAAGACTATTGAAATTTTTATTATGAATTATACAAATAAGTTATATGCTCTTTTAAATGAAATATAAAATAAATTTATAAAGCAATCGAGATATCATTTTTAAGAAATACGTTAAGGGAATGTAGGAGTTAAGTAAGGGGAATTTTCTCCTCCCCCCACACTTTGAAATCAATTCATTTAGTACAGACACTATTATAATTGGATATGACATACAACTAAGTTTGAGGTAAATGTTTATGAGATATTCGTGCATATCAAACAGCTATAGATGTCTTTTGATCAACCAAAGGTCAGTCTCTTTAACAAAGGAGTAATTATTTGTATTACACATAACTAAATTAAACTGATGCGAGAGAATTTAGGACTTACGCTATTCAAATAGTTCTGAAGTTCGATAGTGAATAAAGACGCAAATCTGATAATTCTTGAATTACCATGTCTGTTTTAGCGGTTTCAAGATACAATTTAATTATTCTCTGTTAGAGAAACCAAACATCTTGTTTAAATGTAAATCTACAGATACATTGGATGTTAAATATGATGCGAGGGAATCCTGAGAATTTAAATCTCAGAGAAAATTCTACATTTGTGAATAATTTAATAGTTGAATAGTGTGAAATGCAATTTTAGGGTTGTTAAATAGTTATTTGTCTCAATAATATTTCTCTTTTTGAGTGTAAATCACCTCCTACTTTTCAATTAATTTCAGTTTTCTCTTCAATCATGGAATTATGCCCTCTATAAAATTGTTTATATAATTATTTCACACATTTCAACTACTATTTGAAGATATTGTTTAACATTGTTTATAATTTCAGCTTAAATTTACTATTTTCTCAGTTTCGAATGAAGGATGATTTTTTCTTTAGATTCCTTACGGTATTGATTTCCAAAATTCAATACGAGTATATCTATCATCTCAATAACAAACTTCCTTCTACATTTAAGGATCTTTTTAGAGTTTCGGGGGGGGGGGGGCGCATAATCTCTCTCTTGCGTTGCTAGGGTTTTTGGTATTCATATATTACCTATAAGATTTAAAATCTTTAAATAATATTTTTATTTTTTTAAAAGACACTAGTTCTTTGGGACAATAATTCTTATGGTAGTTTATAAAATCATCATCAAAAGGAAAACGGAAAATCATACCATTGGTAATGAAACTGTTGAAGACTTTCGAAATGAAAGTTTTAATTCTCACCAAAATATTTCTGGGACAAGATTGTTTGAAAACTACAAATTAATACGTGATTCCAAGAGAATTTCTTTGAATCTTCTTATAATTTACAAAAGCGGACAAGTTCTGGAAAAAGCTCTCAGAAAAAAAAAATTCCTCCTTTTTTTGCTTGATATTCCCTTCAAGTTGGATGCAAGCTATGATCTCCATTGATCTAAAAAACTAATATCAATTGATAAGCTGATCAGGTATTTTCATATATCAGTTGTATTTTTTGTCAAATGCAGTCAAACATTCCAAAAGATTTCAAGTATTTTTTGAAGATTTTTCTATTTTTTTAAGCACATTACAGATCAAAAATATTGAAACATGCGCTGTCTCACTCAAAGTGACGAAATACCATTGCAAAAAATTATACAAATATATTAAACGCTTACTTTGTAGATAAATTATTTACTGTAACTGTCTTAATCTTACCAATAAATTATTAAATGTATGTAATAAATCAGAATCAAAATAATTCATCTTTCCTGGGATGACATTTTTCTGATATATTTAATATAATTAAATCGATCGAATTCTGAGTCAAAATTTATATCACTAAGTTAAGAGAAAATCAATAAATCCAAAATTTATTACGCTCGCATAATATATGATATGACATCAGAAATACTTCTTAATGTTAAATAAGATGAAAAGAATGCTTCAAAAATTAATAAGAAAAATATAAAAATTCTTCTTAATTTTGAACCAAAATCTTCGAAGTATCTCTCGTTGTATACAATTATATACAATTCAAAAAAATTTATTTTACTCTTCAACACATTCAGTTACAGTAAGACAAAATGTTACCAACATTTTTTTTTCTCAAAAACACAAAATATTCAGCGAAAGAAATAAATTAAGAACAGATTTTAAGAAAGTACACTTCTTCCAGAGGAAAGAAAAATTCCTAGGATTTATTCAGCCGGCAACAGACAGAATAATAGAACTGATTCAACGTTCATTCATTACTATAGAATAAGAGCATACACATAGAAAGAAATTTTTTTTAAATCTGAAAGTCTTCTATTTGAAAAGTTTTCACGACGGAAAGCGAAAATTTAATTTATTCTATTGTTAAAAAGGAGATGAATAGTTTTTTCGAATGAATATAATTCGAACTTCTTTTTTGAGTACTAGAGATGAATAGCACTGAGAGGAATGCAGTGTTCTTTTTTAAAATTCTATGAGTGAATTTTGTTTGGTAGCAATAGAGCTACTTACCATAGTAAATATAAAAGTACATTTTATACAAAGAAAAGGATTTTTAAAAAAAGAGAGATTGTTGATTTTTTTTCACCCTTAAAGGAAAATTATCTTTCCTGCAGGTGGTTTATTATTTACGTTCCATTTACTGCGAATTCTGTTATGATACTTGAGAAAAAATAATCTGATTTGAAAACTTTGTATCAAGTCAACACATCAGTGAAATTCAAGATAAAATATTAAATGTAGCTTATCAAAAGTTGCAATTAAAATTCAACTGATGCATAATTACAGCAATTTTTTCTAGTATTCTATAACTAAAAACTTTAGAGGTGAGATATTGTCATAAACTAGATTTAAGAATTTATTGATTCCGTGTTTTGAATGCTGTACGTTGCGTGAGTTTTTAAATAATATAAAAATGATTTATTAAATATGTCTATGAAATAAAACGTACGAAATACTATCATTACTTAACTAAAGAGTTCATGTAGTTGTATTGTTTTGTACTTGGATATGGTAATTAACAAACTATTAGATTACGTAATATGAAATATAGGATTATTAAAAGAAATGAAAGGATTTTTTTAATTAGTATTGTATTCGAAAACCTTAATGATCCATAGAAGCATTTTATCAGTCAAAATAGGCTCTATTCATTTGAATATATTCTTATCTCAAAGCGTTTCCAATAAATTAATACCTGTTTCAAAAAATTCAGACTTTTGAAGGACTCAAAGTCTGTAAAGGACACTCCAACTCCATTCCTATCACGAAAGGTTTTATTTCATATGTAATACTCTAAATTTTGAAATAAATGGTACTTCGTTTGGGAAAGATCAAGAGAGTGTTAAGGAGGCGGCAGGATCTCTTAGACTTATTTGCTAAGCTTTGGTACGGTTATTTGAGCTACGTGGGGCTGTGCGTTAAAGCTGAGGAGGATAGATCAATGTCCATTGCTTGGTGTGGGGTTTATTCAAGCAAATTTTCTATGCATAACCTCAATTTCACGGATAATATGACTACAGTTACTATTTGAAAAGGCTTTAAATGGGAACAATGGATGATATCCCTTGCACTACAGCATACAGCCAACTTAATTTGTTGGCTCCTTAGAAAAGGTTTTTGCGTATGCCCTACTTATTCATCACAGTTAATCACTATTCCTATCGCCTTTCGTCGTGACTAGTAATCCATTTTCGTCACGGGTAGAAATTCTTCTAAGATAGGGTATATGCTGGTAAAGGGCTCCTAAAATAAAGTGATTTACAAATTACAAATCTACATTGCATTTGCTGGTCACTCAAATCAAGCAGAACTTATTTATTAGCTTCTAACTTCTATGTTCTTGAGAAGTTACCGATGATAAACCTATAACTTTTAAACTTACACTTATCAATTACGAAAATACAGTGAGGGAAAAGACATTGGACCTTTAATAATATTACGCGACTTAATGTTTATTTCTTTGTTTTATTTTATTCAAATCTATTACATTGTGGAGGTTGGCGTCGGTATATTGTCAAGAACCACGCTCATTTAAGGAGGAAAAATGTTTATTTACATATAAAAAATTAAAGAAAAAGACGGACACGCATTTCTGCGTGCTTACACCTCGAGATCTAACCATCTAATCTAAATTGAAGGTGGCGCTGCTGTAGCGCAGCGGGACAATTCCCACAACATTATTAATTCATTATAAAGGTATTTATGTTATTCATTTATGAAAGGGAAAAATTCAAAGATTAATAATTAAAAATGACAGTGTTTATTTAAGTCTAAAGATTCACACTTGCCAAACAGAGTTTAGGGTTGACTTATCAGATCTTTTGGAAGTATAATAATTCTGAAAATGTAATTTAATTATTATAATTGTTTGAATTGATGAATAATTCTCTTAAATAACATAAAAATTGTGATCAATCCAGTAAGAGATATACAGAACTTCAACTTGTATAACATTCAAACAATAAATTTTATTGCCTTGAACCTTCAAATCATATATACGGATTCAGATGTGATCTTCAATAATTGAAAACTCCAATACTGATGTCCGAGTTTTACACCAACTGACAGTAGTTTCCCTGCATACAAAACATATGACAGTGACGTGGGAGGCAGATGTTATTAAGTCGTGTTAAGGAATTTTTTTTCCTATTTTTATTTTTACATTCTCTTTCAGATTTTACACAATTAGTTCTCATTATTTTAGTTTTTTTTAAAATTTATTGATCTATAAATCCTTAAACTTTTTTAAAACTTACTTCATTACATTTCAGAATTTTTGATGATTCAATAAATATTGATGTTAAATAAAGAAATGCTTATAACATCTTTATTCATAAACTTATTAAAAATATTTTTGCAAGTTTCTTTTTTACAATTTTAAGCTTAACTTCACAAAAGTAATCATTGCTTTGTAAAAATAGATGAACTTGAAGAAATTAATGAAAGTACTGTTAATTAAAATTAACTATTTGTTGTCGAGTTCTTACTGTTCCTATCTCAACCTGGTAAAGTGATCGAGGCAAATAATAATGTATGTTCAATCATTAATAACTGATATTCATTTTAATCAAAAAAAGATGGATCAAGGTGGTGACATTTAATAAAATTAACGGTGCCTTTGAAAATAATTTTGTGGTCGAAAAAAAGACAAATCTTTATTTCATAGAACTTTATTTTAATGTAATATAAAAAGGAATACATTGAAATCAATTTATAAAATACAGTTTAATTTAGATAATGTATATGTATTGTTCAAATTGTCGGTGAATTTTAATTTACCTTCTGTAACATCACAAAAAATAAGCTTTCCATATATATATACCATAGCAGAGAAATAATTCATTTACGTAATAGATTGCCCTTAAAACCCATCTAATTTTGAAGTATGTAATCAATATTTGAAAAGAGTAAAATGCAGAGTCTTTTATCAAAATCAGAAAGAAGATAAAATCAATTTATAATCTTATTTCTAGAGAGAGATACATTCCAAGTTTTCTTTATGCATAGCTGCATATATATATATATATATATATATATAACATTCCGATTGCAGTAAAATGCTGCATACGTCATCTAATAATGAATTAGAGGGCAATATATCAGGCTGACAGGCTCTGATAGATTGAGGCGCTGAAATAATTCATGCTCTGTGTAATCTCAAAAACAAAAAATAGTTTTCTTAGTAAAATGGTCTTCTATTACTCAACATTGAATACAATTTTTACAGTTTTAGTTCCTAATTCATTTTAAATAAATTGTTATCATATAATTGTGACAATAATGAATCCCCCGCATGTATTTTATCTTTATTCAATTATCAAGATCCTCTAACAATAATATGTTATAACTATATGCAATTGACAATAACGCAATCAATAAGAATAATATTTACAGTAATTGCGTACTTTATTCTCAATCATCTAATCAATTTAGCAATAATTATAAAAGTAAATAGGAAGCAAAACATATGTAAATTGAGTGAATAAAAATCTATAATAAATAAGAAACTATTTAAATAAATATAAAAAAAACATTATTTCATGAGTGTGTGTGAGATTTAAGATTATTCACTATAGTTCTCTCTTATTTCTAATTCGATTTTTGTAATTTTTAAATTATAGCTGTTGCGTATCCTCTCGTTCAATCTCCGTTTTGTCTTTGCACACGCACACACACACAGTCGGTTTTTTTTTTTTTTTTTTTTTTTCCAAAATTTCGATGTTCTTATAATGGACTGATAACTATTTCTCCCAAAAATAATCCTGTAACTAACATTTTAATTAAAAGTGCGATCACTCGTCATTTCTACCGCATAAACCTAAGCGCTTTCTACGAAACGAAAGCTTTATTACTTTTTAAAAAGTTCTGTCTTCAGTGAATAATTATTTTATATCAAAATATAAGTATTTCAATTTTCATTGAAACATTGTAAGATAAAGACTTTACAATTACCCTTTCAAGAAAAAATCGACCACTTTTATTTAATTCGATGCTAGTGTATTTTACTTTGGCGAAGAAATCGTTTTACAGAGATTTACTGGTATCAGACTATTGATCCGAAATCAAATAATACCCGTGATTAAAATCTGATCTGGAATTAGGTTAAAATGCTTTCAGTGTGATGAAAGAGACAGAGAAAATTAAATAGCTCACTCACTTTATGTTGGTACTTTTCCAAATAGCCGTCTCTTTTAATGGAACAATATTTGTTAAATAGTTATATATTTTTAAAAATATTTAACTATGTTACTTTCATGTATGAAAATAAGTTATTATTATGCATTGTTTTATTTTCTTTCAAATGTCAGATTTGTTATTTTATTAGAGTGATTGCCTCCTATATATGTGTGTGTGTTTCTTCTGAGAGTTATGTTCGAATAATTTGTGATTCTTATTGTTATTTATGTATACTGTTATTTAACTTGAAATATTTTTTCTGAAACAAAAAGAAATATTCCATAGGTTTTGTAGATTATATTTTTATTTTTATCATTTTTTACTCACTGTTTGTTTCGATACTTACCACCATCAATCTTTATTTTACCTCGGTAGAAAAATTTCAAGAACATTTTTTTGCTTCAAGTTTATTGATTTCAAATATTTTTTTCAGTATACATGTTCTGCTGCAATGCTTTTGATTTTAGATAAATGAATCTGATTTGAAAATTTGCAGAATTACTTTGATTTTTAATTCATGGTTGATTATTTTTCAATTAAATATGGTTTTGAACTTTAATACAGATAAATTCTGATATTTTAAATTACTTATGTATACTAATGAAATTATAAATAAAGAAGAAGTAGATGAGACGTACAAAAAGGAAAAAATATCATATGGAGTAATTGGAAAAGTTTATAAGTAAAACTGTTACATGAGTGCAGCTCAAAAAGTAACCATGTTAGGAATAAAAAATGGAATAAAATTGGAAAAATGGCATTAAAATTAGAATGATATCATGAGAATGGCCTATTGATCGTTTTTCTTTTTACTAAGAGAGTGATACCTTGCACATCCCAAACATTCATTGCCGCAGACTGCCTCCGCCTTCTTCAAAATAGATCCACCGGAAACAACCCATTTTTTAAAAAATGTTTCTTGGTTTTCAGCGAATAATGATGAATCTAGGTCTCATTGATGGCGGCAATTTAACACGGAAACTATCATTTTTTTAATTTGATGGCAAATGGCTGTCAGAGAAAAACTAACATATGAATTAGTGTCGAATTTTTTTTGGCGCCTCTTAACAGATGGCAGCACACAATGATATCACCAACTTACCTCAGCAACACCAACTGCCGTCAATAATAAATACTATTTTTAACCTCCCCCGTAATGTTTCAAGCATTAAGTTTAGTCTGATACAATTTATGTTAATCAAAGTTTCTCATTACAAAACTCTTCATTTTAATTTTACCTTTTCAAACTTAAATAGAATAAAAATATTTCAGTTTCAAAACTGTAAGTGATGATCCAAAGTCTTACTTCATAAAAAATTTATTACTTAAATAGAATTCTTTTCTGTAAATATTAACTGTTCTAATTCGATTAACATCAGAAAAAGTTGTTCAAATTTGTTAAATAGCAGAAGTCAGCCTATAAGAATTTTTCAATTTGTCCTCTGAATTTGAATTAACATTCCTTTGACTGTAACTCATTCAATATACTTAAAAGGAATTAGAATTCATTAGAAAACTTGAGCAGAAATTCATTTTATTCGACATCGGGCACAATAGTATTAAGAAAAGTTTTAATAGAGAACTATTTATTATATAACAAGTAAATTAAGACTACATTGAAAATCAAATGGTTTTGTTAGAATGTGCAGAATTTAATTAACTCTCTCAGAATGATCAACCAATTTATTTACATTAGAGCTTCTGAAATAACCGTACACAGCAACCATATTATTTCGAATATTTAAATACCAAAACTCTTCAAAAAATGAGTTTATGTAGATGCTTTGAAAATCTTCAAGCTTTAGATACGTCTATTTTAATATTCTGATAATGTTTTCTATTAGCCATATGTTTAATAAATTAACTAAATTAATTAAATTTTTGAGAAATTTAATTCATTGAATAGTGCAACATGATAAATAAAATATCGAATGCATCAACTACTATGCCTAATTTCTGTCTATTGTTAAAGTACGGATCTATATTTACAACTCGTTTTCGAGTGGTATAGTGTTCTAACATTAATCCGAATTCTTAATTGACTGGAATGAATTCAAATGTACAGTTTTCTAGTGTATCATATCCTTACAATTTAAAAGCATTCGAAAAATGCGTATTTTTTTATTTTAATAATTATATTGAATATTTAATCGGTATTATAGAGAGGCTATTAGATATAAAAAGAACAACGTGTTCAGGAAAAAAAATTACTTCCAAAAGAAAAGAGTATTGTAATAAAATATTTCGCACATTATATATTATTGAATGATTTTAATATGTAGAAAAATATGATATCGATGCAACATTGTTTTTCATCTTGAAAACTGTTTAAATACGTTAATGAATATGATAATAATATATAACTTAATATGATACTATTGTAGCAGTATTTTCGACCCGAAATACTATTACGAGTTTGAATCAATTCTTCCACATTAAACACAGACGATTTTATGGTTCCCATCTACCGGTCATTTTGATTTCGAGAACGTAATGTTAATCCTATGGAATTTTTACTACCATTTCTCAAATATATTCTATTTTATCAATTTGAAGGCAAATAAGTGCATCCAAAAGAGAAGAAAATAATGAAGCTTATATTTCTTTCCGATTTTAAAAAATATTTTTAGCCTTATTTTAACTATTCGATTATGGGTTCTCCAGTCTTTAAAAAATATCCTAAAATATTTTCAAAAATCGAAGAGGAAATATAATTCCACAGAAATCTACATGATATTTTGTTTTTCAGATGTATTTTACTGCATTCAAATTTGTTTAATAGTCTAAATTTGAGAATGGTGGTAGAAATTCCATAGGATTAACATTAATCAAAAACAACGGTAGACGGGAGCCTTATGTAAGAAAGTTGACACACCTCTCAGCCATTTAATATCTGAAATATCACTAATAAAATTCAATAATATGATTTTTTTAAAACAATTTGGTGGTAAATTATCATTTGTTATTATGAATATCAAGAAAAATTTGCAAAGCAAGATTTGAAAGAATTGAAAAAAAAGTATTTTCTCTTGAAACACTAATAATCATATTCTAGAAAGACTATATTCTTCAGTTCAATATTCTGATAGCATCTCTTATAACTAATATTATGTGATGATTATAATCTAATCTTTAAATATTCAATGATGAGTAAAAAATAACTCGTTTAAAACTCCCGTAAACCAGCCATTTTGATTTCGTGGACGTAATTAATGCTAATCTTATAAAATTTCTCTTACGGCCTCAAATCTTTACTATTTAATATATTTCAGTGCAAAAAATGTATCTGAAGTATAAAAACATAAAGAAGGTTTCTTTCTGATTTTCGAAACTATTTTAGGGTATTTTCAAAGACGGTAAAACCCACAAACGAATCATTAAAATAAAGCTAAAAATATTTTCAAAAATTGAGAGGAAATGTTATTCCGCTGAAATCTTCATTATTTTCTACTCTTTCGGATGCATTTCTTAGCATTCAAATATATAAAATAGTATAGATTTGAGGACGATAGTTGAAATTCCATAGGATTAACATCACTTTCACGAAATCAAAATGGCCGGTTGGCAGAAACCTCAAAAAGTTAATCTGAAAATTAAATTTCATTTTATTCGTTACTAAAAAATTGAAAGATATAATGAGAATATGCAATTACTTATAACACACTTACTAAAAATGTTTCAAATGAAGGCTGTCTTCACCTAAGGTTAAAGAACATAATCAATATAGAAAAGAATTCAAATATTAAGAAAAGTCGCTGAGGTTATAACATATGTAATTGCATTTGCATACTATATTCTTAAAGTTTAAGACATTTTGCAAGCGCATATTATTTCACTTTAGCACATAAAGTCTAAAATCTTGTCATTAAAGTACAGTTTAAGCCGTATGTTTCCGTACATAGGAAAATGTATAATCTATATTTTGTATGCTTAATTGGTCGGCGTGGTTCAATTGAGTGACCTCCCGATCACCAGATCTTTACTCTCCCTCTGTCCCTAATTTCTTTCTTTTAAAGTACCTGATGGACATTGTGTACCAGATAAGCATACGAGAAATAAATCTTCTCAGAAAACGCATCACCAACACCATTCCTACAAGCATGACTTCAACTGTGCCAATGAGTGTTCACCAACATTTTGAAAACACGCATTAAAATGTCTTTTCGAAGAAATGATAATCATGCAGAGCTCATTAAATAAAAATGGTTGTCCAAAGTAAAATGTTTATTTTTCCTATGTATAGTAACTTATGCCCCCCCCCCCCATGTATATTAGATAAATTATGGATCATATTGTTAACGATTAAGAATGGAATGATTCAATCAGAAGAAAGTTGTTTATAGATATATGCTAATCTCTATACATTAATGAAGTCCTGTCACTTTAAAAACTTATGAATTAGTCTTTTGTTTCCCGTGTATGTATAATTATTTCTAGTTTGAATTTTATTGTAAACCATTAATCCTAAACAACCTTTATTCGCAACATTTGCATGTGACTTATAAATGTCCATCTAACAATTGTTTTATACCTGGATATAGTGCGGACGGGAACTTCGAGGTGACTTTGGAGACGAAAGCTCAACTGGACAACAGGGGGACAATCCAATGGAAACCTCCGGCTATCTACAAGAGCTCCTGCGAGATAGACGTCGAATACTTTCCATTCGACGAACAAACCTGTCTCATGAAATTCGGCTCATGGACCTACGACGGGTTCAAGGTAATTAACGACCATCGATCTACGATGTAGACACTCCAGATTAGTTTGCCGAACACTAGAATTAATGCTGGTTAAGTACCGTGTCGCTCGGCTTAACCTTCGGCTTTTAATGGGTCTTTAAAGCGTCCGTTGTTGGTAAGAGCGCGGTTTTATAGAGGCATAAAATAAGGTCTTATCTATGCTTTATATGCGGAATGGATGCGAAAAATTGCAGCACAGGGTACTTAACCGAAATGGATATCATTAAGCTTTTTGATAGGACCGATAGAGCGATTTGGTTGTTTATAACAATCTTTATTTCCCTGAAGTCCTTGTGGGGTCAACTGTAATGAAGCACTGATTGCTTCGGTATTTTTATTTGTATTTTTTATGTCCATTGAATGTCGATTACCACACTAATTTTCAGGTTTTTAAGAGAAAAAAAATATTTTAAGTGTTATATTTTTAATTTTCCTCCAAAAATTAAGCATTTCCTAAAAATTTGTTATCTTGAATAAAGAATGTTTAAAAAAAATTTAAAAGGAATACTTAAAAATCAGACTGCTTAAATCTGTGTATCTACGATAGATGAATTTATTTCTTTTAAAATATATTAAATTACTATTAACTGATGAAGAGATATTTCTTAAAAGGTTTTAGTTCTATTTTTAGTCATAAAAGGGATCAAATAAACTTAAAAGAAAGCTCTCTGGTATAATTATCATTGACAGAAGCACAAATTAAGTAATTATAAGTAATTTAAAAAACAAATATAAATTCCTATTATAGAATAACATCCATCGAGACAATAAAGATGCTAGAAAGCATCGCATTGTTTTTTTTTACCGAAGTTGTATTTAACCTTATACTGCTTCATTCGATTACTTACAATTGACAAGAACTGATTTTAAAAAAACTCATCACAATGAAAAAAATTTTATTCAACAACTTTAAGTTGCATTTATTACATGTTTCATGGTAATATTGGCCTTATCAACCGAAGATGAAATCTATAACTTTTAGTATCGATGTTTAGAAGTTCTAGTTTTATTCCTATCTGTTGTACATTTCTACCCTAATTTTTAGACAAGATTGAAAGTTACAAAATTTCATCGAAAAGTTCTCCTATAAATTGTTTTTTTTTTCCTCCTCTAATCTTCGAGGAAACAAACGTAAAACAATAAGCTAATGGTACAGGAAAAAAATTATAAATTATGGGACACAAAGACTTCTATTCTTCCATGTTATTAAAATCTAAGATCTCATTCAAATGCCATCACTCAAAATGTTATGCAAATTCTGAAGCAACGGATAAGTTTACTATAAAGTAAAAAACAGCATTAGCGTTCGTGTTTAATCCTTTTTAATAATGTAAGAAATTCTCACATATGAAAGGATAGAGCAGCCAAATCCCCTTGATAGGAATCCCCCTTGACTCTAAGGGAAGCACCACTCACTTTTTATAAAACATTTTGATTCCTTTGCAAATAAGACAGCTGTCATCGCACCAACCAAAAAAATCAATGTAAAAACACTAAACTAATTATCCCCACAAAAAATAACTGTTTTTTTATTTACTATCTATATATTTCTGAGCTTCTGATTTTATAAATGTGTATTTATAAACATAACTTGGTTCTATCACAATTATTTAATTTCTTCATTAAAAACTAATTTAATTTCATTACATCATTAGAGGATAAGGATTAAAATATTTCAACTTGATGGTTTTTGTCTTGAATTTTTCTATATTATTTTATTTTGTTTAACTAATAAATTCACGGGAAATTTTTATTAATTAAGATGTTTATATAGGTAGGTGTTTATTATTATTGTTTCATTTTAAATATGCGTGATTTCTTACAATATGAACAAAAAAAATTTTTTCCTTATTTGATATATTCATTTCATTTAGTTCAACAAAAGTATCCAAGCTCATTCTTGCCAAAAATTCAATTCGTTTCCGTATCTGAAACATAATTCTTTTTTGCTGTTTTACACAGTCAAAAAATTACTAAATAGATGCTGGTATTTTCATTTTACTCAATCCAAAGAAACAACTCCCTATCTCTTTATTAATCTTCTGTATTTGGTTTCATCATTTTATTTAATATTGAAATAAGGCACCCCCATCCCCTTAGAAAGTCAATATTAATATAATCAATATTTATTTTTCACAATAAAAAAATGTTGTAATTGTACTGAAAGGGAGTAAAGTTCTGTAATTTGTAATTCATTCAATGACTAGTGCAAAGATATTTCCACAACCAAAAATAATCCTTGTTTTTGCAGGTCGATTTACGGCATAAAGATGAGGTGGAGGGCACGAACCGGGTCGAGATCGGTATCGACCTGAGCGAGTTCTATCTGAGTGTCGAGTGGGATATCCTCGACGTGCCCGCCATCCGCAACGAGAAGTTCTACACGTGCTGCGAGGAGCCGTACATCGACATCACGTTTAACATCAGCATGCGCCGCAAGACGCTTTTCTACACGGTCAACCTCATTATTCCGTGCATGGGCATATCCTTCCTGACAGTACTCGTCTTCTATCTGCCCTCGGACTCTGGGGAGAAAGTATCTTTGTCCATCTCGATCCTGCTATCGCTCACCGTCTTCTTCCTGCTGCTCGCCGAGATCATACCGCCCACCTCGCTGGTGGTGCCACTGCTCGGCAAGTACCTGCTCTTCACCATGATACTGGTCACGCTATCCATATGCGTCACCGTGGTCGTGCTCAACGTCCACTTCAGGTACTCCTCCTCGCAATCTTCCATGTAGATTAGTGATTTGTTTTTGCCATCTATGTATGTTCAATTCAACGTGTCCGAAACGTTAACTCAATTACAAAGATTCTGAATTTTCTTTCTTATACGATTTATTCAAAAGCTACGTACTGATCCAAAATACGTACAGACCAAATCAAAAGTCCAACATGCCTAATTTTTTACCTCTAATTTTTATCTTAATTTTCACTTAAGTCTAGCCTTATTAGTAACTAACTTAAATAGTTGTATAATTCGTATAAGAAATTATCCTCACATAAGATGAGGCTAGAGATTGGAGTCCTTTTATTTAATACAGGTGTTCTATACCTAAATAACCATGCAATGTTATTTAGTCTATTTTCAATCTTCAATTGTTATAAAGTATATTACTATGAAATTTGTTTTAATTTTATATAGATTTTTCAAATAGTTGCTATAGAACTCTAAAACCTCAGATTCCCACAATACACAATGAGAACTAAAATAGAAAGAGATGGAAGTGTTCTCTCTGCATATATACTTCATTAAATGGTTCCACAGATTCTCATATTGAGAGATAAAATAAAGTTAGACTCAACAACTTGAGCTAAGTAGAATAAGATGGCTGTGAAAGGTAAGATAAGAGAATTTCAATTGAAATGCATGAAACTAGATATTATTTCCTAAGACTTCATACTCCAAGTTAAATTCACATTACTGCAATATTTATAAGCAATTTTTTCAACAGGAAGAAGTACAATGCATTGCATCAGTATCTCCATTCGACAACATCTCAGACCGCCAATATTTGTAAAATTTTTGAAAAGGTTTTTTACTTCAGTTCTTAATATGTTTGACAAATAAATTTTCAGTAATGGAACATTGGCACCCTGAGACATTATTTTTCTAAATTAAAAGAAGTTCCACGAATATATTATTTAAAATCTAACTAAGAAACGCTTATGATTTTTAGAATATGGCGAGGAAACATTCAAGAAATTTCAATTCAATTACTTAAATGTGAACGCTATTTTTAATTATACATTTTTATGATTGAATTTCAGAATTCTTCAGTTTAGTCAGTTTCAAATGAAAATAACATGAATCAAAGTGAATTTGTTGATTTGAATCAGCATCATTCTAGAGTTACACTAGAGCTACAAGCTTCGTGAAATTGAATGGTATGCAAGTGACGAGGACGTCTATGAGCTGATAAGATTGTTCAGACCTATACACTAAACTACGTGAGAAATTGACTATTTAGTACGCAGCTACCTCCCTTATTTCCTAAATCAGAACTTAAAGAGAATAAGAACTCGAGGCCACAACTCTATTTACATCGCTTACCACGAAGCTTGCCACTGAGTTACCATAACTTGTTAAATGGGAAAATTGTTGTATACTTCGATTTTACTTTGTTGATAACATCGGCATCAAATATATTAATTTGCACAAGTTAAACTTTACATATATACAACACTAAAACAGATGGAGAAAAAAACTTTAAGGTTTAGACTCAACGGGTAATACGAGTGTTATTTCATTTAAGTTTAACAATGAGGCTATATTTTTTCCTTCAGAAATAAGAAATGAACAACAATTATTATTAATGAAATTTTTTAAAGAATTTTAAAACATTTGAATTTATTCAGAAGGCCTCACTTGATGGATCAGAAGACAATAACATCTCAATCTATAACAAAAAGACAATATCTATGACAATGCAAAAAGATCTTCATCTATCCCCCCAAAAAATTGCTTTACTTTGTATTTTTATTATATTGCTCTAAAGCCATGGTCAAGAAATTGTTTGTTCGACTAAAAGAGATCGTAAATGAAAAAGGTTTGAGAAGCCTGAGATTAGCTGGATTTTTGAGGTTGATATGAATTCGAATAACATGCTTTATAAGACAAAAGTACATTTGAACACATGCTTCATTCTCTCACTTATACATCTACCCAAAATCAGAATGAATATCATTTTCAAATTGCATTGACCACTTAAACTTATACCGATCAGATGTTCATAACGGATACTGGTATTTAAGAAAAATTATTTTCCGAAGTTTTAAATTTCATTTAGATATATATATATATATATATATATATATATATATATGATATATATATGTTATATATATATGATATATATATATATATATATATATATATATATATATATATATTATATATGAATTATTAAATTTAGCGATTTTAGATCAATGACTACAGATGAATTAAAGATTATTTAATTCTATCATATTGCAATAACAGCATTATCATTTTAATATAGACATATTTTGTTCAGAAAGTTTGATTAAAATGTTTGTAATTTAAACTCATGCAAATACGTTGAGGCAACTCGACATTGTCTTTACTTAGAAAGGCTCAGGCGCAGATGGACGTTTAGAAACTCCTGCTTCTAATTTGAATACTCTAATGTCGCCTAGGCTGGAATACGACAGTCATTCTGTCCATCATAAACTCCTGTTCACAGGACATGAACAATAATCACTAAACTCATACCATAATGATCTTGTCTATTTTTTAGCTCATGGCTTTGATCTCATCAAATTTCTCCATTTCAAGCTCAGAATGCTATCTAGTTTGGAAAGTTTGGAAACTCTGCACTCATGCTGCTACTATACATACTACTTTTATGAGGTTTTTCATATTAAAAATGAATTTGTGGAACTTCTGTCAGAATTTATTCAAGGTTTTCTCTTAACATATGCATATTTCGGTTTTGTAATATGTCATAAGTACTTAAAATATACCTCTTATCCATGTGTATTTGTAAATATGGATCGAATTAATTTACATTTTAGAATGCCTTGAAATAAATAAAATACTAATTTTAAGAAGCATAATTTATAAAATTAATTTTTTGGGTCAATATGAGAAATGTTGAAATACTTTATAATCGTTTCTATTCTTCTACAGAACTCATCGTTGGACTGTAATGATGTTCCGAAAAGATAAGAAACCGCATAACTGCTAACATGCTTGAGTCAAAGGGAAAAACTCTTCACTCAAACTCGTAGGGCTCTAGATCCAAAACACTATATTCTCCTTGAAGTTCTATCTACTAGTTTACATCGAATTAAAGAATACGAAAAAGAAAAGAAGATGCTTTGTAGGTGGATGCATGGATTTCTGAAAACTTCTAGTCTTCCTAGATCGAAACTAAAGGAACTTGGTGAAAATATGACCCATTCACTTGGAGATAATTTTCTTTAGTAAGGATTTTTTTGGTGTCTGATTGAGGAATAAGAATAAAACGACTCGTTTTCTTGCGAGAACCCTAAAAAAGAATCGATATGGAGAATCGCTGTTTATTTTTCGTTTTAAGGACTCACCAAAAATGCATAGAGGCAGGTGATCAAGACATTCAATGTAGATTGTCTTCTCTTCAAATAAAATATCCAGATTTCAAGATGTTGGTAAGGCTCTGATGGGTTTCTCAGCAAAGCTTTTTGAGATCATACCTAGAACTGATTATTTTTTTAAACGATATCTATTTTATGCTTGATCACTTGA
>BMAW01010622.1:152953-171350 GCA_019974015.1 Nephila pilipes | reverse complement strand
TCTCTAGTTCACAAAATGCAGACTGGCGAACTTCGGTGAATTTCAAGAATACTTGGTTCATGGTCGCAGTTAAAAATATGTTGAAGCATTTTGTGACATAACGCATTAAAAGCTCATCTGCTTGAGAGAAATTGCAAATGTACGCTAAGACTTGAAAAGAACAGAATATTTTAATTATGAATGAAAAAAATAATGATTCTGGGTGAAATTACTGCAAACTCTTATCAATATCGGCTTATCAATTTCAGCAATTAACAAACAAAATTGCAGTATATTCTACCATTAAGTTCCTGTCAATTAATATCTCATCTATTTTGTCTGTCGTGTCTCCTCTAGAATGTTTAGTGAGCAAGCTTATACCGAGAAACTAAAAAATGCAACGAATCTCATTTCTCTTATCAATTTTCATAAGCATCGGTTAATAAATATTGGTCCCTGAAACATGAACAATAGATTGAACAAAATAAAATCTTATAAAGCAATGTAATAAAAATAAAATCTTATCTCATTATTGTTCTTTTGGAATCCCAAAGATATCTGGAAAAACTATCATTAGTTATTCCAAACCTTTTTTAATGAATTTGTAAAAACTCAATGATCAATGCTTATAAAATAAATTTGATTCGGATATAGCAAAAGATAATTTAATTGAGGCTGTAGGAAAAATCAGTTTTTATTTGATGATAATAAATATATAGAATTGGCACAATACTAATTATTAAATATATTACTTCATGACAATCTCTCCATGGGACGTCGTTTTATTTGAATTGCCATCCAAAAATTATTCTCCCAATTGCATAAGCTATCCAGAAAAAATGCGTAAAAAGATTGGATTTCTGATAATAATATTTCTAACTCTTAATGCAACTTAAAAGTAAATTTTGTTTTCATTGTTATAATTAGTGAAGTAAATGTAACTATAAAATGATATTTAATACCTGGGTGGTACAATGAAATATTTAAAAAGTACTTGAAATTGAATTTCAAACTTAACATGATGCTTCTTAATACATTTCATTACTTAATTAAGTTAAAAAAAAAAAGACTCATTTTCGAACAATTTACTTTTTAATTGGAAATTATAATGCAATTCCACTTCATTTTAATTTGTTTTTTTTTCCTTATTTTTTTAAGAAAAAAATATCAAGTATACATAATAAAATTAATAATGTAAGCAGAATAAAGTGAGAGATTTATATATTTATAAATCAGAAAAATATTTTCAGAAAAATAAAATTTCGTGAAATAATTAAACAAATATTAATAATTTCACTTCCCAAGTAAATTTTTTCAAACAAAATTCATCTTGTGAGGAATAGGAAATCATTGATGTAAAAGTTTTTTTATTTAATAAAATTGAAAAAGTCATCTTGACAGTTCCTAAAAAAACTAGTACATATTTTTTAAAAAAATGCATGATCAAAAAACACCATTGTAAAGTCTCCCATTTTAAAAGATTTATTAGAAGCGAATAAAACCTGATTTTTTTTTTTAT
This sequence comes from Nephila pilipes, assembly GCA_019974015.1. Classification (NCBI taxonomy): domain Eukaryota; kingdom Metazoa; phylum Arthropoda; class Arachnida; order Araneae; family Nephilidae; genus Nephila; species Nephila pilipes. The sequence continues at coordinate 169,852 of BMAW01010622.1, read as the reverse complement.
TTCTCATTTAAATTCTCAAATAAAAGAAAATAAAGCAAGAAGGGTAATGAAGCAGTATTCAAAGTGATTTTTCTCAATCTAGATATTCAGAAACATTTTTTTTTCGAAAAGAAATAAATTTTTCTAACCATAAATTTACTTAACATAATCGCTATTCTTTTTCAAAACACCATACGTTATGATAGAAGCTATTTCTTCGTTATAAATGCAATAAATATATTTAATTTAAAAGCATAATAATAATAAGTTACAAAATAAGTAACTATATGATTTAACGTTTTATAGCACATTTCATTTCATCATTTTAGTAACACAAATAAATCTCTTTAAATGTATAATGGTAAAAGGTTAAGAAAAAATATAAATATGTGTGTGATTACTTTTTTCTTCCAAAACCCCATTTTTTCCAGATGCATTACGGCCGACTGGGTCCTTTCCTTCGACATTTTTTGTAGATGTCTTGAGGAGATACAATTAAGTTAATCGCAGGAAATTGCCTCTATTCACGATATTCAACAGGAGGTTAATTTCCGGTGATACATACACAAAAAGATGATAAAATGAATGACTTCGGTAATTTACTCTGACTTTGTTTACGATGAAAAGAACCTTTTTATAAGATGTAACGTTTTCCCTTTGTCAGAGAGGTAAATTGAAACTGTTTCAGCGGTAACTTGCTTGTTAAATATTTGCTCTCTTTTTTATCTTTTTATGACTCAACTATTTCAGTATTACTCAAAAATAAAGCACTCACTCTCACTTTTATGTTCATGCTTTGGAATATATTATCAGCAAGAAAAAAAATGCAGAAATGAGTAAATTACACATAGCAATTGAACTGCAGTTGATTATTAAATAACTCTCGGGTTCTGAGATTTTGAATTATAGCAGACATTTAAACTCCCACAACAAGTAAATGTACTGCGTATACTATATTGTTAAATTTTCGAAGTAAATATTGTCCATAACATCAATTGATAGCTAGTTTAATTGATTACATCGCAGAATCAACACAAAGGCTAGTAATTTTATGCTTCAGTCAAGTGACGAAAATGACACCACAGCTGGCACACCACTTTCCAAAGTTCCACCCTAGCCCAACACGAGAACTTTGAGTCTCGAAATTTTATGCGCACCCCCCCCCGCTGAACACCTTTTAATAGAATCAGGACACGAACCCAAAACTCGAAGAAAATAATGCCTACCGTCAGCTCGCGACAATAACCATGGCCGCAAGATTACCAAGGTATTCTTGTGTTCTAATCTTTTAAGAACTTAGGATTCCATATTTTGAGAAGCCATAAAAATCTTTCCCAAAGCTATTGAAAATTAATTGAAATACTTACGTTTCCCACTCAAAAAATATTTTACTAACTATGTTGTTCGAAATTAGTATTCTAATCTAAAGAATTATTTTTATCTTGTGCTATTCGGGACTGTTCTTGAATTCGTCTGTGACTGGAACAGAATTTCAAAATTTCTGAGCTGAATGGTCTTACACATTTTAATTATCAACAATACTTCAGCAAATTGTTCGCTTTTTAAAATCACAGTATGAAAATGATCGATTGATGAATGAAATGATTTAGTCCGATTATTGATTAAAATATCAATACTCGAACCCATTCCGTACCGTCAAATTACAGCTTTGGGTATCTTGTCTATATGTCGTAATATATAGATTCATAGTTGGCTGTATTCAAGTCGAGCTGTAAGTTCGAATTCTTATTCCATTAAAGACACGTTATTTAAAGTAATGATGTATGTTGCCCTTTAAATGAGGTTAGATATCAAAGAAATTTTAAGTTGTAATTTGGAAATTATACAGAAGAATTAGGTATATTTGGTGTTGGGACCTATCCATGAAAAAATTATAGTTAAAAAATTACAAGTTTCTTCTCCATTTAGCATCTAATGAGATGTTAATTCATACAAACCAGTATTTTTTTATTTTAAATGTTTAGTAACATTCATTTACATAAATATGCATATTAATGTCCACTGATCACTGAACCTAAATTTCTTTGGATGGGCGAAAAAATCCTTAATATAAAATATTCATACATAAGAATTTTCTTTAATCTAACAAATGGGTAAATTTTAGTTATGTTCTTTTGCATTCCATCTCTTACATAAATTTAAGTCCATAATTCTTAAAGTATAAATTCATTCCTGTTCTAGATGCAAAATCATATTCACATCTGAATACTAGTCTTTATGTCTGCAATTTTAGAACCTAGAAAATGTGATTAAAGTATTTATTACAGACAGTAAATATTTTATTCCATGGCTGAATTTATTCAGTATCATGAATAGCAAACCAATAAAATCCAAACTGTGTTTGATTTCAATTTCCATAGCAATATTCATAGCCGAATTGATCTATCATATCCAATATTTTGAAAACTTCAGAATTATTTTCACCCAAAGCATGAATGAAAAATAAGGGTCTATTCGAACGTTTCAGTGGCAGACATTGAAGAAATAAAAATCGTGTTTTTTCAACGAGGAAACTTTTTACCCATTTGACACTTTTATATTATCTTTTCTCTCCTGCGTCGTGTGTCCAGCCAATCATAAGTCTGTTTTGAAGTTTTGGTGAAAAGGGAACTTTATTTCTGTAAGAGATAAAAAAAAACAATTCAAATGTCACTCAACACAATTTAATTTTTTACCTAATTTTTGCTGTTGATGGTATAATTCAATTAAATTTTCTCCCAAAGTTGTGAATGTATAATGAACCTAAGTTATTTTAAAACGTTACAGTTTGAACAAGATGTAGAAAAATTTAAATGTGTATTTCTTTTTATCAATCCCTTCTCATCAAAACTTAAGATATCTAAAAAAATTCTTTCATAACGAAATTATAATGCACGTGTTTTAGCATTAACCTATGAAATAATCAAATAATGAGTCTTAAGTTTCGCAGAAGGCAATTTTATCTCTACAGATATTTTTACCACTAAATTACTCTATATGCAAAGAATGCAGCCCTAAGATATTTGAATCTTGTACAGTTACTCATCTTTCCGTTATATATATAGCAGCACTTTTTTTTTAATAATAATAGAGTTTAAGGCGAATCGCATCCTGTATTTGTTTAAATGCTTTCTTATTGTTAAATTTATTTAAGATAACGAAAAGAATTATAAATTACATTTATGGAAACTAAAACACTATAACTCTAGTTGATATCATACAATAAAAGCATTACAGTGGGAGAGAAAAAAAAGTTTTTTACAAAATAGTAAATCACAGTTTCAAACAAAGTAGTAAATCAAAGTTTCAATCATAGTTTTCTCCTTTGATTTTGTAACCCCGTTCCTCTTTAATACTGGGATAATTAGATATTAACACTGTTTGAGCCAGTTTAAAATCAGATAAATCAATTGTAATGAACACTTGGTGATGGTCTTTTATAAAAGAAACGTATAGAGATAACACAAATAGAGAACAACTATTTCTCTCCCTCATACTCTCTCTTTCTTTGATTTACTTTATCTTACAATTACTTTAAGGGATTTTTTTTTTCATTTCTTGTGACTTCTCAAACATTAGATAACGCAATTTCTCTAAACACAAAGAGAATTAATAAAAAGACATTCCAAGATTCTTAGGATTTCCCTCAACTTTTTTCTAAACACTTTCTAACAGAACTTAGAAACACATTTTTTACATTCTTAAAACTGATGTTTTACAAAACATCTCATGTAAAATTAAGACAATTCTTTCTTCGTAGCAAACTTAAAATAATTCTGAAGAACAATTTTTCGCTTATTCTTTTTACTAAAACCTTATTTTGCGAATAATACGCCAGAATTTGAAATCCATTCCTACCTCAAAATTAATTAACTTTTATAATGAATATGTTACGTCTACAAATAGTAATCGAAATTGTTTTGACGAATAATCAAAAACATGATAATCTTTGTTTTACATAGAAAACAGTGTTAAAAAGTAATATCTCTTAATTTCTAATTCTTGAAAAAAATTCTTCGATAACGAATAAAAAAGTTTTAAAACAAAAATTTTATTTATCATAGACTCCTTAACATTTCATGCTTTCTGAATTCATTAAAACGTGAGTATTTCAGCTTATGCATTTTTAATGTAAACCTAAAATCACACAGTTTGTTCATTATTAATGCATAAGACATTAAATTTAGAATTTCGTGTTTAAAAAAGTGTTCGTATCTCAAGATAACTTTATTCAACAACTTTTTTTGTAGTTTTGTGTCAGTGACCTATAAATTGTGTTAAATAACATTTAGCGGATTTCCAAAACATGATACATAATCTAAAGATTGATCCTTGCAAATATTCTCTTACTTTTCATTAATGATATAACTTTTTTTACTTCCAATAAAAGTGTTTAAAAAAATTTACTGATTAGTAGGAAAGTATACACCAGAGTTAATAAGAATTGATTTTAAATCCTATTTTTAATTATAAATTTATAAGTAAGATAAGAGTAAACTTCACAACAAAATGTAAAAATAAAATAAAGCTATTTCGTGTTATAGTATACCACTAAGGTATCAGTTATCAAAGTATGTATTACTTCAGATTTATTTGCTTGATGGAAATTAATTATGATTGAATGAGTCAAAAAAGTTAATAAAAACAAAAAACAAAAATAGCCTTTATTTCAGAAAAACAAAATCATTCATAAACTTAACATTTCCATTAATACTTAGTTCTCCAAATTATGTTATCAGTTAAATTATCTACATTTCCAAATATTCCGAATATTCATATTTTATTGTAGAAAAGAATATTCATATTTATTGTAGAATCAAGTATAAATTGAAATGAACTTTCATATTTAATATTCACATTTCTAAATCATATGAGCAGGATTTTTTTTTTTTTTTTTTTTTTTTTTTTTTTTGCAATTCAAAACACAAAAAGAACTATTGATTTTATTTCTAACTAAATTATATCGAACAAATGGAAAGGTTTTTTTGCAATATAATGTAAATAAGGAGTGTCTGTGTATAGGTATGTATTTAAAGATATTTTTTTGCTTCTCTCTCTCTTTTGCACATAAGTATTTCAAGCAATAAATATACTAACAATGTGATGAATATTTTAGTTGTTCTTTAAACTCTTTGTGAGAACAAAAAAATAGTAAGGAGCTCTATTATATATTTGTCACCTGTAAGAAGGTAATTATTTCATATTTTTGTTTAATGAAATATTTTAAGAAGATTATTATTTCTTTTTTATCTGATATTTGCAAATTTTTAAATTTCCGTGAACTGTACACACTTATCGTATGATTTATACAAAAAGAAATTAATTTACTTTCTTTGTTTGCAGACATGAATTTGTCAGTAAACTAAAATTCATCATATTCCAATTTATTCCACATCATTTTTTTTTCTAGAACGTTTCGATTACGTTTCATTTCACAATTTTCAAAAGATTAAGCAAATCTTAGAAATCGTCTGTTTCTTTCTATCATAATTTTCTCGAATTTACATAAAAGAAAAGAAAACAAATTTTGTCCCTGGAAAAGATAATTTATTACATCTCATGAGCTCGAGTTCTAGAAAACAAATTTTCTTCCTTACAAAAAGACACGAAGGGAGAGAACTTCATTAATTTGAAAGACAACGAGATTCTAATAGCTTCTCGTGAAATGGAGAATAATTAAGAAATTAACGTTGGAGCACTTTATTTATGAGTAAACACAAAGGGATAGCTACTTTTAAGTAAAAAAAATTGACTTCATGTATAATTTTTCTAAAGTATAAATAGCACTTCAATTTCGCAGGATTTTTCCTTAAATTACACTTAACTAAAGCATTGCATAAAATCTAAAAACGAATTTAAAAGTTATTATTATTTTGATGAAAAAGTATTGAGAAAAAATGCAGGATTTTTAAATGATAAGGAAACATTAATTTTGAAAGTTAAGTGCTTTTAATTTAAACGACACAGAGTTTCAGTTTATCTTTAAGGAAAGAGGGGATGGAGAATAAATTTCTAATAAAGTAGAAGCATTTTTATATTCCCAAATTCATTGAAAACCGAACTTTAAAAAATTTGTAATGTAAAAATTTGAAATGTATCTGTACATATGTGTTGTAAAAAATGTGTTTTAAAAATATTTAGAAAAGTTTCAAAACAATTTTTAATTAATGATTATGTGAACATACATAAAATGTTTCACAATTGTGGTTTCTAATGAATGTCATAAAAAAGAATGTATGATAAGGTAAAAAAAAAATTTAACATAAGAGAAAAATTAAGAAGGATCTTAAGATTTTTTTTTTCGGTAGTAAGTTGAAACTCTTATGTAGTATTTTTCTCGATCTGTATTTATGTCATATTACATGATTGAAAAGCACAGATTTATTTACTAGGAAATGTAAAAAGACAAGATTCTTGCAAGCTTATTCCGTTAAAAATAGCCTTTTTTATTAAATAATAAAAGGAACATTTGTATTTGCATGAAATTCTTACTTTTCAAATTCAACTGATCATTAGGTTCAAATGGAAGTACCAATGCTATTTTATTATACAGGAAAATTCTTTTTATAATTTACAGGAATTTTTATGTGTTGTTTCTTGGAATAATTTTGATTCAAATTACTAGCTAAGAGATTTTGTTTCAGACTGGAAGTTATGTTTATAGTTAAAGATGAAAAAAAGGGCTGACTCCAGTAGCTTCAAAGAAACTAACTCGAGAACTTTAATTTTCAAAAACAGAAGTTTAAAAATTTTAATGCCTCGTGCATAGCTTCGGTCTTTTAAATTTGTAGAGAGAAATGTTTCAGATTCATTAAATATTCTTCTTTGAACAGCAATCTGTCCGATCAATCTTGTACCTGTCTAATATTTATAAAATATGTAGGACTTTTGGGATATTTTAACATATAAAAATTTGTTCGGCACGGCATGTTTGGGGGAAAAAACTTTTTCATGATTTTTATAGATGCCGAATGCAAAAGTATTTCCTTTTTACCGCACTTCTTACATAAGAGTTTTGAATAAAGAATATGTTCAGCACTAATAAACAGAATCAATTAAGTCTTCATTCAGTACTATTGTTAATTCTTAATTTATTAATTTTTAAAATCGAGGTTAATTTTCATTACTTTAGGTAATTTAGTTTAGACCAAATACTTGTTATATTATTATAGTATACATATGTATAAAGAGAGAATTCAAAATTTAAGCAATTCGAAATAGCAAAATTCTTCCGTAAAGTACTGGCATTTTTACAATTTTTAAGGTATTGAAAGTACTTCCTACCAAACGCTTTTTTCTTTATACATTCCTTTTTTATTTAAACTTCTCATATATTATATTTATTTTCAGAACGGAAGAGTTTTGCTATTTCGAATTGCTTTAAATTCTGAATTCTATATACAGAACAATTTCATTCTGCCGATTCTGTTTTATTCTATCATTCTTCTTATCTGGAATTTGTTCTTTCTCTCCCTCGTAAAACATCCAACTCTGTTTTAACATGAGCCTTTTTTCTACGATTTTGATTCAACATTAATTAAAGAATTATTGTGATTCTCTTTCATAAAGATCTTGTTATCATTTACTTTTGAAAACAATCTTTTCATATCGCAAATCTAAAATTTCCAAAATCTCTTTATAGGTTGACAAAATTGATTGAAGCACATGAGCCTCATAGCTCTTAATCTCTATATCTTAGAATGCTTTTCAGACTGGCTTCAATTGCCCACAGCTGTGTTTAAAAGTTATTAAGATTGAATTTAGCGGTATTTAAAAGGAAAAAAATACATTGGAATTTAAGATTATACACCAAAATTTTGTAAAAAAAAAAGTAGTATTTTAGATTTAGTAGAAAGATAATGTTTGCACGCCCATTTAGATATTTTCTATGGAGGGTGTGTCTTAACTTAAGTGACCAGCCAATGGAGATGAAGCGTTTCGGAACAATGAAAAATCGTTTTATATAGTAACACAATTCATTGGTTACATATTACTTTCAGATTCATTTTTTTATTTATTATTGGGGATATACCTAAAAGTATAACTTTAATAGATATGTAATGTATTTGGAAACAAACAGTCTGCACCAGCAGTACGATTGATTTTCTTGCTTGTTTTGAATAATGTTACGTGAGGACCAGTGACTATGCGCAAGCAGATAGAAAGGAGTAACAGATAAAGTTGATTTATCGGGTGCTTAGCTTTCTGGATTTTGCACAGTAAAATTTTAACTGTTAAGTAAATATGTGACCAATTCTTGTTATCCTCCTTGTAACGAATATTTAAACTACCACCAAAATATTATAAATATTGGGTTGGAGGGAAAGTTCTGTCGTATTTTAAATAGGCAGGTGATTTTTCTTGTAAATAAAAAAACATCTGGCTAGAAAGTCATTCGGATTTTTTTTTTTTTTTTTTTGTTCTTTTAGTTGCTGTATAATATAAAAGGAGTCCTTTTTTACCGTTCATCATTTACTTGTGATATTTAAAGTGAAAAACATGTCAGTAGATAAAGTGCATTTACGACACTGCATTTTGTATGAATTCCAAAAAGGAAGCAACGCATTGGTTGCATGTAAAAATTTATGTGCGGTATTTGGAAAAGATATTGTAAATGTTCGCACTTGTCAAAGATGGTTTAGAAAATTTTGTTTCGGGGATCTGAGTCTCCAAGAAAATGATTGATCTGGACGACCATCCAAGATCGATGTTGGAAAATAATCCACATTTAATAAGTCGAGAAGTTGCAGAAGAGTTTGGCATTCATCGTTCAACTGTTGGAGCTCACATTAAATCTCTAAGGTTTGTGTTAAAGCAAAGTGTTTGGGTTCCACATGAATTAACGGAAAAGAATTTGTCTGATCGTGTAAGAATGTGTTCATCACATCTGATTAGACACAATGTGGAGCCGTTTTTGGACAAGCTGGTTACTGGAGATGAAAAGTGGATTCTTTACGAGAATAAGAGAAAAAAATCTTCCTGCAAACCAGGAACATCATCAGCAACAGTTCCAAAACCAAGTATCCATCAACGAAAGTACTGCTTTGTTTGTGGTGGGACAGGAAAGGTCCAGTGTACTACGAGTTGCTGAAACAGGGAAAAGCCATTAACGCGGATCTGTACTGCAATCATCTGGATAAATTAAATGTAGCTATCAAAGAAAAAAGGCCAGCATTAGTGTCCAGAAATAGAATAGTGTTCCGCCACGATAATGCTCGACCGCATACTGCAATGGTGACACAACAAAAACTGAACGCCTTAGGATGGGAAGTCCTTAGTCACCCACCGTATTCACCTGACATTGCACCATCTGATTATTATCTTTTCAAATCTGAGCAAAATTAACTAATGGGGAAAAAAATTCAAGTCTTTTGAAAGTGTTTCTAAGGCAGTTGCTGACTATTTTAACTCCAAAGACGAGAACTTCTACAAAATAGGAATTCACAGGTTACCTGAAAGATGGCAACAGGTTGTAACAAATAACGGAACATATATAATTGATTAATATTAAACATTTATTTTTATAAATGAATTCAAATATTTTCTTTAAAATACGACAGAACTTTCCCTCCAACCCAATATATAAACATTTTTGTCTAAAATCTGCATTATAAGTTTAATGTTAAAAGTGAAAAAAATAGATTTTCGATACTTAATGAGACTAACAATTAAGATGAAAATCGTTCACAGAAAAATTTATTAATTTTATTAAAAATGGATAAAAGGTAATTTCAATCAGTAGTCAAAAATCTATATGTGCATTTATCCATATTTTACATAAAATGTTATTATGCAACCCGGGCTCAAACCCGTTCTTTTCTTCCCACATGTTCCTTCAAAATTTAAATGTGTAGAATGTAAAAAATATAAGATTTTAAAAATGATTTCAATATAATTTATTGAATTATTTTTGCCATTTTCAAAGGTTTCCTGTTATTATTTTTCTATTCCCCATTTATACAAAATATTTCAAATGATTTTGCACGGATTTTCCGAGAACTAAACATTCTCGTAAAGAACAAAAATATGTATTCTAGATCATTTGTACTAGAATTTTGCTATTACAGAAGGTATGAGATACGTTTCCGCATAATAAGCAAATCAAAATTGCATTTTGAAAAACATGTATAATACCTTAAAGAAATGTATGAATAAAGAATATCACAGCTTCTTCTCATTTACATAGGTAATGAAAAGATGCAGTATTTATTGAATGTAATGAAATTAAGCATTTTTTATTAATTTATAAATATTTCTTTGGTTTTCTTTAGTTTAGTCAAATGTTAATTCTGAAGCAAATAAGTAACCATTTTAACTTTTTTTTCTCTTCAATGCAAAGACAAATCATAACATGCATTTAGCTTCTTATTTAATGTAATATTTAAATACTTTCGTACCATTTCTCATAATTTATTTTCAGTAAAATATTTTTTATATTTGATAAAATATGCTAATTTTAAAAATTTATTCCAGATTTTGAAAATATGTTTGATATCTAAGCTAACATCACTTAAGTTTATTCAATAAATAATTTCTTTTCCTGCAAAACAAATATTTGAATAAACAAAATTAATTCAATAATGTATTTACAAATCTGAATTCATTTCCTCTATATGCAGCAGAATTTCTGGCAGAAAAATTTTTGCCAAGTGAAAAATCAGAATAAAAACATATTACAGCTGTAGGATGAATGAAAAAAGAAGATATTCGTGGAAATTTATTTCCCTCAAGAATTTGAAATAAAATAGTTCTGGTGAAGAACAAAAGTTGTTCAACTAACTTCAAGCCACCCAACCAATGCATAATGCATCACGCAAAAAAATAAACAATAAAGGAAAAAAATCTTTCGGCATTCTTTGTTTTTAATATCGCATCTGGCAACGTAATCTAAATCGTTTGGCATTCCTTTTACGGTTTGGAACTTTTCTATTGTGATTATACCTCAACATAAAGAGGAAGAATCTGTCGAGACATATTAATAGCGTGCTGCTTTTAATATTCATACTACAGTTCTTGAGAAAACCCTATAAAATTTAAATATCCGATGCAATTTATGGTCCAAAGATACTCCGGAAATAATATTTGTATCCTAAGAAGATGTTTTATAAATTTATGATCCGCTTAAAGACGATTTTCTTCAAACATTACTTGGTTCCTATGGATATTGATTTCAACTTAACTTTCGGCATAAAACTTTTACTCATTTTCGTCGAAGTATTTTGATTATTTATCGGTGATTTTCGAGTGATGAATTTTTAAAGCCTATCTATCCGAAGGGGAATCTTCGTTTAATTTAATATCGGTTAAAGTAATTAAGGAACGAGCTAATTAATTTTTTAATTAATTAAAAAAGATCTAAATTAATAACGGGTGAAGAGACGTGCTCTTCCACCATTTAAAAAATATTTTTCTAAGCTATTTTTCATCAACGGGTTTAATCAGTTGATTAATGAAGGATTATAAATGTGAAAAAATAAAATAAAAATTGCGAGCAAGTAGGATTTTTTTCATGGAAAAGAGTAATGTCATTTTACTTCGTATATTTTTCTAATGATTATAAATTATGATACTCATTTTAGAAACTTACTTTTCTTGTTTATTTGATAATTCCAAAGGCTGAATTCATTGAGTGTGTTACAATTGTTATATGCTTTTAATATAACAGTACTAAAAAAATAAATTGCTTTAATGAAATGTTTTGAATAAAACGTTGGAAAGAAATATTCTCTGTAACAACATTTTAAACAGAAGATTTAGGAATTTTTTTTCTTGAGATTTTTTTTCATTCAAAGATGCATTTATAAAAGTAATAAATAATTAAATTAAAAATACAACATAAGAAATGCTGCATATGAAATAAATTAGCTTTTTTTTATTTTATATGAATCTGTTTTTATTTTATATTTTTAATTCATTTTTCTTACTTTTAAAAATGTATAATTGTTAGTTTTAAGCCTAATTTTTTCCTATTTATACAAATGTATAAAGAAGGCACGTGACGACTACGAACAGTTTATTCTTTTAAATAATCTTTTTTATTTACTATCTGAAATTTTTTGTAATAGATAAATTTTCAATTTTAATGCAATATTCATATTTTCTTTCAAATGAACTCTCTTTTTTCAAGTGTTATTTTAATCTTAATTAATTTACATTCTTCTTAAAAAATGTTCTTTTGCTTCAAATTTATTTTTACTCTCGAATATTCTTCTTTCTAAACTGAGTCAAATATAAACCAAAAAATTATATTTTAAAAATCGCGCTTCCAAATATACGCATATTTTCTTATGTGACCACCATTCCCCTATACTAAGGAACATATGACACCATCTATGGCATATAATATGGATGAAAAGATTTACGATGCACATAATCTTTATGCGTTTATCTACCTTTTATACGTTTCCATAATAATATTTTCAAAACAAATGATGACTTTCGGATATTGCCTCATATTTTAGAATGTATTATTCAAAGTTATATGGAATAAATTTAAATTTAAAAAGAACTATATAAGAGTACAATAGGCGTAAAGCTATAAAGTTTATTAATAACTGTGACTCTTTATTAGCTTTGAATTTTTGTTACTCTCTATAGAAAAATTGTAAATCGACGAATTAAATTACATAAATATTCCATTTGAGCATCGAAAATTGTAGATTCAGCTGTACAGGGTTAGCACAAATGAATGATCAGATTTTAGAAATTTATATTTTCAAAACTGTTACACATATTATACAACAAGTGATACAAGAAATTAAAGTAAAATATACTAAGTTATAATATTTAATGTACGATATTTTTTGTTACACTATAAACATCTAATCTATAATCAAGTTCGATCTACATATTTTCTAGTATCACATTGTCAATGGCCCCTAATGCTGCACAAGAGTTCTTTAAGTTCTTGCAGTATTTTTGGCATCAGTAGTGCGTAAAAAGTGTTTCCGCGGACTTCGAACAAAATTTTGGCTCACCCTCTCCACCATTTCTTCCGAGGCGCGCAGACGGCTACTGCTTTTCATCCTACTTAAGCAACCTGTTAAAATATCGATATCATTGCAGAATGTTCTTGCGACTTGATTAAAGTGACCAGATTTTTTAACATTCGAAAAGCGAGACACTTTTGACATGGGGGGGGGAGAGTTCTTGATTAAAAATTTGGTACCTAAAAAACACCTTCCTTTGTTATCTAAATAAATTACTTACCTAAATCATTTGAATAGCTGATTTATTGACATCACTTGTTTAACCAGCACTAGCACGCAGTACGCTGTAAAATCGCATGAGAGACAGTTACAAAACTCAATATGCGAAGGCGTTATTTCGTGGATGACCAACAAACTCCTTATACCCTGAACCTTCTCCTTTCTAAAATTTCCCTGCGTTTCCAATTTTTGTATGAGATGTAATTCTTTTGCAACAGTGTTCCAAATGACGCTATATCGCTAGCGGAAATTGTCGCAATAAGATTAAAATCTGTGGAAGTGTACAAAGCGGGATATTCTCTCTTCATTTTACAGTTACAAAATGTTTTCATCGCTGCCAATGCCGAAAAATGCCACTGTTCATTATGTCCAAACAATGGTGATCGTATTCTAACAACTGATCAAAAGCGAACTTTGATAAGCAATTCCTGATAATCAGTTCTCAACAATTATTTTTATTATTAAAATTCAACAAAATAAAGTTTACAAAAATAATATAAAGCTCATATCCTGGTGAAATAGCTACATGAAAGCCGAAAACCGTATATTCCCTTCCCGTTCTCCCTCCGTTCCCTAGTTTATCGCGCATTCTTTCTAAGAATCGGGACTTTCTTAAGAGACCGCGGGACGCTGAATAAATAGTTAAGAATTCGGACTGTCGCGCTAAAAGTGGGACATCTGGTCACTTTAGACTTGGTGCTTCCTTTCGGTAGCGTTCTCTACATGCACGCTTTACAGAAATAATTGAATTCGAACATAATCTAATACAGAAAAACTCTTCTTTGTCACTGTCACCATTTTTGGATTTCAATCACACTTTCTACGGATACGTTGTCGCCTATTAATCGACAATAGAAATAAAAAAAAAAACTTGATATATTCTTCTTTGAGTATAATTTATCGTAACAAAAGTTATGTTTCAAAAGTATAAATCTTTAAAATCCAGTCATTCAGTTTGTCAACCTTGTATAACTAAATCCACTAAAGGCAGAAATTTGACTAAAATTTCGCGATAGCTGCAATTACACATTCATGTTTTTAGTGTATTTACTAATCATTTTAGTCTCAAAATAACTTAGATTATTTCCCCAACACTCTGTTCAGTAAAACGTGTGGGGCAACTCAGATCCTAGACCTTAAGTGCCGATAGTTTCCTGAGGGGAAGCTATATTTTAGATTCCGCTACGAGGGTTGAAGCAAAGAAAATACAAAATTTCCACACACTATCATCTGGAATGGTGCTCTTACTCAGATCGAACAAAATGCCTTTATATATAATATAAACTGATATATATTATTTAATGTGAGTATTTTTTGTCATAGTTATAAACAAGTTTGAAAACATAATTATGAATTTCATCACAACATGAAGCGAATTAGTCTTGATCATCTGGAGAAGATTTTCGGTGGACATTGATTCATTTCTTTCGCAAAAGTTAGGACATGGACATTCTAAGGACCATTAAGCTCAATATTATCTCTATTAAACATAACTGGTTATCGATCATCTACAACAAAACTGAGCATGTTTCACGGTTTGCATTCAAGCAATTAATGCTAGTAATCAAATCAATTTTAACGCACATTTAAAAAAAAACAGACTTTAATGGGACTAAAAAATATTCACAATTGATACCTTCCATGTAAAAACTAATTAAAACTCATGAAAGCATTATTAGCCATGGAGTTTAAAATAAGTCATTCTTTTAAGAAGACTTGAGTTGGAATTAGCTCCTAGAGTTATATGGAGACTATTGGCAACCGATCTCAGAATTTTCAGTCTCAGACAAGTTCTAGGGAACTCACTTCCCTTCAACTGTCCTTATGGAGTTTTTCCTTGAGGCTACTTGGTTCAAACAATTCAATTTCCCATTTTGCAAGGCATACAGTATTTGCAGTATAGTGAGAAAAAGGACAAAGGGCTAAAAGATAGGAGATCAGAATAAGAATTTATTTGCGGTAATAAGATGGGTGTTGGTGTGATATACGCGGAAGTTTTCTGGCATGTATAATGTATTAGGTGAGATTAGGACGCAACTCTGTAGAAACATTAGAAGGAGGTACTCGCATCGTATTCTGTAAGGTGTATCACGGATAGGAACTTAATTGTGGAGAGCATCCCCTCATTAGAGGATTAATTAAAGATATTTTGTTTGTAATTGGCTATTTTCCTTGATTTGTCTCTGCTTGAACTTAAGTTGAAATTTAAATCTTGTGATTAGAGTTAACTTTAAGACGACAGATGAGATGGGTATTAGGACACCATTAAAAAGAGACAAGGATAACACCTGAGCTGATACCTCCCTTATCACACTTCCACATCACACCGAGTGCGGATTTTGATAAATTGAGTGGCTGTGGTGGATTGAATATTCTACAAGGTGCAAAATTATTCTATCAGCGTACGCTAACGGACTCAGTCTAATCTATAACTGACTCGAAAGTCTCCGGCTATGAAGCTTGTGATCCTTGCGATAAATTTATCAAATAATTCTGCTAAATTTTGATCTGCTGAAAAGGTTATTAATTTAGTTTTATGATAACTATTGCGGGAAAACTTTTAAATAAAGATTTCGCGCTACATCCTCATCTGATTTACTTTATTTTATTGCTGTTATAACCAGTTTAATTTTTTATTATTATAAATAAGCTATTTTTTGAATAATATTCTTTAGTAATGCCAATAAATCAATTGGAATAATTCGTAACAACACCAGTTGAAGATTTTAATCAGTTACAGAAAAACTCCTGTAAAAATTTAAGAAGTTTTTAACTGTAGATCGATAATATCTTAAAGAGGATAAAAGAATTCAGGAATTGATCTCAAACAGATAAATTTCAGATATTTTTAAGGAAGTAGTACGTTTGCCATTTTCAAGACCCTTAAAGTATTTCTGCTTCACTTAACTGCTTTTTGATGTGTTTAAGGAATACAATTAAAAAAAAAAGAGAGAGCAATATAAAGAAATTTTCACTGTTTTTTTTTTTTAAATCTGTAATAAAGGTTTAACGAAACAGAAAATATTAAATGCTATAAGAATGGCGGAGAGAAAGAAAGAAAATTCTTAAAGTAAATTAAGGAATTGCCATTTTTATATTTGTTAATCAGGAAACTAAACTTTTTGGAAATTCAAAACAATGTATTTTATCTGCAAGCAATTGTAAATTTTTTTTCTTTCGTTGCGTTTGCATGACAGCTCACTAGAAATGCAAAAGCACCAGCATTTTTCTAAAAGATACTCTCGTACGAATTTCAAGTATTATCGCGTTTTATCAAATTTAAAATTCATCTTTTATAATGACTAAAAAGTTTTTTTTAATAAATATAGAATATTGCATTGAACTTTAAATACCCGAAATAACATTCTGACATCATGAAAGAAAAAATGATCAATAAACATTGCTATAATGAGGTGTGTGTGCAGTGATAAACCAAATGACGTATTATTGATGATAGTAGTAGTGTGATATTATTGTGTGATGATGATGATAACCGAAGCAATGTATGTGTGTTATTAAATGATGACAATGTGTGTGGCTTGGTGACCATTATTGATGATATTTATTATTGATGATGACGATGATAGTGGCTGTATTATTAAACCAACTGATGATATTGGCAAATGCAAACAACTGAAAACTATTGTGTGATAGTAGTGAAGTGACCAATGTGTGTGTGTGTATTATTATTATTGTGTAACAGGGAAAGTAG
>BMAW01010622.1:127229-152943 GCA_019974015.1 Nephila pilipes | reverse complement strand
ACCGACTATCATTCAGGTGTGAAAAGAAATGAAGCCAGCAGTTTGTGAAAAGGTAAATTAAGAAAAAGACATCATTCAATGATTGATGAACTTAATAGAAATTTTGTGCTATGATGCGAAAATTTGACAAATTAAATTAATCGGTTCAGGTTTTGACAAATTAGGCTGACAAAGTGATATTTAAAGTTACTAATTTAGCGCCATGTTTTCGTCAAGCATAAATTAGACATAATATATGAAGGAAATTATTAAATATCTATTAAAAGTTAATCAGAATAAATTAAGGTAATAAAAATTACATGATTGATTTTATGCCACATATTATCATGAATATTTATTATAAAATTAACTTAAGTATTTTACAATATTAATTGGATTTTATTTCGAGAAAAGAGTCATTTTTTTGTACGTGTGAGACGAAAAAATAATTATAATCTGAATGAAATTCATTAGCTTGTAATTACTATACTGTCCTAATTTTTACCTCAATGCATTCATAAGGAGAAGCATTATTCCAAGCAGTTAAACATTTAAATTTGAATGAGTATTTACTTTGTATACACATAGTGTGAGAGAGAGGCAGAGAGAATTCTACCACAAGTGGGGGTTAATGGCTCATTTTTAGTGTCTAGAAAGGTTATTTTGAATCCAAATGAAGGGACAGATTTTATATAAAAATATTTAAAAGCAAATTTAGACTATGGAGATTGTAAGCATTGAGATGAACTATTTTCACACCTTCATACCACCTCCCTATCCTGCAACTGTTGTTAGAACTAAGTAACGTATATATATATATATATATATATATATAAAATA
Source organism: Nephila pilipes (assembly GCA_019974015.1). Classification (NCBI taxonomy): domain Eukaryota; kingdom Metazoa; phylum Arthropoda; class Arachnida; order Araneae; family Nephilidae; genus Nephila; species Nephila pilipes. Next base: position 152,124 of record BMAW01010622.1, on the reverse strand, counting down.
AATGTCAACGAACATCCACTTTTGAAGTGAGATATATTCCGAAGGAGATGAAGTACCAAACCATTACCCTTTTTTAGTACAGTAATGTTTGAATACAACAAATTTACTTTTACATCAAATACTTATTTAATCTTTCAATCCATGATAGTGAAACCTTATTTTAAAAGCTTTTATTTGTATGCAAGTCATTTACCTTATCTCATTGTAAACATGAATCAAAACAAATTACCTAAAATACGGTTCAAAACACACATTTTCAAAACGATTGGGAGTCCAATTAAAGGTCTTTTAGATATTTCTATTTAACTTGACTAAATCATGGTAAGTTTGCAAAGGATAAGTATATAATGTTTTTATAATCGCATTAGGAAAAATTGGCATCATTCTGGGAGTTATATTTTCGTAATTATTCACAAATTTGGTTTATGTTAACAGGATAAGGCTTCAAATGTATTACAGAAATTTTAAAATGAAAACTGCAAGTTTTATATGTAGTTGTATCAAAATCATTTTGCTTACATGAGGTAGATGCACTCGTATTCTTAATTAGGTATCATATATCAACAATCTAAGACTATAGGTATATAATTTTGAATTATGAACTTTGATTTTTTTTTTTTTTTTTTTTTTTTTTTTTTTGCCAATCTTTGATTCACAGGTAGACAGATTTCATGATAACGAAGTTTTTCTAGTTTTGTTTCAAATGGTTATAATTGTTTTTCTTTCAATTTCTTAAAAAATACATTGTCGAGCAAAAACAATAATATTCGGATTATTTTTGCTGTACCAAAATGCTCCACATTATTTTTTTTCTTATCTCATCTTTAAAGATAATTCTACAAGAAATTCATATTTATATATAACTAGCTGATACCCGGCAGCTTCGCTGGACAGATGATAATATAATATTTTGGAACCTATACGTAAGATATCAAGAAAATATTCAATTTTAGACGATAATGATAATCTATATTTAAAATTTTAAGAAACTGATTGTCTGTCATAATGGCTATCCACGACTTTCAAATGTAAGAGAAAAATAAAAAAATTTAGTAAAAAGTCACCCCATATATACATAATATAAGTTAAATTCATTCCACCGAATACATGTTATCCAAAGTATTGCCAAAGATGCAATCTTTTGTCAGAAGATTCATCATGTGCTTAGCTTTCAAATAAAATACCCTCGCAATGGCATCGTGTCTATCATAAGATTTTTGTCCTTGCCTCAAGACATTTTGATTTCTGATCATTTAGGATTGCAAGTGACTGCAATCCTAAACATAAGTCGAGCAAGTCGGTACGTCCAAAATATCTTACATATGTCATAGTCATAGCCTTTTCAGTTCGTTCATGCATGTAGAGAGGTCCTTCAGTAAACGAAAATTGTCTTGTGTGTGTGCTACTCCGTAAAAAGTCGCCATTTTAGTATTTTTCAAAATCCCGCTAAGTTTTGGAGCTAAACTACATTCCAAATTCAGAAACTCAATTTATTCCAAACTCATTTATTTCTATTGCTAAATATGTACGTTTTCTATTTTCGACATGTACGAAATTTCACATAAAGAACCCCTTCGCCAAAATCATGCCAATCCTCCATTAGCGCTTCAATGTAAAATTATTTGGTATTTTTCCATTTTGGATAAGAGTTCCGTAAAATCCGTTCTTAGTGAGAGTCTATATCGCAAAATGAGTAACTATGCTAAATTTTAAGTCAATCGGTTGTATAGTCTTTGAGATCTCGTGATGAGTCAGTCAGTGGTATTTCGCTTTAATATAAATAGATTTGTATTTTAATAAATTCATAACTGATCCTCGCTGATTAAAACATTAAAATTGCTTGAAATATTGTTTTCAATTATGTATGTAGTAATCTTTTTCATTATTTTTGTTTCATTTTTATTTTTATTTTTCGCAATTATTTTACATTATGTAGCATTGTATCTCAGTGTTTTGAATTAGGTTTGTCTGAGAGGAATTAAATGCAGATAACAACCTCATTTGAATTCATATATACACCTCGAATTCGGTTTTTTTATATTAAAAATAAATTATATACTGAAAACATTGCTTTAACTATAATTTAGGTTTCTAAAACAAATAATTTTGCACTATTACATTCAGATTTATCGCTATAATTTCCCCTTTCTGAAATAAATTATATAAAACATACCAACTAATTAGATCACCAAAAATATTAAAGTTTTCATATTTTATGTACTAAATTAACTCTAACTTAAAAATATTCAAAATATTTTCAATGCAGCTGGAGATGAAATATTTTGTATAAATTATTCACTGATCCCTAGATAATTGTCTTCTAACATATTTCAAATTCGATCAACAATTTTCTGTAAAAGAAGTTCAATTAAACCATATAATATAACTGATGGAAAATTTAATTAAAATTCCAATTTTCTATGACATTTACTTTCAGGCAATATTTAATTTGTGTTATGCGCTAAGATCCAAATTTATTTTTTGTTCTAGATATATTTAATAAGACAAATTTAATAACTCCGATGTATTAAAAGTTATCTTTAATTTTGGAACCTTTCCTTTTCTTCGTCAAAATATAAACCTCGACACCAAACGATTATTTAAATGCTCACAGAAGCGCATTCCTCTGCCATTTAGAAGCATGTGCTTCAAAAAAAATTGATGACTTGAAAATTGACTTTTATTTTTAAGAGTTTCACTAACTATGTAAAAATGCAAAACAGAGTTCGAAAAATTTGCATGTCAAATGCGTTAAAAAGGCAATAACTGAGAAAAAGTAATTTAAGAGCCTCAGTGTAAGATGTTTAAAATTACTTTGTATATGATACAAGTTTTGTTACTTGATGTTTGTTTACCCTTCGATGCTTTTTACTCAAAATTATAACCACTATTATATACAAAAAATATTTGTCGCATATTTAGCGGAAGAATATATTGCACATTTCTCATATGTTACAGAAACTTTGTGACAATGCTTATTTTCAACGCCGCATTTAAAAACTTAACTTCGGTCATTCTCACTCTTTAAAAAAAAAAGTAGGAATGTATTTTAAAGGATATACTTATTTATTATTTCTTTCTTAAATCCTATAATTTATAATAAGTTAATTAACTTTAAAAGTAATAATGGCAATGCAGCACTTTAAAATAAATTTGGTAATTCTCGAGCGGTGCACATATTTTAGTAAATAAATGCTTATTAAATTATTAAATAATATTATTTAGCCTCATTTAGATACATTTTTTAAGAAACCTAAAGCACATCCATTCTGTTACTCAAATACTTAGTATCATTTTTAATAATTTATAATGGAATAATAAATACGACGGTGGATCCAAAGTAACTGTGTTTGAAAACAGATGGCACTGCTGTGTTAATCCAGTGTTACCATTGTATTCTACCATCTATTAAATGGCGTCTAAGTAAATGTTACAAAGATGTATCGATTAGTTTTGATTACTACCTCAAAGAGAAGTTATCTTCATTTTGTGTCGAGTTGTCATTGTTAAGAGGCTTGGATTCCTCCTTATTCCTCAAAAAGCAATCAAAGCAATGGATTTTTATCATTTAAGGGGCTCCGAAGAAGGCGAAGATGGTTTCATTAGATGAAATTTATGATGGTGACTTTCTGAGATAAGAAGGGCGTCATACTTAGTTCCTATAAAAAAGAAAAATGATCATTGGACAATAACTACTACAGGGAATTATCATATTCCTGACTCCCATTCCTAACTTGTGTACTTTTTGAGCCACCCACGTAAATAATTATCTATATTATGTTAAAAAGACAACTCACTTGAACTAAATTTGTAATTATGAAAATTTTATGTGTTCAATGAGGTTCTTAATCTTGTTTTTCAATGTTCCATCTTTACTTTAGACATGCCAAGAATTGGAACTAAAACAAGTTAAATATATCGAGATTCAAACTCCTCACGTCAATGTATTGCTCAAGTTTGAAAAAAGGAATGCCTATTCAGGTGTTTTACAGGGCACTTGACCATGACTCAAAATTACAAGGCTCATAACTATTGCTTCGTATGGCTTCAAGTGCGGCAATAATGAATAATCCACCAGTTAGTTACCAAAGATATTGAATACAAAGGATTTCAAACATTTCAATTTATAAAAAAACATTCAAATTAGTTGTATTTTTGTATGAACAATAAACATGTTCCGGGCTAGTCATACCGTCAGAAAAGTTGTGACACCCCTTCTTCATTATTTAATTTTACTGCCATTGTTCTTTCTAACTAAGCAGTCAATAAATGCCAGATTCCAAATGAAGATACATAAAAAAAGATAACATACTTTATTTATCACTGAAAGATAGATACGATCTCTCTCTCGAATCCCTCTTAACTCATTAATTCTGAATTAGGATCAGTAAACGAATTTTTAGCTTACTAATTTACTCATTCTGACTCAATAACTTCACACAAACAGCCGATTCTTATCTTATTTCTATAACTAAGATTTCATTCAACTCATAAGATTATCAGCAGTTGCCACAAAAAACGTACAATTATGCATCACCCTGATGTTATCTTCTACCTCCCTTTATTTTCCTTGAAAATCTATATCATTTATATATCACTACTCTTTATTCAATTCAATTCATTTCGTAATTTCATCTGATTTGCCTGATCAAGTTTCATTTAAGTTGGGAAGAAATTGCAATTTCGGGCAATTTAAATTTCTGCAAAGCCCCCAATGTTAGCGAAAAGAAAATCGCGAATAGCCCAACGTCACAAAGTTTTGAGCATGGTTTCATGTTATTAATACTATTTTATTTCATAATTAAAATGCTGATATTTACGCTCGTTTAATAATTCGTTTGCGTCATTTCTTTTCAGAACGCCATCTACTCACAAGATGGCTCCGTGGGTGAAGAGAGTTTTCTTGCATCTTCTACCGAGGCTTTTGCTCATGCGGAGGCCTGCTTATCCCGACGACACTCCTAAGGTAAAAACACACGTTCCCTTTTTTTCTGAATTTTTAGATTATTTCAACCATTCACAGCAGTCATAGCCTTCTTTCAAATAAAATTCACTGTACCCTTCTCGTTCAAAAAGTATAAACCGATTCTTTTCAGAAATACACATTGATTCTCGTTCCTGAAATCACTAATGTAGTACTAAGTTTTCAGAGATCTTTAATTAATAATTAAAAATACTCCCAAAAGTCAGCAAAGAAAATAATGATCCAGAAGCACTCGTTGTTTTACTCTTTCGCGAATGCATTTTGTTCCATGCATTTAAAAGTAATAATGTAGTTTTGAGAAGAAAAGTAAGAAACTCTATATGATTAACATTATGCCTCATTACTCAGTGATGATATGCCGTTGGGGGCCTTAATCTGATCGTGAACAGTCCAAACTTGTGAATATAAGTTTTATTGATCGAGTTGAAAATACGCACACTCATTGTGGTGCTTCGCGTGCATTGCGCGTATTGCTCTTCGTTCATGTGTTCTAGTCAGAAATTACCAATTTTACCAAAAATTACAATACCAACTTTTATTGCCAATTTAACTTCTCAATAACTTTGAGCTATTTGTTGAAATATGTGTTCGGTGATTTAGAGTTAAGTGTTTCAGTGTTTTCTTGTGTATATTCTCCAGAGGAGCGGCAGTCGGCACTTCAACTTCTCTAAATTAGCATTGGACCAAAAATGTACTTTTTGATCTCTTCAATGCCCGACGGTTGGCAGTACAAATCCCGTTGAGAGTCACTGATTTAGAACGAGAACATACTTTGTTTCTACGTTAAACATTTCTTTGTTTGCTACGAAATAGAAACTAATGCTATAAGAAAACTTTTTACAGATATAGAAAAATTTTAATTTTTATATTATGACTTTCATGTTTCGTTTGTAAATAATTTGTAATATTGTCTAAAATATAATGCAAAAATTAATTTAAAAAAAATAATAAGGAAAGACCATATTCCCTTCTTTCTTCTTCTTCTTCTTCTTTTTTTTTTGGGGGGGGGGGGGTACAATTTTTCTAACATTTAACAGAAAGCTTGAATATACGTAGAATTTTCGTAATAAGATGCTCACGAAATGAATTTCAAATGTGTTATATTAAGCATTCATCTTCATTTGCATTAAAAATTTAGTCTCTTTATTTGAAAATAAATATTTGCGATTAATAAATCATTCTTGGTTTTCCTAATGATTAAATTATAGTAATTTCCATTTTCTCACTTTTGCATCGCAGAAGTAATATACTTAAAAACAGGAAATGCCAAAATACTAAAAGAAAATACAAAAAGTACGAGTCTATGAAAAAACATGTTACTTAAACAAAACTTTTTTTTAGAAAAAAAGTCATTTACAAATTCATAAAAATTTAACACTATTAGTTCATGAGTTTGTTTTAATTACGGTTGCTTCAATTAGAATTAATTTATTCTGTTATACCAATTTAATGTTTTCCAGAAAACCCTCATTCATTTCTCTCGCAGTTGTTTATTTACTTATGCTAAGAAAGAAAATTAACAGCATTGTTTGGCATTGTATACAATGACGTTCTCCAATGCCATTAGAAGGTATATATTAACGTGTGTGAATTACACTCCTTGCTAAGAAATTTTTGCCAACATTTATAGTAACTTCACCAATCTCTTAATTTGGAGTATGACGAATTCAAACTTCACACTTCAGTTAAATTTTTTCTGTTCACCACAAGCTGAAGTTTACTTTTGCTGTACTTCTCAAGTTGAAAATCGTGAATATTTCAGTTAACAGAGAAGTGTTTTAAAAGTTGTTTTGTCTTTCGTGAGTGTCTGTAAACTTAAGGCTAGATCCTATACATTTTACATTAAATTATAGTTGAATAAGAAATTCTGTTATTGAATAGATATAAATTTACTTTGAGAAATAAAACAGAAACAGATTTATAAGTAACAAACGTAACGATCGATTCATTAGTTTTTTGTATTAATTTTTTTGAAAGAAATTATCTTAAATGACAAATTCGTAATCTTATTTAATTTACATCTACTGATTTTCTTCCGGCAAATTGACTTTTGATGAATGTTATACTGGAAGTTTGTTTATCAGAATTAATTTTGATTTCAAATGGTAGTTACATGGTCGGCTTTCGTCAAATAAATATCGGATTAGTGGATAATCTTCATAAGTAGATATTTTGTAGCAGTCTAATGACTTTTCATCGAAAAAATACTTAAAAAAATAACTGAATGGTATAACAATAATACGTAGATAGATAAATATATTGTAAGTAATAGGTTAATTTTAAAAATACTATATGAAGTTCCAAATTTTCCCATACAATGTAAAACTGTCTAAGAATACTGATATACTGAATACTGATTCCTCAATTGTCCCTTACAGGAAGACAAAACACTTTAGAAAGAATATGTTATTATAGGTACTCATATTGGAGCTATATATATATATATATAACACATCGATCAATAACTCCCGAGACTAACCCAGAGATGGCGCTCGTAGTAAACCAGTAACCAGGTCTTTCTAGAGTACGAGCCTTTTCTTGAAACGTGTCAAAATTTTAAGTCGATCGGACCAGGAAAAAGGTTTTTTGAAGTGAAGTGAAAAAGGTTTTTTCCAAGTGGGTGCCGCGATTGCTTTCGATGGAACAAAAACAGCAACGAGTCGATAATTCAGAAAGCTGTTTATCGCTATTTACTCGCAACAAAAAAGATTTCTTGCGAAAAAAAAAAAAAAAAAAAGATTTGGAAAAGCGTTGGAACGATTGTATCACCCTAAAAGGTGATTAACAAAAGGTGTTATGTTGATGAATAAAAAAAATTTTTGCAAAAAAAATGTTGTTTTCAATCTTAGACTCGGGAGTTATTGATCCATGTGTTATATATATATATATATATATATATATATATATATATATATATATTCATCTGTAAATAAACTTTAATATTACAATAATTTTTTATTATTATTTTCTTCCAACTGGATAAATACATAAGTTAGATTATAGATTATTCACCGCATGTCATGCACTTACAAAAGTTAAACATGAGAATAATAGAACAATTAAGATTCCATAAGGATACGAACACAATATTTATTTAAGATTATAATTTAGTTATCAGTTGAGTTGGGCATAGAATGCTTAAAAAAATTTTATGAAATCCATATGTCTGCGGAATATAAAATATTACCCTGAATTAATATTCCTTGCTATCTTCCTTTCCTGCGTGTGATATTTTTTTTCGAATTCATTGCAATCGGAACGACATTTACACTTACTGGTCGAAACCCCTCAACTACTATCAGCACATCTGCAATGCCGACAGAGGAAATGAAATATTGCGTGGAACGTGATTTACGAGTCCTATTACGGTAAAAGTAAACATTACCATCAAAGTTATGCATCACATGATCCTTTCTGACGCCTAATGTCCAGACAGATTACAAATTCTTTTTTGTATAGGACATTATGAGTTTACTAATTGTCATGGTTACGTGTCGTTTGTCTCTGATGTTGCCATAAGCAATTCAAAAGAAAGATAACTTTCTTTAAAACAGTGAACCCGTGAGTTAAATGAATAAATATGTATAAACATGCTAATTATTAATGCTCAAAATATTCATAGAGTTTAGTCAAGTTTTAACACAAAGAGGAAATGCATAGGCATATCTAAAAACAGAAAATATTTTACTCCCCTTATCCCATAATAAAATAGTTGCAAAAGAAAATTATTGTAGAACGCAATATTTATTATCGAAAAACAAGATTAAACAATGAATTGAAAATACTACTCATAATTGTTATTTTGAGTTTCTGTATTTTTCATTAATTTCGTAACTGCATTAAAATCGATAAGCCCTTCCATCAGAAAGAACTTTTGACAGATAAAATTCAACTGAATCGTTCTGTATCTGAGTCAACTCGATCAAATTCAATAGCTTGAGCTGCTGATTTTATGAAGCTTCTTCTTCTAAAAGGAATATATCAGTTGAAGTTTTTCAAGTTTCTGTCCATAATCTTAGCATTTACGTCCGCGGTTTTGCTTTTTCTTAAATGAATCAACATTAGTATATAATTCACCTTCACAATCACTTTTGGAAACACGTTTTTGAATTATTTATATGGTCATTCTTATATATTTCAATTGCTTTGCATCTAACGTAACTGCACCTTTCTATAACTTTTCATTTTTTTTTTTTTTTTTTGATGCATCAAGAACTGTACAATCGCAACTCGATCTTTGTTTGAAAACTATATATATATATTTATTCATCTTACCTTTACAATGGGTTGATATTCAACTGAAATAAAACAACTGATTTCTATCAGTATATGAAATTGAAAAAAATAGTTATAATTTGTAACAAATTGATTAACCTAAAAACTGAAAGATATGTTAAAACAAATGTATATGTCGTAAAGTATTGATATTGATTGAATCTTTTTCGATTGGTTGATTGAATTGAGCAATTTTGCTCTGCAACATAACTTACAGCTGCAATCTCCATTATTTTCCGATTAATTCTTGCTTGCTACTATTAATTATTATGGGGACAGCGATAGTACGTTTTTTTTAATTTATTTGTTTCACTAGTACAAATGATTTCATATTATTGCATTTGTACAGTTCAAAAAGTAATTAGAACGTTATTTTATTTTATCCCTTATGTACTTAGTTTTAATAAGAATACTTAATATAATACTAACCAAATGTTTTGGTCTTCTTGTTGCTAAAATGTGAGGGAAAAGAAAAAAACTGTTTACAAGAGTGCCGATTCTTCTTAGAAAGTATTGTTTCCGATATGTTTGAAGGTTTTGGATTTAATATATTATAGATTATTATACATTGATAATTATATATATATTATGTATGTATATATACATATATATATATATATATATATATATATTATTTACAAAAAATATCTTATTACTTGTGCATCAAAAAGTTATTTTGCATTATTTTCAAATCTAAGTTAATTTGTCTAACTTTAGCCTCATTTAGATACATTTTAACTAAGTTAACTTTAAATAATAAAAAAAAAGTTATTGAAAATGAATGAAAATTTCAAAATTCTGTACTATTATTCCATACGTCAAATTCTAATAGAGTTACTAGAACTACTAATAGAGTCTTTTACAATAATTTATTGTAACAGTACAAATGATGAGTCAATAAAAAATAGTCTGAAACTAAATTAATTATGTACAAAAAAAATCAAGATTTTAGATTCAAGATTCAAGAAGTACTTACTAAGAACACATTTCAAGTACATATTTGCCTAATAAGTGTAGTGTTTGTCCGTGTGTGAAGGTGTGCGAGTGTGTGTATGTACTCTTATTAATTTTACAGATAGTATACCATTCCATTCCGATGATAACCTACAACTCATAATACTGAATGAATATTTTTATTTAAATTTACTAAAGCAATTTTCTTTCCTTTTTTGTTGAATAGATAAGGTTCCAATAACTTTTAATATCAAATTAACTTCAGTGCGGAATACTTGTACATTCATTTAGTTTTATTTTAAAAATAAAATGTTACTTAATTTTCACTTTCAAAAAATACTGACTTTACCATCTACATTCGAATCAATACTCCAGACAAAGAAAAAACCTCAAAGAACATTTAAATGCAAATTATTGTGCTGCTAAAAATAATATACTAACGATTTCCTTAAGATCGATACAAAAACACAATGTTACCATTATTTTTAAACTAATTCGTGGAAGCCATTAATCGTTTCATTTGAATGATCTTTAAAAAAAAAAGTCGCACAACAAAACAATCTAGACTGAATACTAATGTTCCATATTAACCGCAAAAGATAAGAACGTTATGTGTAATGTATTTTAAAAAATCAATCTTTTAATTCCATTTTGAGTTTAAAAATGTTGGTCCCTTGAAAGAGATGTTCTTTTCTTTAAAAAGTAGTTGTTCCTTTTTCTTTCTAAACTTGGCTGGATTTTAACCAAGGTAAACGGGAGAACTGGCATCAGTATCATTGATCGGTTCCTTTCGTATTCTGTAGGGTACTTTTTTTATCTTCTTTCGAGACCTATAATCTCGAGGAGATTGAGTAACAGTTTCAAACAAAGATGTTCCTTCCATCTCCTTTACAGCTTAGCGTAGGATGAAAAAAAAACTACACCGAAAGAAAAGAGGCTTTTTCTGGAACGTCATAGAACTCTTAAACGAATTCTCTAATTGAATTGGAACGTAATGCAGCTAAAAGTATGGATTTGTGAGTAAGAATTGAGAAAGCTCTTCGTCTTGCACTGTCTGGTATTTAAGAAATAAACTTCTCCGGAGTTAAAAGGGTTATTTGAAACGTGTCAATAAAGTTATAATGTTAGGCCTAGCAATTTAACTGTGTATTCCACCGATAACGTAAATTTCTTTAAAAAATACTCAAACGATAGACATTTTATTATAATTTAAAGGTAAAATACGATTGTTTGTATATACTGTAGAACTCCGAAGTTGATCTACTCATTATTTTGGTCTGTTTATTATGTAATCTTGATAAGTATCACATTATGTCCAATAAAAGATCAACCTCATTAACTACTTAACAGTTTAATCTGTGTGTTACTCAGACGACGCGTCTGCTAGCGTGCTTACTATCTCCAACGATAATCGGGCACATAACGAAAAATAATAATAATTTGATTTTAAAAACTGTCATTTTTTTGCATTTTAAAATGTTATCTAACAAAAAATTTTAAAAAAATTGCAATATTTGGTCATAATGCAGAAAAATGGTTCTGTTTAGTGATTAAGTTGAACATTTGCATAAATTGTATTTTTACCATTTAAACCTTAATGTACATTCGCGGCATTTTAGAGAGAAGGGGAAAGAGAATTAGTTTATCCTTTAAGAGGGTTATATTTCGCTAATTTGTGTACTATTACCAGTATCTCCTTTACCACATATCTGTAAGAGCTTGAATCATGAAGTTTTCTTCCCTTTTGATTAATATTTTTTCATTAACGTTATAAAAATTTTAGTTCCATTTCTTGAAGTCGTCAATAGCCCTCATGTTGCTTCTAGTACAACGTTGATAAAAACCAGCCAATCCAGTTCTTGGTACAACAATTTATCTGCGTCAATTTCTTGGTCAGAATCTGTATTATATATATTTTCTAACTCAGATGATGGATCTCCATCATCATTTTCACTTGACAAGTCTTCGTTATTTTATAAAAACTTGTGTATTAATTCTAAATCTTTCGCGAAGGAGATAAATTAAACTTTTTTAAATGCGTCGACCATGTTGTAAAATGTCGTGAAAATATGTGAACATTGGATAGGATTTATCAATCAACCACTTTGTGGAGAAATAATTCCCCATTTTTAAATGATAAAATCAAATAATTGTACATCTGGTGTACAATGTATTCAACTTTAAAGTAGACTTAGGTATGATTTAGAATTGATGTCTTTAAATTAGCAGAGTTCTTTACAGATGTTTCTGGGTCAGATAGATCGAAAGTTTCTAATAGAAAGTTTAAAAAAGAACTTGGTTCGCGATCCTATAAATTTATTTCATGTTGTAATGATTTTTTTTGTTGTTGTTGTGAATGACTTGTATGAATTGTGGGCTCGTTCCTAAAGTTGCTGAAAAGAAGTACAATAAAAGATTGAAAATAGAATGTTTTAAAATATTTTATTCATAATAAATATTCAGATTGCAGTAGAATATCAACAAATTTAATACTATAATTGAAATCGTTTATTTTTAATAAAAATTTATATATATATATACATATACAAAAGGGGTGTTCAAATGAAATGGTACGAAACGACGCTGTGGGTATAAGTGAAGACTTAATCAGTCTTCTCCATAAGCCTGAGCACTGAGATCTCATTCATTAACGAGCCGAAAGATTCCTTGTTCCCAGAATTTCTGTGGCCGTGACGATACCAGTCCTTCACAGCGTCCTTGAGTTCGTCGTTCGAGTTGAAGCGCTTCCCTTTCAGATGTTTTTTCAGAGAACCAAACACATGGAAATCGCAGGACGACATATCCAGCTATAGGGCAGAAGGTCAAGCTACTTCCACTTGAAGGCGTTTGTGACCCCGGAGACGTGAGGAAGCACGTTATCTTTGAGCAGAACCACATCCTCAGTGAGCAGCCCCGGTTTTTTGTTCCTTATGAACCTATGTGGGCTCACACCACACATCGGAGTTCATGTGAACGCCATCATGTCCTCTCACGCACCGCCGCGTCAATTGATCGGCGCTCCTTATAAGAGCCTCTGCTCTCTCCTGCACATGCGGGCGCCCGCGCATGTTCCGATCTCCACCAGAGACTCCATACGTATCCCTAGATGTCTCGCTACGTTTTCCCTCAACGGCAGAGGCAAATATGTTACGGTTACGTAGCTACGACGTTTCGTACCTTTTCATTTGAACACCCCTAGTATATATATATATATATATATATATATATATATATATATATATATATATATATATATATTAATTAGTTACTAAAAATGTTTCACAAAACTTTTTTCATCTACATTTATAACAAAAATAAGAACAGACAAATATTGGTTTTAGACGAAAGAGTGGCTAAACAAAGATCAAAATAGAAATGTATCCATTTTGAAAAGTTTTGCTAATTTTGCATAATTTTTAAAGCTATAAATTAAAACAAAATAAATTCATGAACCTGTTTCTTAGATACTGTTCCTTATATTAAACATCTTTTTGTGTTTACTAACTTGTTCAAGCCCCTTGGGTAATAAACTTATAGATTTTCTACTGTATTTATGAAATTATAGACAGGAGGACGTAATATTTTTCTTACTTCCTGTCACTAACGAAAGAATTAGGTTTATTTTTTAAAATAAAAGTTGCATTATAATATTAAAAATATTTATAGTATAATAATTCTATATTTATTTACTCGAGAAAACCGTTACCTAAAACTGATATTAATTGAAGATAAGGTTGATGTTATTACATTCCCTCTCCCTCGCAACTCATTAAATACTTTCATTTAATTTAATAAGTACCAACAAACAAGAATTCAATTTTTCGTGCAAACGTTAATTTGCTACATATTCGAGAAGAAAAATGTGTTAATAAGAAAAAGTAACCATCTGCAAATGAATCATTATAGTTAAAATGCTTCACTTCAAATGGTATGAAAAATTTTATAGTTTTTTCGATATTATCGCTTCTTTAATCATTTGCAGTTTAATTTTCGTGTGCTTGAATGAATTTAAGATCTGATAGATAAATCATTAAGTTTGTGGAGGCTTTCAACAATTTGCTATACATGGTTAAAGAAAGAGCTTAGGAATTTGCTTATCCTTGCGTGAAAATTTATTTAGCCGTGGACAGATCTTATCGATGAAAAACTTTTCATTGTGTGTTTTTGGACAATCCAACATTAATGCATGGAGGTATTGCTGTTTAATTTAATCTTGAAAGTAGTTCATTGTATTTAAAGCTATTTTTTTACTTTTGCTAAGGGAATTATTCCTGTAACTAATGTACTTAGTTTTACAATGGTTCAGATTGTCGACTTTCACAACTTTATGGCACTTCTGACTGGAGCATAATTAAAGGCTAAAGATTAATTTAAAACTTCTACTTAATGATGCAGAACCTATCATAAAGGAAAACCTTAGAATATTTATCTATTTAGAATGGAACACCATTCATGCGATATTTACTCTCAATTACTTATTTCATTTCGGTGATTAAAATTGAATACTAGAACTTAATCACATCGTAATATTCATCTTAACTTCCTTTTTTAAAGTAAAATTTTATATTAAAGATTAATTTTATGCTTAGAAATTTATATTATGATAATCATTTTCTTCATTTCAAAAAATTCCGATGAATTTTTTGAAAATATTAACCGTTTTAATAAAACAAATTTATTTTGAAAGTTTTTGATAATGCTCTATTTTGTATCCGATTATTCGTTTTCTTTTAAAGTTAACTTCTAAATGTTAACTGTTTTTCAATGAAAGTATTAAAATTAAAGGTAGTCGAACTTAAATTGTTCGGCAACTGCTTTTGTTTGTTTTTAAGAGTCAGTACTTCACACAAACGCTAATTAATGGACTGTAGAATCTATCCAAAAAAAAACTATTATTGGCTTTTCAATAAGATTATTCGTAATTATCTAACTATCCGATCAAAAAATTTTAATATTTTATTAAATTACACACAATTTTAATTATATAGAGAATATTTTAAAATCTTATAGAGAATAATTATATAGAGAATAAAACATTTCTTAAAAATTATGATTGTAACTAAAAGACTATAGAAAATGTTAAACGTCTGAAATTAAATGTATTATAAAATCGTTAAACTCTAAATAAAATAATATTATTTTAATTATTGTGAAAATGTGAATTGTAGTTAAATTTATCATGTTAGAGAAACTTATGTATTTATGATTTTGGAAAATCAGTTATAATAATAATATAAATAATATTCAGAGATTGAGGTAATAGTAGACGCCCTCTCTCCCAAACATTAATACAATAAGCAATAATCACTCTTTTTTAAAGCTTATAGGCTTCCAACCCAATTTGCTTGTAAATATCTAAATTAATTTTATTTAGAAACCTGTGTGCGGTAAGAATTCCTTCCAAACTTTTCCAGAATCCTTTTTATTGTTATATTCAAAAGATAAACTCATCAAACAATACAATAACAAGCTGAAATTACTCACTAATTACACAGTATTTATTGATAATCATTAGCTTCAATTTGAAATACTAACTTCAATTTAGATTTTATCATTAAATGATATGATTATTTTTAAGAATTTATCAAGAAAACTCCAATTGTAATTTTTAATTGAAATTTCTTGTTTAAATAACAAACGCCAAACCGATCCCTTTTTCATTTTATTTTTTCTTTCTCGAACAATATTTACTTTCTTTCAAGAAAGTTGGCTCACTTTCAAGAAAAAAATAGAGACTGTAATATATTTTGCCCAAAAAATTAATTAGATTTTTAAACTTTAATTGCATTGAAGTTGATGACTTTCATTATCGTCCTGTCATCTAGCGTAATGAAAAAATGTAATTAAAATTTGTCACACCAAGCCAAGTGGGGTTGCTATAATTCCATCGAAAACAGTTATAAAGAAACAGCTCATATTGGGGAAGGATTTCGCCCATATGGCGTAAAATACGAGTAAGTTTTTATACTAGAAAAATTTGTTTCACATTTAAACAACGCAAAGCAGAAAATATAATGCTGGCTTTTAATATGTTGAAATTAATTAAATATAAATACAAATAAAATTTGAGACGGATGATTTTTTTATGTTTGTGCGTAACTGACAAAAAGAATTACTTTCAAAGAGTATAAAGTATTTAAATTCTTATGTACTTCAGAAGCTTTAGAACCAGATTCGAAAATTAAGCAATGCTTGTTTATTCTAAATTAATACTGCTATCTAGAATCACAGTTGCGTTTTAATAGCAAAAAGATATGTTTTTCATTCATCAGTAATTCATATTTTGAACATTAGTCCACAAAAATGTCTTTGGAAGCATCTACGTAAATTCAATCATAATCATTTTATTCTCATAATTAATAAAAATAATTAATCTGAATTTCATTAAACGTAGAAAATTATCTACATTAAACGTAGAAATTCATACATGCTATATATAATAAATGATATATATTATAGCCGATTTAAGATTTTAAGGTAACACTACAGCTTCAAAACTCAATTTTTGGTCAAGATATTGATTATTTTTTTAATTTTTGGTTTCACATCAAAATTCAAACTTTTGTCTTTAAGAACCTGCTTGTGGCAGCGGTAGCCTAGTGGTCATGGTTTCGGATTCGTGACTTGCGGTTTTCGTACCGTCGCGAGTTCGATCCTTGGCCTCTAAAGACCCGCTGGTGCACGTTAAATCTGTCTGAGCCCAAAGTCCTCCCGTTTGCATAGTGTGGGAGTTAGAAGAGGATGGTGCCAGCTCGGGTATCGTCCTTGACACTTGACCAAGGTTCAAAATTACGAGGTCCGTCGCCAATAGCTCTCGTGTTGCTTCTAGTGCGACGTTAATGAAAACTAAACTAAATTAAGAATCTATTTGAGTTTTGTTTCTATTTTATTCAGAAGTGGAGTTACAGCTGTTTTAATATTACTTTATTGTGAATTTCTCTGATTGGAAAGACTATGAAAATGACATTTTTCATAACTCCAAAACACATATCAGAATATTATCATAACTGAACTTGGAATTCCATATATATTTTTCAAATACTCGTACACAGAATAGACTATTCTTGAGACTTTAAATTGCGTGGAAGTCCTTTTATATTGCAATAAAGGGAAAATTACAATGACTTTTAAAGAAAATATCAGTGTTCGGAACTCGAAATACTATATATTCCTACGTAAGGGCTATATTATCGAATTAATAGTCTATTCCTTAGATACGGTTATATTCTGTATTACTCAATTGACAAAATGTCAGCATGTTTAGTTTCTGTTCAGTTACTATGTTTCGCGAAAAGTCTTAATTTTCGATCACATTTTATAAAATACCCTTTTGACAATAAAAATATACACTAACAAAACTTTTCATGTGTGTTTTTCTAATTTTGAAGCCCCAAGAGGTCATAAAATAAGCAAGTGTAGTCACAATTTAGGTTAATTCAAAATATTTTCTTTGAAGGTTTGTCGTTACCTTAAAAGTAGTTAACCGAAGATGTTATATCAAACAAACTAAAAAATAATATTTAAGATAAAGCTAAGAAAAATTACAATCTCTTAAGAATCTCATACATTCAATTGCATATACTTAAATAAATAAACCACTAAGATTTGTGAAGATAATAGTTTCAGGTAAAAAATAACATTCTATAAATTGAATATCTTCGCTTCCATACTCGATTAGAGATCTTAAATGTGCATAACAAAATTGCATAACTTTTTTTCTGATTAAAGTCAGTAAATTAATTTATGTATCACCCTAAGGTACAGTAAAAGAAAAATAATAATAAAGCGACCGATTCGCCAGTTTAATTCCTCGCCTCTAGATATTGAATCAACAATAAAATGAAATTTTTTGCTAAAATTTTTGTTCACGAATTAATTTTGATTTATTGAATATTTTTTGCATTAGCGGTACTTCAAAAATGGAGTGAGGTTTTCTGCAATGGAAAGAAATTCCCCCCAAAACCGATAAATTTTTGATAATACTCATAATTAATTTTATAAAACCTCTTGAGAACAATTGGCCATGTCTAGGATTCTAATTAAATAAATACTGTAGAATTTTTGAAGAAAATTAGTTAATGTAAATGTACTTTTTTTCAGTTATATGAAAGTAAAATAGTTCGAGAAAAGTTTGTTGAAAGCAATTTGTCTCTTAAACTGGTTGATATTTTTTTTTCTACGAACAATCGGGCAATGACCTGAAAGACAGAAGAATCATAACATTAATTTTAACGAACAATTTTTCAGATGTTTTTCAATTGCAGTTGATTAGAGAAAATTGATTTTCATTAAATATAGTAAAGTACTAATTCTTAAGTAAAGCAAAATGTTAATATAAAAATTGCATTACATCACCTTAAGATTTCATTTCGATTAATATTCAAAGCATTGGTTTTTTTTTTTTTTTTTTTTTTTTTCAGATAAGAAATTCTCTTAAGAATTGAAAATTTTTCGGAGCAAACGGAATTCAAAAATTTATATCGATGTTTATAATATTGGAAAAGTTCAATTAATCAAGTTAGGGCAAAATCAGATTCAATAAAATGAAAAAAAAACACTGCAATTTATTTGAATTTTTTTTTTCACGTATCCGAAAGTAAAGTTATATTTTTAATCAAATATGATACTTCGGCAAACATTTTTACTTCTTTTCCGATGAATGCTTTTACAGTTTTATGATATATTGAAAACACCAAATTTAATTTCTGCTACTCTTAGAATGGTTCATAAATTAATTCTACGACCTTTTGTGTTGTCATTCTTTTTGTTTCATCCAGAATTACTTTCCAAAAAGATAATGTCTGATCCTTGTTTTATGTATCTTCAAGTCTACAGTAAAAAATTTCTGACCTGTTAGGTTACCTGACTTCACCTCCATAAAGCACAAACGGTGAATGAGGGGAAGTCTTCTCCAACCATCCTAAAATATTGTCGATTTAACCAAAATGTTGGATTCATTTTAAAAAGAACTCACGGTGAGCAATATGCGGAAACTCTTACAGCCTTTTCATAACATTATCACCATGTAAATAAACTGTAAAGGTAAACTAAAAGAAAGCTTTACTTTTCACAGTTATAATAATAAATTTGTTCCAGATTTTCTCATAACTAGATTTAAAAAAAAAAAAACATTTTTGCGAGGTGTATATGTAATTCAAATAATTATTCATCTAGAAACAAAGAAAGGAAAATAAAGGAAAGAATTTCATATATTTTTGTTTGGAAATCAAACATGTTTGAAACAATTTTTATCACTAAGGATGTTAATACTGTATAGAAAATAATAAACCTTTAATCAAAATTATTCGTGATATTATTGTATTTTTTAAAAATTAATTATTAAACATTTTGTAACAAATATCCTTTAAATATCGCAGAAGAATATGTATTTAAAAGTTTTGTTACTCCTCCTTTTACGTAGAGCTTTTTTATTTATTTTACGTTCTTTGCAAACAAAAACCTTTATATCAGTTGTTAATCACACACTTCGAGTACTTGCATCATAATAACAATTGATGTTGCAACATAAATTTTAATGGATAAAATTGTGGAAGTTAAAATTTCTTTTAACTTCTAGAATCTAGTTCTTTCTCCATAATTATTAAAAAAGCTTTTCGAATATAAAATTTACAACAAAAAATGTCTGTCATATACAAATACATTCCTGTTTATTATTATATAGAAATATCTTTTAAATTGTCCTTTTAAATAAAATTATTATTTATGATCACACTTTTAAAACTATGAACAGTAAAAAATCTTAAACATTTTTTTTTAAATCTACTTTTTCAATTTTCGAATATGAATACCCCTTGCGAATATTTTAAAGTCATTTTATAAAATAAAAGGTACAAAATTATTAGTTAAATAAAAGTATTGACGCTAAAGTTGAAACAAATATTTGCACACATTAAGAGGGAGTAGGAAATTCTATGCAACAATATTTTACTTACCATTTACAAATTCTCTTCTCCCCCTCCTCCTAGATAACAACGATTAAGTTAATTATGTAAGCGAGAAATTCCAGTCAAACGCTTCGTTGACGGATAAGTTGCAGACAGTTCTTCAGAAAAGTAAATAATGAATAATGAGTCTAACTGGAGCACTTATTTATCCTAATGAGTGTGTGATAGATGAGGAACATTAACCTAATCCGTCAGTAATTATGATTTGAATGCAGCGAATGAAAGTTGTGAAGGAGAGCTATAATTTAGATTGAACGGAAGACAAATTTATCGTTCTAAGCTTCGATTGGTTTATGACAGATTCGATGAATGATCCAATCATATGCTACTTCTGCTCATATTTATAAGGATACAAGGACATGCGAGGAATTGTAGAATACCATATCTAAGACTCCTTGTTTTTGTGATATATATTTTTTCAAATTTATTAATAGAGCTTAATATTTTTGTGTGACTTATAATGATACTTAAATCATTCTGCAGAACTATAAGAATAATTTTTTTGTCAAAAAGTTTTTTCCCTTTTATTTTAGTATTTTGAATAAGAATTTCTTAAGCTCATATAAAGGGTTCTTATTACTTAAAGTGAAACAAAAATATTTTTTCCTTAAGTCACACCTGTATTTTTTAAAGAAAAAAACATAATATGTATGAAAAAAATTAAAAAAAAAATAAAATTTTCCAAAATTACTAAGTTCTATAATTTTTTCAAAGAAAATATACAAGAATATCTTTAAAAAAGTTGTTTCACTGTATTTTATGTTTTGTTTTAAATATGAGGAGTAAAATACTTTGTATATTTATGAAAAATTATTTTTTAAAATGGTACCTAAATTAAGGTGACCAGAGAGAGATACGTCCTGCTTTTAGCGGTACAGTCCCGATTTTTAACAATTTATCCCGCATCCCGCGGGGTCTTAAGAAAGCCCTGATTTTTAGAAAGAATGCACGACAAGCAAGGGAACGTCTTGAGAATGGGAAGGAAATATACGGTTTTCGGCTTCCATGTATATGTTTCACCAGGATGTGAGATTTATATTATTTTTGTAAATTTTATAATGTTAAACTTTAATAATAAAAACAATTGTTGAGAACTGATTATCAGGAAATGCTTATCAAAATTCGCTTTGATCAGTTGCTAGAATACGACCACCATTGTTTCGACTTAATGAACAGTGGCATTTTTCGGCAATGACAGCGATGAAAACATTTTGTTGCTGTAAAATGAAGAGAGAACACATCGTACACTTCCACAGATTTTAATCTTATTGCGACATGTTCCCCTAGCGATCTAGCATCATTTGAAACATTGTTGCAAATGAATTACATCTTATACAAAAAATTAGAAACGGAGCGGAATTTTAGAGGGAAGAAGGGTCAGGGTGTGAGGAGTATGTTAGTCGTCCACGAAGTAACGCCTTCGCATATTGAGTTAAGTAACTGTCTCACATACGATACGCATCGTACTGCGTGCTAGTGTTAGTTAAACAAGTGATGTCAACAAATAAGCTATTCGGATGATTTATGTTTGTAATTTACTTAGGTACCAAAGGTAGGTATATTTTAGGTACCAAATTTTTAATTAAGAAAGTGATTTCCTCAATTCTCTTCCCCTCCCCCTCTTTCTCCGTAAGATAATGATAGAAAGTCGTTCGCAGCTCCCGGCGTGAGCACTGCATCTTCTGGTGGGAGAGATAATGTTCGACAGTATTCAGGGTGCAACTATCACCTTTCAATCAAGTTAATCTATAAATTTAAACTCACTAATTATGTAACTCCCCAAATTCTATTTAATTTAATTTAATACTTCCGAACTGTAGGAACTCCATAAGATGGATACGAAATCTATCCTGAAATTTACTTTTTAAAACTTTCTGTATATGCAAAAACAACCCTGACAATAGCTTCGAAATAGACAAATAGTTCCCAAAATGTACATCTTATGATAAAGATTTCCGTGCACGCTCGCGTGTGTGTGAGATAAATTTGCGTTATTATTTTGTTTTAACTTTATTTCATTGTAACTACACTTAAAATCAATCCAAATGTCTACCAACAACCTTTGCGAAAAGTAATCACCACAACTTTTAATGCATGGAAGCTTCCAGAACTTTCGATATGATGTTAGAGACTGCTGAATATAAATACTTGCGTTTGACTCACCATTTTGCTTTCTCGCCATTTAGTACATACTATTTTAGCTTTACTTAATCTAATATCGAACAAACAATAGAAAATCAAAAAAAGTCAAAATTACCTTAGTTGAATTGGCTATTTATGGGATTGAATTTAAGAAACTTTCTGTTATAAGATATATGCTAATCAGCCAGAATTTTGTGTTATCCATACCATGTTCTAATTGGTTTAACTACAAAACCAAGCTTTCAGCATACAATAATAGAAAAAGTAAAGAACATATTGTCATCACTTAAAAGATCCATATTTTCGAAGTACACTTTTAATCATGACCAAGGGGTAAGTCAAAGTAAAGGTATGACAAAAAGTTACAGGGTCTGTCCTTAAAGTAATATCACCAAGCCGATTTAGAAAGATTTACTGTCCATATCGGTATAATACTTTAATATTCTTCAAAACAACCTACTCCTGCGTCGAAACATTTTTGCCAATGTGATTTCCAAGTTGCGAAGGCGTCCTGAAAACCCTGTTCAGGAATTGCTTTTAAAGCCGTTTTACAAACTGCTTTCATGGTGTGAGTTGTTCTGAAATAATGTCCTTTCAGAGTAGATTTCAAAACGAAACAAAAAGAAGTCTGGAGGAGTCATTAGGGGACTGTAGGATGGCCGGAGCAACATTGTCATGTTACATTTAGCCAGGCAGCTGGTAATGAAGATGGAGTAGCTTGGGGCGCTGTCATGGTGAAGTTTCCAGTTGTTGCTGATGTCTATCTTGGTGTCAAATTCTTACTTTATCAGCTTCTTTAGCACTTATGCGTAAAATTTAGAGTTGATGTTTGTTTCTTTAGGTACAAATTTATAGTGGAAGATCACCTTGTGTTAAGATATACAATGACCATGGTCTTGATTTGCTCATTCGAGACTTTTGTGGGCAAGATGTTGACGAGATGTATCACACTAAATTTTGACTCTTCGGTTTCGGGTCGTACTCAAAAACCCACATTTCTTCATCCGTAATAACATTGTCCAAAAAGTGAGGATCGTTTTCACATATTTCCAAAAGTTCTTGACAAATTTCTTCTCAGCCAAAATTTTGGTCATCGGTCAAAATTATGGGTACAAACTTTTCACACTCTTTTATCATGTACAAATCATTAGACACAATCTCAAAGACAATAGGTTTTAAAATATTTAACATGTCAGTCAATAAACGTGCATTCATTCAATAGTCTGTTTGCAAAAGTTCTTTCACACGAGTCACGTTTTCGTCATTTGTGGAGAATGACAAACTTCGTTTCCTCGGAGATCATTTCATGCCTTCAGAAAACGCTTTGTGCCATCGTGATAAACATTTATCCTTGAAGTTCTGTTCAACTTTTGAACGGTTTTCACTGCAGACTTGCCACGTTTCATTTAAAACTTCGCATTGCGCATCTTTGTTCCAGTGAGCGATGCATCACAACTTGTATAAGAGATGAAACAGAAGTTCACGAAATCTCCCGTTCATGCTCTCAAAGAACTCGAAAACAATTGAGAAAATATTAGCACGGTAATTGACTCCCCCCCCATCAATCTTCAGCCAGTAGAGGACACTGTGACGAGCAGAAGCTTCTCGATAAAATTGGTGACATTACATTTTGGACAGACACCATATAGCGAAGAGAAAATTCGATTATCAGTGGCTTGTAAGATATTAAAAGCTTTTTATTCTTATAAATTTAGAAATAAAATACAAATTATTTGATGAAAAAAAAGACTCCCATCACAATTTTATAAGAGCATGTTTTAAAAATAACCAAAGTAAATTAAATACAATTTTTTATTCATAATTTATAAATACAGATTATTCTCTGCGAAAAAAGCCCTCAAAATACATTGTCCGTGTATAATACCCAGCAGAATTTTAATAGCTTTTAATGGAATTTTTAAGCTAACTGATAAAACAGAAACATGAAAATGATCTTTATTAATTACCCAAGAATGTAAGACCCAATATACTAGTTATTCTCATGGATTAAAAATTTCTTTTACCAACTATTAATTACATTCGAAGATTTCTACTGATTAAAAAAGGCCATAGAAGATTATTCACAATTCGTATTATTATTTAATTAAAATATGTTCGTAGGAAACTCAAATTTTTCTTCGGAATAATTTATCAAAAAAATTGTGCAATTTTTATATCCTGAAACTTTCTCTTAATCTCTCCCTTTTTTCTGAGTATTATGTCTTCAACTTCCTCTTTTTATTGTGGTCCATTGAGTTCCTTTGTTTTTCTGTTATCTCAATGCTTTCAATAAGTTTTTTTACGATCACAGCGACTTTATTTCATCACTTGATTAAAATGTTTTTATTCCTCTTTGTGAAAATTATTATCAGACTACTTTAGAAAGAATTCTGAATTGGGATCTTTGTTCGAAATGAAAGTAACTTTAATCTTCTTCTTCAATGTTTTTCTTTGGTAAAAAATGAAGTAAAGTAAAATTTAGTAAAAAGGTTTTAACTATCAAAAATTCATAGTAAAAAATTATTGTTTGCGTTTGCATAGTTGAATGAGTATGAATTCAAACATTAGTTTTTTT
>BMAW01010622.1:58279-126829 GCA_019974015.1 Nephila pilipes | reverse complement strand
TATATATATATATGAACAAAACATCAATATTATTATATCTTCCAAAATATCAAATCATAAATAAATTAACCATGTTAATCATCAATTCCGTACATTAATATCTAAGAAACTACATAATTAAAGAAATAATTTTTTAAAAAAAAGTAAAATTAACATAACTTACATATAAATTATTATAATTTGAATTCACTTGAATAAACTATGAATTTTGAAATTATAAGTTACTAATAACAATAATAATGTTCTTTAATAAATTTAAAAAGAACGTGCATTTTTTCTAAAATAAAAACGAATTTCTTCTTTTAACTTTAAAAAATATATTATAACTTGGTAAACTTTTATTTTAAATTTTTTTTTTCAGACATAAGAAATTAGTTACTAAAATCATACAGAATTTGGAAACAATTCATGGTGAAAGTATTGACAAATCTCAATACGTATTCTTAAAATTTTCATATTCTATGCATGCAAATGTAATTATATATAAAAAACATCTTTTTTTTTTTTTTTTTGGCTCTCGAATATAACTTTAAATCAAAAGAATTATATAAATCTAGTTTTTTTTTTCAAATATAATTGTTTAGTATTGGGAAATTAAAATGCACATTTAATCTACTGACTTTCACCGTTTTCAGTGATTACAGTCTCAAGTGACTTCTGGTTCATTTTTTGGACCTTGAATATAACTTTTAAGCGAAAAAATTGAAAAAAAAATCTAGCTTAAATTCTAATATTATTGTTTAGTATTGGAAAGTTAAAAAGGCCAATATTCTTTAACCTACTGACTTGCACCGTTTTTCAGTTATTTTTATCGCAAGTGACTTCCGGTTTATAATAATGTCACTATAATACATAGGACTCGATCGCCACGAATAAAACATAATATATGGTTTTTGTTTGATAAATCTCAACACGTATTTTGAATTTTTGGCCATGCAGTCAATAAATCTTGTGCGTGCTATCTACTACAACTTTCCGTTTATTTTTTTGCTGCCTGGTACACTTTTCACAATTTCCTCTTTCTACTCTTCCAAATAGAGATTTATAGGACACTTACAGTTTTCTGTGAAACTTTTAGCGATATCTCCGTCCAACATTTGGTAATATGGTCAGAATTGATGATTTCATAAAATTTCAATCCTTGGGTGACAAGCACGAGATCATAAGGGGGGAAAATGAAAAAGTCACAGCTAGAATAGTTTGAACTCTTAACCTCCATCAAAAAAAATTGGAAACAACAAGAGCTCAATTTCACTGTCCAATAACCAGTAGAACCACTCAAATTTTGTAATAAATACCTGTCTATTACATATTTGCTTACCTGTGTATTATAAATTTCAATGTTAGTTCAAGTTTTGTTCGGAAACTGAAACAAGAAAAAAACTCTATTTTTCAAGAACAAACTAAGTAAAAGGAAAGGAAAAATTATTTTGGTCAATTTACGAGTAACAACGTACAAAGGAAGATGAAAATTAGTTCTAAAAACACTGTTAGCTATCACATTTTTAAATTCCAAGTTGAAATGAAGGCCATAGTATAAATCGAAACACGATACATTGATTTGTTAACAAACAAGTCAATGTAAAACTCGTAATAGTTATAAATCAGAGGCTAATGAAGACAGTTTAAAGTAACGCTATTGGGAGAAAAGTCTTCGCTGTCATGTAGGATAAGTTTGAGCATATGAGACTTTTTCTGGCCATCCTCACAAATAGCTTACTTATTTGAAGTGCAGTAATTACTTCTCCGCTTCTGTGTCGATTTTGGTCTTGTATTTGGGGGAGCTAGACGTTTCTTTACGTCGAATAAGTATTTTTTAAGGAAGAAAGATTCGCGCGAAGTTTTCTTAGGAAAATTCCTCAAACGAGATATTAATTTCTCTGTCCCGATATCACTCCCTTCTATATCTACCTTAGATCGTCATTCGAAATAGCTTAAAATAATGTTTCTCAATCACAAACAGCTTACTACCGAAAGCGGAAAAAAGAAATTTACGTTAAAGTCTACAGAAGCCGGACTTTCATTTCGTAAAAATTGGTTTACCAAACATTGCCTCACAGAGATTGAATATTGCTAGTCTGAGGAGTAAATAATTGTCAATCGAAGTCACATTGAACCATGTTTATATCTGTTTTATATAGAAATTTTGGAACTGTTCTACACCAGAAAAGAATGGCAAAGGCATAACTTATTAGAAACTAAACAAAAATTTTCATCAAAAAAAATTAAAAATATTTTTATAAGTGTAAAAAACCAATAAAAACTAAGCCAAGTTGGCGGATTTTACCCGGAATGTTTTTTTACAAAGAAATAAATTATTTTTTAATTCACGTATTTTACATCTATTTCCGAGGTTAATTTTGAATGTAGTTAAAGTTCAACTTAAGTTCGTCAAAACAGATGTGCCAGATTTTGAAAAGAAGATTTATTTTATTTACAAATATTCCCATGTATATTCAAATCGAATTGTAAATGTAATCAAAATACTTTTTTCCAATATATCTAGTTCCCATGATTAATTGTTGTTGAAATAAAGGATACAATTTGAAAGGGAAAGATCTAAAGTCTTTTACAAAGTTATCCTACCGTAAAAGGTATGAAAAGGAAAGCATTAGTGAAATATCGTACAATAACTAGATAAAAGTTTTACATTTCCTGATGAAAAAAACAATATGTCAGATGCAGCAGACTGATAGAATAGCAATGATTCCATTTGCAGACGAAGATATATTTTTTTTCTAAGCAGCATTCGTGTGGCAATTCAATAATGATCCGACTACGATAAGCTTCGAAAAAAATAAGTTTTCCGATTTCCTTGAATTAAAATATTTTCTGTAACGATTTCCTGACCCGCAAAAATGCGGGTAGGGAAATTTTTTTTCTTTTCTTGTTTCCATTCTAATGTATCTTTTAATTAAAAAAAAAAAAGATTACTAACATAAATTTAAAACATTCTTTTTGTGAAATAGTATTCTAAACTTTGAACTTACGCTAGCAATCAAGAAAATGACTTCCTTGATCATATGATCAAGGTGATCTTAGAATGATCGAATTCCTTGACTGGAATAAGATAGCAAAAGGCAGCGAAAAACGGAACATAAAGTATCCAAAAATGAATAAAAAAGATTACACAGCATAAGTGTGCGTGATTAGCAAAAGTGTGAGTGCATTATCACTCACTTCCTCAAAACTACTTTCAAGGAATGTTATATATATGGAATAAGAATTCAAAACACTTTAGAATAACCTCTTTATTGTGAGGAAAAATTTAAAAAAATTATTATATTTTTAAATTTAATATTAAATATGATACTTAATAACATAAAATATTTCTAAATTTAAGCCTGAAAAATTACTAAAACATTTGCCTTCTTTCGTTGCAGGTGATGGTTCGTACCTGCAACGGTACCGAGTTACAGCCGCAGGACTACGTTGGGGGTCGTTGTCCGAGCTACGACGACCTACCCCACTACAGCGGGTGTCGCATCCATGGTCCCAAAGAGGAAGACGTTGTGACACCGCCCATGGTGGAACCACATCGCAGACTGCACTTCTGTCCCGACCTTCAGAGGGCCATGGAATCCGTTCACTACATTGCTGACCACACGAGGCGTTACGAGG
Organism: Nephila pilipes; assembly: GCA_019974015.1. Classification (NCBI taxonomy): domain Eukaryota; kingdom Metazoa; phylum Arthropoda; class Arachnida; order Araneae; family Nephilidae; genus Nephila; species Nephila pilipes. The sequence goes on along the minus strand of BMAW01010622.1, from coordinate 123,208 downwards.
ACCAAATGAGTGTAAGTATCAAATCACTTCCGCCAAGAATCATCTATATGCAGGACCCTGCAATCCACAAAGCATATTCGGTTAAACCCTAGAGGTCCATTAATATTGCTTTATTGTTGTAAAATCATTTTACGTATATTTTCTAAAGAACGTTGAATAAATATAAGGATATTTCAAACACACATAACTTCATCAAAGACAGATGAGTGAGGTCCTTTTGATATGATTAATACAATTGAATAATATATTTTTTCCGATGCGGTTGGGGAGAAACGTGTTTACATGTAGCTTTCTTTCTTTGAGAATTAAAAATTTGAAATGAAACGTTTAATACTTTTTCAAAAATACGAAACAGATGTATGATTTTTAAAAAAGGTTCAATTCAAGCAATTAATATATAATGTTTTATTCTTATATTATCATAAGTAGAAAAAATTCTTTTAAATTCAATCCTATATAAACATCAATTCAAAAAACACGAAGTAAATAAAGACAAGGAGACAATTTGAAAGTTTTGACAAATAGTAATAATAACGAGGCAATATCTCTGATCTAAAAGTCATTATTAGTTATATATCTTTAAAGAAATTTTCATGTATATGTTACTTAATATCAGCAAAATGTAACTATTCATTACTCTCAGAGTTGAAAGAAGAATGGGGTAGATGCATATATTTACCAACTGAATGCGAAAAAAGGCCCATCATCAAATTTTATCATCAATCATAATAACACATTTCTTTTTTCCCCTTTTGTTTTTCTCAATGCCACTGATCAAATACCTTAGGTTGTTGCATTGATTAATCGTTACATTTTATCGTCATCTATTTCGCTGCATTTATTTAATTATGTACAGTGCAAATTGGATAACTTGTCCTACGTTAACCTCGTAAAGACAAAGGATGTAGCCATTTTCTTCCGAAGAATCAGTATGTACGCAGTGTTGAAGAACAATATACACCAAGGCAAAATAGGGAGAGCAGTTAGTTTGATCACACATTTATTTACAGTCTCTACGTGCCAATCACACATAAACAAATATTTATACTATTTACAAACTATACAAGGCTTCCAAACAGCCAATATTATAACTTCACCCGCTTTTGCGGTCAGGAGAAATTACATCTAATACGCCTTACGCGGTCAACATCCAAGAGCACTCTGAAATATTACCCATGAATCCGTGCGCTCTCACTTACACGAGACAAGGCGCCTCCTGGCGGGATCCGAGTAATTTATTTCCAACACGCAGTACATCAAATTATTTGAACTCTGCAACTCGAACAAAGTATTATTTTCCTATTTCGTATTAATAATATATATTTATACTCCATAACTCTATTTAAAAATATCAGATTTAATATGTCGAAGTCAGTAATGTAATGACGTCACACTATAATTCCCAAAACTAGTAACAAAGCGATCTTAAATTTTGTCTGCTAATTCTCTGAAATATTTGATGCTTTCGTTCTATTGTACTTCATATACATGCATTTTTATTAGTTGAACTTTCTATGTAACACATATCTTATGTTTTGGCTCACGAATTAAACGAAATTCATTGCCAGTCAGTACATATTTAGTCGTCTAAGGAGCATCGTTGTAAGCTAAGTATCAAGCGAATACATGAAATATATAGTCAAAATATTAATAATGATGGCGATGATCTAACAATCCATCAAATTGTAAACCGTTAATATCGAACACACAGGCTAAAGCAACTATGAACACGCTGCTAATAGAAGTAGAAAGATGTAGTGATATCAAGGACAATGTATATTCAATTCGCTGTTTAATCGTGAAAAAACAAATGATAAGCAATTTTCGAAATCTTTAACTCAGAAGAAAATAATAGATAATTTTCAGACCTTTTGCAGCTGTGTGGGTGTGCAATGGTATCTGTAGCTTTATTATTATACGTTATAATTTACGTAAATAAATTTACTATTAAGTTGATTGGTTTATTTCACTATGACTCCTCATTAAGAAAAATATCATTAAAAATTGTGTCTCGGTAAATTAAAACAGTAGCCATTGCATCTTGTACACATCAAAATATTTACCAGCGGATAACTCAACAACTCCAAATTTGCAACATTTCTGTTGAAATCAAGTTAAGTTTCCACTGTATTACAATACTGCAAGCCAAATGTCCTGGATTAATACATCTATTTAAAAATGGGGATAGTGTACAATGATATCCTTACTAAAATATATTTTCGTTTGATAGTAACCATAAGAATATTTTTATACTGCCATTAGCAAAAAATTATTTTTCGTAAATTTTGGAAAAGAAGCGATGATGCCGATTTCAATCATTTATTAGTAATAAATAAGTCTACTGGGAATAGTTTATGAGTATTTACGACCATACTCAAAAAATAAATCTAATGCTTATTATAGTTAAAATATCTTCAATTTCTTTGAGTATTAGTAAAACCATCTAATTTTAAAGTCTTCAATACATTAAACATCGAAGATAAATGAAAACTTCGGTGGAACCATTAAAATCCAAACTAATGAAAGATACGAGTACATTTCAATACATCTTATTTCCATGTTTTTAACAAATTAGGTGAATTTGATTGTATTCGTCTAATGTGTATGTGTGTTTAAGATTTTAAAATTAAGATTTAAATTTAAGATTACAAAATATTTATTTTTAAGGGGGGAAAAGGTAGTATTATACTTCAAGCCCAATTTAAGACACCAAAGAAAATCAAACTCAAAAGTAAATTAATAGAAATTAAGCTAACCACCTAGCTTATGATACCTAGTATTAGAGAGCATACAAAATTAATATTTAAAAATTAGCAGCTGTTCTTAAAAATACTTTGAAGTATCAAATAGTTTCTTAAAAATGGATTGGAAAAAAAACTTTCTTACATCAAAAGCAAAGCATTACCTCATATGTTTTCTGGAATAAATGTATTAAAATTGAATTGATAGTATTATGACCAATAAAAAAAAACTTTAAACGACATAAGTTTCAATACATTAAATTTAAAAATATTTGTACCAAGAGGTTGTTATTTCGATGTTCATATTATTTTAAATGTGTAATTAAAACAGCATGTTCAGCTTTTTTTTTTTTTTGTTTAACTTCATAACGGCGTAAAAATAAAATGAAATTTCATAAATTTATCAGTTTCAAAAGGAAATAGTTAAATTACATCATTTATCACCGCTTAAACAATGGTTTAAAAGAAAGAAATGGAAACAATATTGACCAAATGGCGTGAAACAATTCTTGCAAATGATAATTCAATATTCAATAAAAACAGCAATTCAGCAAAGACAGAATACACATCATCATTCAAATCTTTCTTATAGACATTCGGAACTGCAGATCTGAAGAGACACTCGGTACTGTTACATAAAAATGATGATGACGACCCCTTCAGCAACATAAAAAGAAATTGCGATCCGAATTCTTGTTACATATGTAAATAATTTTTAGACAACGAATGAAACTCGAAATTGAATGAACAAAGATGAGATAATGACTAAGGATTAATCATAATCACAAGCAATTGTATTTTAATCCAATAAACAATTCAGCTCTTGTCAGCATCACAGATAAGCAAATAGGAATTATGCTATTTGAAAACAGTTTAAATATAAAGTGTGGTAAATGTTATTATAGTATTTGACATATCTTTCTCATTAACGTTTCAGGGTAATAACGTAATTCTATTACAATATGAATTATTACAAAATACTGTAAAAAAGACATTATATACATTTTTGCCGTTGACATTTTATTTATCTCCTTCAAGTTGTTATTATTTTGTAAAACACGATGTTTACAATGCTATAGCACTATTTTATTCCTTAGTTTTCCTTAAAACACGGTCATTACTTCAAAATTGAAAAGAATGGCCTTACCGTCATTTTCTTCTTGTTCTTGATGGTTCAACATTAGAAATGCTGACAGAAAGAAAACTTAAGGACATTGAAATGGTAATAAATGATGCTCTAGAACGACTTTCAAAATATAGCTTCAATGTGAGTGTATATATTATGTAGTGGAATATGATTATTAACTGTTTCAAACAACACTTTTTCATCATATTTTATTAGTAAAAAGTAATTTGCTTTTTAACGCTCCAGTTTTATTTCTATCAGCTGATTGCTCCATCACTTGTAAAATTCCCAATCTCTTTTTAAATAGTCAAACAATAAAGGAAAATTTAATTGGTTTTATTAGGGTCTTCGAAAATTCAGCATTCAATATAAAAATTATTATATATCTGGAACAGGTCCCTGCATTCATTATAAATCCGAATAGATTTTATTCACATACGTACGATCACCTCATACTAATCGCTGAGTCAACACTTTCAATCTCTCCCTCTTACCATCAACTTTATTGATAAAATCTCCTCGACTTTAGTTACTCATCTAATTTACATAATCCATTGCACATTCACCCAAAAGAGGCTCTTAAATTAATTAACCTCGTGTTACCTGAAGCACTGGGATCTCACAAGAGCTGTAGCTCATTTGATACTGAATGTGCAATCTGGACCCGAATTAAGATCTCTATTCCACACACACACACCAACGATCACCTCATACTAATCGTTGAGTCAACACCTCCAATCTCTCTCTCTCTCCTATCGTCAACTTTCTTGTTAAAATCTCTTCGACTTCCATTGCTCATCTAATTTGCATCAGTAATTACTCATTCACCCAAAAGAGGTCTCTTAAATCAATTAACCTCGTGTGAAAGGATTAGTTGAAGCGTTGTGTTCTCCTAAAGTTATAGCTTAGTCAGTACTAAATGTGCAATCTACTCGTATATAAATCCGATTAGATCTCTATTCACCTACGATCACCTCATACTAATCACTGAGTCAATCTATATCTCCAAAAATTTTCCTCTGCCTATATTGCTTATCTAATTTGCATGAGTCACTGTTTTCACCAACAGATGCTCTCGAAACAATTAACATCATAAGAAAATCACCAAGGGATAGTTTAATGGAAATACGCGTGAGAGCCTTGTTACAGTTAGTATTATCAATTAAGATTTTGATACATTTTTAATGAGTAATACTTATTGGATCCACAATGAATTTTCTTAGTAAATATTTTAAGTTTCCTACATATTCTCTAAGAACACACAAAAAAGGAGCATTTATTTTATCCCTTTTCTAAAAAAAAATGTAAACTTTGATAAGTAGAAATTCTTCCTCGCAGGAAATTATTTTGTAACCTTTTTCTATATTTTTGTTGTAATATGATATTCGAATAATATTTAGAGATTATTATGGACAAAATTGTACAAAAAATGTATTCATATTAAAAAATGTAAGATTTAATAATCAATTTATTTAATTCCTTTCAGGAATTAAATAAATTGATTATTAAATCTTAATTTTTGTTATATCTTTCAGATATAACAAAATAACTGGAACTGTGTTTTTTAAAAGAAATATAATATCAAAACGTTAACAATTTATGAAAGATTTTTAAATTGTTCTTGTATTTTTAATCAATTCATGGCACCAGTAACAAATTATCTTCTATTAGCTGTGTTCAGTCTTATCAATCTTATCCTTTGTGTGTATGTTTATCTACAAAAACAATCTACACTCAGATAAACGAAATAAATATTCTGCTTATCTTTAGAAAGCAATTTTCATTAAATTGTACAAAAACATAATAATCTTACACTCAACGAAAGAGATAATTACTTACTAATTATGCAGCTGAATGACCAAAATACCAAACAAAATTCACAATATGAATTATGGAGAAAGGGAACACACATCATCAAAATGCAATCTGATTAATAAGTTATGCTTCCAAAAAACATTATCAAACTCTTCATAATCTTTTAAAAGTCCATCACACTAAACAAGAACTAAAACAAATAAACATTTTTAAACTGTTCCCCGCCTTTATATTCTATGCATATCAAAGTAACTGAGCAAAACCAACATGGATGTTTTATGCCTAGCTCAAATATTTGAAAATTTATTATTCACGGCGAGTGACGGGCACATTTATCAGTTTTCGAGATCAAGCCAAGCCCAATGGTTAAATCGAAAGCTTCACCTTGTAAGCAAGACCCGGAACATTGAATTAAGATCGATTGGCGAGATGGAGAAGAGCTTTTCTGTGGAAGTATCGGAAATTTACTAAACGTCAGACCAATCCGAAAGAGGTGAATTATCTGGTACTCCTGGACCCCTGTTCTATCTCAACTTTAATGCATTGTTATTTCTTTCGTAAAAAAGCGATTTTCCGTTTCTCTTACGCTTCTTTTTTATTCTTTAAGTCGGAGTTTTGAAATTTGTTTTTCATTGAAATTTATATCTGCTTCGTGAATAAAAATCGTTTGCGGATTATTTTTGATCCTTTGGAATCGGATTATTAGATCGATGTTAGGTAAAGTATCAACCGATGGATTATTTGCGCTTTTCTCCCCTCCTCAAGGCAAGTCTACCAAGTTGTTATTGATAGCAATGGTATTACTTAAAAAAATATAGACCGGTATATATATAACTGGATTATATACAGCCCGTTAGTAGTTGGAAAAAGTACAAAATTAGCTTGAATAGAATAAGCTGCTGAAGGATATGTTGGATATATTTCTTAAGACAAGTGAAAAAGAGTGAAATATTCGAATTATTTTAAGAGTTAATTTCATTTTTTTTAAAAAATGAAGGATGGTTGGATTATTTTTTCCTGTCCAAGAAAAATTTAATTTTTAAAGATGTAGTCAGATAAAATAACGATGCACTGAGTTTGGTAATTATATAATATTTTTGACACAAATTTATTGCAAACAATTAAAAAATTTCTATATGGAGTGATATGAAATTTTCTACTTGTTGTTTAACTCTGGATTAATTCATGAAAAGAAGTAAATAAATAGCACATTTATTTTTCTTTTTATTCGATGCCTAAAGTCAGAATCAAAAAACTAGTTGAATTATATTCATACGTTCCATATATGCAAAAAAATATTTGCTTTTTCATTTATTTTTTATTTTCTAAAGCAATAAAACAAGAAAATGCTGCTGCAACAGAATGTTTTTTAAAAACATATTTCTCCTTTTTTAGCAATTGTGATTTATGTATTATTTTTTCTTTGAAATATTAGAATTGTTCAAAAGAATAATTTATAAACTAGTTAAATCCAATGTTATGCTTGTATGCGAAGAATATAAATATCAGCATATTTCGAAAACTTTCATAAACGAATGAAACTCAGTCAATGAATAAGAATAGGTCTTCTTTATGCGAGCGCCTAAATAAAGTTTGCTTCCTCATTATTTTTTTTTTAGATTGAATCAGTCTTTTCGAATAGGAAATTTCCAAGACTATCATTGGAATAAAAATGGAACGTTCCTTTTTAATCAAAAAGTCTTGAAGCCTTTAATGTTCCAAATAAACATGAAATATATTTGAAAAAGCCAACTTGATAAATGAAATCACATATACTTCGTATTGTTTCTGAGTGAGACCTTAAGGAAACAATCAAACCATTTAAAAAAAATCACCAAAAATACCTCCAATTTCGTCACCGAACTTTTAATATCATTGGTTCATTCAAGGGAGCAAAAACTTTTCCGCACAAAATCGTTTTCTGTACTCACTGTGTCATCAGTCTTATTAGGCGCTTTGATTTTTATTACCTCTGGCTGATCCAGGATATGAACACCAGGGCACTTGCACTTTTCCGTAGCGTCAGAATTCCACACACAGATAATAAAAAAAAAAGAAAGAAATACCTAAACAGGAAACCGAAGTAAATTTAAAACTATTTATTTCATCCAAGCACAAGACCTGTAAGTGGCCGCGGTTGCCTAGTGGTTATAGTCACAAACTCGCAGCCTTCGAGTCGGGGCTTAAGTCCTAATGCTACAAGGAACCCACAGTGTTACGAAGGTCAAGCACGCTACATCTGTCGAGGCTCCAAATCATCCCTTTGGCATGATGAGGAAGTTTGGAAAGGTAATTGCCTGTTCAGATATTGTTCTCGTCAATTGACTGAGATTCAAAATGAGTATCCCTCGTGTTGTTTCTCAGTACGACGTCAAGAAACAATCAAAGTATCAAACTGTTTAACATACTGTAAGTTCTTAGTTCTCAATTTGAATTTGATCTAGAGTAAATATTTAGTTGGACTAAATATGCATATGGATAGTAAACGAAATAAACAACTAAGTTTTATAAATGTTTTGATGGGAAAATTCATTCTCCTCCTCCTGTCAATTTTGTGCCTCCACTGTCGATTTCTTCTAGATTCACCACTGCTTTTCACCTATCACAACACTATAGTTGCTTAACCATAGTATATATACTCCTGATATAACAATTAGTAAAACAGATTCGTAATCTTTAACTAATGTACAAGTTCAAGAACAATATATGAACTGATACCTTTCAAAGATTCGCTTCCATTAATGTAAAATTTCTTTAGAGAATGAATAGAACGATGTTTGATAATGTGCAACAGATGTTCTTTGTATGGGTCCTTGAATATTCGAAAAACATTCAAGAAATAGTCCAATTCTTGCTGCACTCTGAATAACATGTCTGATGTAACAATTTATTTCCCTCAGGTGCTTATCATCTTAATGCACGGTTTACTACCCCGATGTCCCCTAGTGATCCCCCCCTCTCTCTCTCAAGTTATTTTCTATTTTTAATAATAATGAATGACGTTCCCCCTCCCGGTGAGGAATCTATCCTTTAGTCTTTTCGTCACATTCTATTTTCCCTGCTTTACGATCTAGACCACTGCTACACATTTTGATAATTACTTGGCTACCAATTCATATTGATGAGTTAGTTTGATGGGATATATAAAGCAACAAAGGTTATTATCAGCACCGATTCCTACTTTACTGTGTAAGTATTGCTTCTAATATTCATCTGTTTTCTTCATTTCGCATTTGTGAATCTCAGTTAAATACTTTGCTACAGACTAATTCCTTATTAGTCTAATGCTATTCATTTTACCAACTGTGAGGAGCAACATTCAGGATATTACACTTTTCTTTCGTATTTTTAAACAATTGCTTGGTGTAGCGTAACCTTATTTAACTCTTGCGTTATTAAACTCCATAATCAATGGATCAAAAGAGAGTTATTTGAGAAGTATAATGATTTCTAAAATGAAAGAGGCTTTGAAACTCTGAAAAGAATACTTAGAAATTAAAAAAAATTAATTAATTAATTAAAACTTGTAACAATACAATCCCTTAGAAAAAATACTACGGCTACCTACGCTATTGACCATTAAAATTGCTTCACAAAAAAGACGATATACTACACAAGTGAAATTTATATGATAGGAAGAAGATGCTATGATATGCAGATGATTTACTTTTCAACGTATTAATGCAATGCAAGTGTTGGTAGCGACACCTACAATGTGTTTAAATGAAGACGTGGTACAGCAGGTTTCTCATACTCGAATTGCATTTGATCGTTATTGTCTGATGAAAAGTTGTTGTGATACCTCGCGTAAAGAATAAAAATGCTTACCAACTCGTTTCTGACTTTGCTAGAAGTCAAACTGTAGTCAAAAAATCCACCGGATTGCAATGTAACGTATTGCAGTATTGCTGCTCGTGTCTCTAGAGATTCCATGATTGTCTGCGGAATATGGAACCGACGGGTTCAGGATGGTCATATGAAACACCGTGCTGGATCTGAACGGCCTGCTGTCACTAATAACCAAGATGGCAGATATGTTATCCGCATCACCGTAATGGATTGTACAGCCAAGTCACAAACCCTGAGTCAAGAAATGGGATCGTTTGTAAGACAACAAGTGTCTCCACGAACAATTCGACGATGTTTGGAGTAGTATAAACTATCAGCTCGGCAACCATGACTTCGGCTATCCTTGAGGCTACATTACAGACAGGAGCAACTTCAATACTGTGACAACAACGAATATGGACGAAGCAATAGCGTGACATCGTTTTTTCAGACGAATCCAGGCTCTGTCTTACAGCATCATGATGGTCATACCCTCGTTAGGCGAAGTCATTGAGATTGCACACAGACAGTGTGCGTTCAACTCCGCCATGCTGGCTCATTACCTGGAGTGATGGAGTGAGGTGCCATTGGATGCATGTCTCGGTTACCTCTTGTTTGTATTGACGACATTTTGAACCGTGGCCGTTACATTTCTGGTCCGTGGTTCTACACCTTTTTGAACCTTGTGTAACGCTACATTTTAGTAGGGTAATGCACCACCACATGTTGCCAATATTGTCCGGACCTTCCTTTATACAGAAAATATTCGGCTGCTTCTCTGACCACCACATTTTCTAAATCTCTCACCATTAGAAAACATCTGTTTAATGGTTGTCAAGCGATTGGCTCGTCACCATACGCCAGTCACTACAGTCGATTAACTATGACATCGTGTTGAAACTCGACAGGCAGCTATACCTGCACATGCTATCCAATTTCTCTTTGATTCAATAACCACACTTATAAGAGCTGTTATTGCTATCAGAGGTGGTTATTCTTGGTACTGATTTCTCTAAATCTATGATTCCAAATTCCCTTAAAATTTAATCACTTTTTTCCAATATAATATATTTGTCCCATATTTATCATTTTGTTATTTGCATTTCTTCCTGGTATAGTGATTTTAATAGCCAGTATTGTAGTTCATCGAGCCTGATCAAAGTATTATGAAATTCAGACGATTGGTTGCTTGTGGGGCGGAATTCCATATGTCTGAGACACATACATAAAACATTTATAGGTGTGCTTCATGAACATGAATCATTTTCTCACTTTCATCAACGGTATGAATTTTGTGAAATATACGTTACAATTAATTAACTACCGAGCCACTCCTATCTTTTTAAGATCTATGTAAGAAAAACTGATTATAAAATGAAAGCATTTAACAAGACTTATTCTGATAGTTTGGAAACCTTATATAAAGCAAAATAGAATATTTCATTAATTTAGACTTAAAAATTAATGACAAAATTTAAAAATGATTCAATTCGTACCTATGAAAACCGAAACTATTAACTATCAAACATCAGTAATAAATTTTGAATTGACATTTGAATTAATGATAGAGTGTAAATCACTGTAAATGTTGTACTCTCTTTAAAAACTATATAATAATAATCATAAAAGAGTATTAAAAATTTGTGTAAAACTTATCAGTTACCCACAATTTTTTAAATAATTTAAGTGGAATTGAAAAAAAAAATATGATTAGTTATAAAAAAAAAAGTATTACGTTTATTCAAAATTAATACTCATTGCTCAAAATGCCTAATAAGATTTTTGTTATGTAATACATTATTTCGTTAAACTGAAGTAAATTACTTTAAAGTTTCTCTAAACAAACAAGCGAATTCTTTTAAATGAACTCGAGAAACTGTTTTAAATCTCCATTTTGCAACTCAATCAAATATCCCATTTCTGTCGACTACAGAACAAACTGGAGAAATACCGTTTTCCAATAAGTAGTGAAAGATTCCACAAAGTAACGATACTGGCAAACTTTCACCATTATTTTTAACTTAGTTATGATTCCGAATCCAAGTTAAACGAAGCATATAGAAGTAGCAAAATTGAATACATTTATCATCAGTTTATTATCAAATACAGCTCTTAGAACTTCACATTAAAGAATAAATTCGCCATCAATCAAACTTGTATGTCTTCTAGAGGCGAATCTAGAAGAAAGTTCCTTAGTGAAGAATGTTTGCCAAACGACAATCTAAAGAACTTTTATTACTGGTATTTGTCGTCTTTTCTTTTCTTTTTTTTTATCAGCTGCTTTTTTTCTGTCTTTCCCTGTGAGAAGCAGGTCCTAGTTCTGACGCAAAGAGCGAAAAAAGAATCCAAACAAGTTCTTAATTTAATAAGAGCAAGAGTGGAAATCCGGAAGAGGTATTATTAGAAGCGACTGGTACGTGCAAAGACCAAATCTTCTAAGAAAATTAAATCGCCTGAGAACGGAAACAGCCGCACCCCAAAAGTCGCTATGTAAGACAGTAATTCCGTAAAACCTTTTTATAAATCTTTTTTCTATTGTTTTATTAAATATTGCGCCTCAGATACATGGAAAGTGCAAATAAGACGCGGAAACCTTTGTATTCACATCGCCTGTTCCTTATTGATAAAGAACAAAAGATCTACGAGTTTGTATTATACAATAAAAGTAGGGCGAATTACTTCAATCTATTAAATTTACAGCTGCGAAAAGTTTTCTTGTTACTGTGCCAGGCTAAACGCTTTATTAACTTAATTCCTTTGTTTTTCATAGATTAATAAAACTCCAGAATGAAATTATTTAGGACATGTTATAAAGAGCATAATAACATTCTTTATCGCATGTTTAATATTTAAAAACTTGTTATGTAAACGTGAATTCCGATCATTCACATGTTGAACATTTGTTCACCATTCAGCTGAAAAGAGATTTAAATATCCTGTTACATGGGCTATTCGTGAAATCCTCCCTTTATCTGACATCTGGGTTTTCTTTCTGACTTTATACTAAAATTTCCAGCTTCTTCTCAATCAAATGAAACATGAAGATAAAAATTAAGTAAACATTTAGATTTGGGTTGGGCTAGATTGGTTTTACTAACGTCGCAATGAGAATCAACACGAGGGCTATTGGCAATGGACTTTGTAATTTTGAATCTCGGTCAAGTGACTAGAATGACACCTGAGATGGCACCTTCCTCTCTCCTAACTTCCATACTACTCCAACGGGAGGGCTTTGGGCCTTGACAGATTTAACGTGCATCAACCCCGTGCGGCTCTTTAGTGGCATCAAGGTTCGAACCCACGAAAAATCTAAATCAATGAAAACTTCCGGCCGTGAGTCCGCGACCATGACCACTAGGCTAGCGTTGGAGTTAATAGATATAATCAATTCGTATAAAAGCTAGAGAGGATTGAATTAATAACAATAAGTTACGGTAATAGGAGGGATATACACGGAAGTCTTCTGGAGTGAAAATCTAATAGGAAGTGATTTGGTAATATTAGGACTTTATGCTATTGGATTGATTGAATTTTAAAGAAGGTACACCGCCTCATATTTCGGTAAGCATATTCTTAGATACGTTATAGAAGTGGTTAATACTCTGGCAAGGTACTTAACTGTAAAAAGCATCCTCTTTATTGGAGGATTAACAAACAATATTTTGAAAGAAAATTGACTATTTAATTACTTTTTCTGCGTTTGAACTTGAACAGAAATTTAGTTCTTGTGATTAGAGTAAACTTTAAGATGACAGACGAGATGGGTTATGGGATTCCGTCACAAGCCATCTAGAATTACATGTTAGCAAGCAATAAACTCATTATCGAAGAATGATGAACGCAAATACCGTATATTATTTAAATGAAGTATTAATATTGCCACTTACACAAATTCAGGTTGTTTACAAATGAATATACCGATTTTAAAGAGCTACAGTTCCTAAACAAAAGAATTTGCAACCTTTTTGAACAAATTATATATATATATAAAAAAATTAAGACTTACACTTCAAAATTTAAATGTTCTATGTGACCCCACCACTATAGAAACACGAACTATATCCAGCTGTTAAATTCAGTGTTTCGGTTGCAGAGCCAATGACGACCTTAGTTACTTCCATGAATGCCCATTTAATTCCCTGCAATTTTCTTTTATTTGATGGCTATTGAAAGACTGTGTTTTTATTTTTTTATCCAACCACAACCGGCGAACATTTACTTGCTGAAAACGCGAATGGCTACCATCATTCAATCTGTAACATGAAATCATGAAAAATGCGAGGGATTAGTTCTATTTCTGACTGCATATCAATCGTGTTTGTGATTATGTGGTCACACCAAATATTTGTAATTTAAGTGTTACTTTTAATTTAATTTGTCCAAAAAGAATGAAACTTTATTTTCTAAAGGTAGCTTCTAAAAGTCTGACTTTTTTTTGTAAACATCCTATATATTTTTGTGTGCTGAGCTAATTAAATTTTTGTACATTTTGAAACCTACTAAAATGACTCTTTTATGATTTATTTCAAAAGATAGATTGGCAGTTATATAGTTCCTAAGATACTATATAATCCGTTCGGTATTTAATACTAATCATTAAGCAAAATATTGTATTGTAGTAACCTCTCTTTAATCCGACATTCAAGGATTCGGTACTTTCTATAATGCGGCACCTATCGAGTCGTTTGATTTCGTATTTCTTCGTGTGGATTCGGGAGTTCGTTGACTTTGACCGCCAGGTCATGGCACAGAGCATTTTCGAACAACGTTTATTGTCAATTTTCATTTCATTACTATTATTTTCTAGTGGGTTACATAGCACCTTTGTATAGTATTACAAGTGTTTACATTCACAGTACTGTATAATAAAATGTTCTCGAAGCCCGACAGATGTTCTTCAACTGCTAATGAAACAAATCAGCGTAAGCCTGAGTATAGAGTAGCTCGGCCCAACTCTATGATTGTACTATATTAATTTTTTTTAGCTGTAGTTTTCATTATAATTATGTTTGAATTTAATTTTGAAGCTATGAGTGTAAGACGAAATAATTTATTCGACATTTGCATCATCTATACCGGTACAGAAAATGTGTAAATACATTAAATATATTTTTTAATATTTTAAATTTTTAGCGAGAGCAATTTATCTTTGGTATCCCCACTAAAACTATGTTGACGCTCCATAATACAGAATGATCGTAATCCCGATCTGGTCGTATTAAAGAAAGCTTACTGTACACAGTTCACTCATCGACTGCTGCGTCGTATCAACACATCAACCCACAAATTATCCAATTTTAAGTCAGCACGTATCAAATTTCCCCTGGGTCATTTTCATTGGAATAATTTCATCACGTTCTTGAAGATATGGAGTTTAAGGATTGAAGAGAAGTATATCTCCCCATAAATTTCAATACAAAAAAAATGTCTTTTCATCGCTTCTGGATAAATTTGGTGGCCCTGTAAATAGCTCAAAACGAAATAAAAATTGTGTATTAAAAGGCTATTTAGTTTAAAATATATATCTAACTTCTGAAAAAATTCTCTCATTAATGTTAGCTATTTGCTTACACATATCTCATCTCTCAGATTCTCATTTCTCTAATTTATACAGAAAAACTTCTTCAGTTAGAGACGTTGGGCTATTTACGATTTTTTATTCTCTAACTTCAGGACTTAGAACAGTAATTAAAATAGCATAAAATTATAATTTCTTCCCAACCGAAATTAAACATGATCAGGTAAATTAGATGAAGGAAAGAAATGTAATGAATTGAATTAAAGATCGAGATATATAAATGAAATAGAATTGAAAAAAGACACAGGTTTATAACAGGCTGATAAATGTATGTAAATTAGATTGAAACATCGTAATTAATATTTTGTATTGAAGCGAATCTTCGTTAAAGTATTAAGATAAGAATCTGTTGTTATGGAAAAGTGTTTGAATGGGAACGAGGTATTTAACAAGCTAAGATCTTAAGAAGGATTCAGAGAGAGCGACTTTACATGGGTTTTGGAAAATAATAAATTGTTTTAGCCCGCTCTTAGGTATTTTCAATTGTCATTTGTAATTATTGACTAATTCATTAGACTGATTAGAGGCAATAGAATTAAATAATGAAGGAAGAACGTCACAAATTAATTAAATAATGAAGGAAGAACGTCACAAATTAATTAAATAATTCGTCTGGTGTTAAATGAGTGCCTCAAGAATTTGAAGATATAAATTTTATCATACAACTCTATTGAAAGCAGTACAATCCTCATGATGCTTCTAAGTGAGACGTTAATAAACAATTAATCAAAAAATATGTTCAAAAGTGATTACCACTCATTAGGAGAGATTATCATTTATCTGTTTTAAAAATATAAAAACTTAAAAAAAATAATAACATAAAAAATATTAATTTTAAAAGGTAAGTTCACAAAAAAATTAATTGTTTCAGTTAAAGTTTTTTTATTTCTTCTTTTAAAAAAAAGTATTTGGATTCTCTCCTTATCCTTAATTCCGAAATTTACATTTTTGTGTCATGTGAAATAATTGAGACCGAAAATTCGATATCCAAAAAGATCCTTTTTAAGAAACAATTAATTAGCTTATATTCAATATTATTCAATCTTCAAGAAGTGCTCGAAAACATAAAAATATTATAAACAATTTATTTTATTTTTGATCCAACAACATTGACTAAAAGAATATTTTTCCTTGCGTTAAACAAAAATCTAATAATAATAAAAGTATTAAAGTAAATCTAATTAGAAAAATATGGTCAAAAATGATAATTGCCAAAAAAAAATGTTAAAACTTTTCTTCAGGTAAATCATCTGCGTGTAGTAATATATAGTTCGTTAACAGTTTTTCAGAATATATCAGGAACTCAACCTCGAGTCTGAAAGAAATTTAGAATGTATGTTATTTAAAGCAATATCTACCTAGTCCTTTATAAACATGAATTCCATAATGATAATTATCTTTTTTAGAAATTAATTAACTATGTTGATTAACTTATTAATTCACTCACAAATATCTTGATTTAGTTTTCTTTGAGCTATTAACAATGATATCCAGTTTTATCCAGTTGCGATAAGAATTTCAAAACTTCTTGATTGATTGATTGATTATTAACGTCGCATTTAGAAGCAATAAAAGGGCTATTGGTAATAAAACTCGTAATTTTGAGCCTTAGTCAAGTGGCGAGGACGACACCTGGGATGGCACCTCCCTCTCCAAACTTCCATACTTCGCAAACGGGAGGACTTGAACGTGCATGAGCCTCGTTAGAAGACAGACTTTTCGTGGCATCTGGACTTGAACCCAAGACTCGACGAAACAATGTCCGCCGTAAGTTCTTGATCATACCGTGAACTAGTGGGCTACCGCGGTCGGGCAAAACTAATTGATGTATACTTTAGAAATAACTCTACATGTAAAGGTTTTAAGACATGCAAATGCTTCACAGTAAACTTCGTGTTTTCTTCAAGGTACTATACTCAAAATTTAATTCCTTCGAATTAAATTTTTAGTAGCTGTCTTAAATATAAGACCGACAATTGTAGTGCTCTGTTCGGTTAAAAATGGAATAAGACACCTGAAATAGCATCGTATCCCTTTTTAATGGGTTTTATTTTTCCAACATTTAACAATCTGGAGTAAGTTCTACTTTCGTACTAAAAATTATGTTATACTTTGATAACTCATATTAGTATCCAAAATCCCTCAATTATACTATAAATATATCTTACAAAATATGCATTTCGTAAGACTTTTACATGACTTAAAATCCACACCCTTTTTAATTTAAATATATTATAAAGAAACTAACATATTCATGTTGGTATTTCTCTATTCAAGCCAAATTTGTTAAATCATTAATATTCGAAAGTTCTAATTTAAATTATTGCATTTAAAGTTTGCATTTACATGTAATAATTTTACTCTTTCCCATGGGCTTCCTAGAGATTCTGCCACTATCGAAAGCAAAACTGAAACACCTTTATTGAGATGGCGCACACCCGGTTAGTCGTTGGCTCTCTGGATTCAAATCTAGTCAACATGGTTGGTTGGTTTCTGGTTGATTTCCACTTCGAAATCGCTAAGCATTATTCAACATGAAAAGCAATAGCGAGGTTCGTTTTTATGTCATTTGTCAAAAGGGAATATTCAATAGCGCTCATTTACTCTTCATTCACTTTATCATCGACGATAGACCGGCGACTAAGAGCTTCTGCAGTCCAGAAAAATTCACGCATATGCATTTGAATAGTCTACATGTGTGCACCAAATCACGCTTCTCCAGTGATGTTACTTTACGTAATTGATATTCTGGTCGTATACTTTGGTGCGTGATCGAAAAGTTGAACTAAGCTAAAAAATGAAGTAAATCTAAAATAAAATATTTTTAAAACATTTAATGAATGCCATTTGTATAGTTACTCAGAATCTCTCTGTATATAAAATTCAAAATATTAAAAAGAAAATTTATCCCCTATGATGATTTCGCTGTCCTCCAAAAAATTATTGTTCGGGGAACAGAATGCATTCTCTGCATATCAGATTTTCCATCTTAAGGCTGTTTTTCTTTACTGATTAAGAAAAAACTAAAACAATGTTCCAGGCTGAAAAGTACTTCAAAAAAAGTTAATACAATATATTCTTATTCTTTTCCATCGTATAGAGCGAGATAATACAATTTTAACACGATATTTGTAGCTATTTAAATTGATTGGTTTTTTGTTGGGTAAAATATTTGTTTCTGAAAAATCCCTCCTTATTCTCTTTGGAGTTTTAACTTAAAATGTCGAGGCAAAAGAATTGCATCATTCAGTGACAGTTTTTATATTGGGAGGGTTTTTTAAGTAAGTACTGTTTTTAAATATGGTAGATCCAACACTACTGTCACCATACCACACAGATACACTTAATACCTATATCTTTTGGTTAATAATAGATGCCAGGGCGGGATCATTCGTTCATGTTTATGTTTGCTTGTGAGCATTTCAAATCCCTAGTGCCATTGAAAAAACTACTGATTGCGAAATACACGTTGTGATTCGCTTTCTGCACGCAAAAGACATGAAGACTGCTGAAACGAATTAGCAGTTTTAATGAAGTGGATGGAGAAAACCCTTTGAGCGATAGAAGGATATAAAAATGGATGAGAGTGTTTCAAGATGGCTATACTAATGTTCATGATGAGGAAAGTAATGGGCGACTATCTGTCCTTACTAAAGAGTTAACGCAGAAAATTGATGCAAAAGTTTGAGAAAACAGGTGCTTTACGATTTTGTCTATTATTTTATGAGTTCCCGCAAAGTTCATACAGTATTCTTCATGAAATTGTTGAATAGTGCTTAAGTTCTTGGAAGATTTCGTGATGTATATCTAAAATGTTGACAGAGGTGCATAAGACAATCTGAATGGCAATGTTTTGACTTTCTTGAAAGGTACAATAGTAAAGGGGATGAATTTTTAAGCCAGATTGTCTCTGGCAATGAAATATAGGGGGCTTATGTGACACCGACACAAAACAACGATCTACGGGATGGAGACATTCAACATCGCTCCAAAGAATTTAGGTGGTCAGCACCATAATGACGATAAGGATAATGTCAAAACGACCGTGATGCAGTGTTTAGCTCATCAGGTGGTATATTTCTGTGAGGAAGGAATTCAGAAGCTGTTTGAAAGATATGATACATGTCTCTATAGTAAAGGTAACCATCTTGAATAATAGATTACGGTAAAAGCTTTCTTATGAAAATAGTACTCGTTTGGTAGAAAAAAAACTGTGCTGGTTTTTTTTTTAAATATGAGAACAATACATACTTAAAAAACACACTGATACTTTAAGAAGGCAACGGGATAAATAAGAATGTGTGTGTGTGCGTGTGCGTGTGTGTGCGTGCGTGCGTGCGTGCGTGCGTGTGTTCAAACTACAGACAATTTTTTTTAATACTGGAACTCAAACTCGGTGAACGATCTGAAAATTTGTATCTTGTTCTACATTCGGTTAAGAAAGTCTTAAACTTAATATACATTCAAACGTGCTAAAAGTCTTCTAGTTGTGTGAGATTATGTTTTTGTTTTGGATTCTTGAGCAGGTGAAAGAGGACTGGAAATACGTGGCAATGGTTCTGGACCGACTCTTCCTCTGGATCTTCTCAGTGGCCGTTCTTGTCGGCACTTGTGGAATTATCCTGCACGCCCCTACCCTCTACGACACGCGGGAACCTATCGACATGATGATGTCCGAGGTCGCCATAGCCACGTTCCACCACCACAGGGGTCTCACGTGACTCCGGTCCTTCCTTGCAGTCATCTCGAGGAACGTCCACGCTCTATAAACGGGAGGTGCTTCCCGTTTCTCCACACCAATAGCCATTTTATTTTTCTTCTTCTCATTCTAATTGGACTGATTTATTCATCAAAATAAATAATTATTTCACTAAATAATTAAAAATTTATTTTTAAACCGGGTAATATCGTATTTGATGAAGTAATTCTTACCAGTCATGGAGTTTTTTATAACGAAATATAACAATTTTTTGGCAGAAAAAAAAGGAGGAGTAAAAGATTGGTTCATAAATGTTATTTATAAAGTAGAGCCTATTAATTTAAACTTTAAAAAAAATAATGATACAGTCCTCAAACTTGTGGCTGATTAAATTTGAAGTTATTCGTACTTATGCTAGAATCGATGCCAATCATAATTCATTATAATTAAACCATCTTGGAATATAAGCGACAAAGTATTAGTAGCTAAAGAGCTTGATTTGCTACGAATACATAAAAAATTTAGCAAAAATTTTTTTGGGATACTTTACTTGTTTATTACAACAAATTATTTCTTATGCGATAAAATATTTTATTCAAAATCGCTTGAATATCAAATAGTCGAAAATGATAACGATTATAAAGGTAAATAATTTATTGTGCACGAAACATCAAATTTTTTGCTAGTAATCATTTTATATTTAAAAGAATTTAAATAGGTTTTGTATTTTAAATACACTCTCATCTGAATAATTCAATTATTTATACTCATTCAGAAAACAAATATACTGCATTAAAATGCAAATTAATTTTAATATTACTCAGATAAATAATTCTCGTTTCAATGAAATTTGTTTAATACCTATGAAATGAAACGTAACACTACCAATGTTGTGGTCTACATACTTTAATCTTTAAAAGGTGTAGATGTAAGACAGACAATTGATGTGTGGATAAAAATAGATGAAGTATTCGCTAAATTTTTCGAAAGTATTTGCAAAACAGTAAAAATATTGAAAATAATGTAACATGTTGTATTCAGCTAGAGAAAAAAATTATTTCTTTGCACAACGTTTTGGTTGAACTTAATACAGAATAAAAAAAGGAGACAATAACTTTGAAAAGAAAAGTATATTTTTCTGCAAAAGAAAATATAATTTCCATATTATTAACTAACTATATTAATATATTATCGATAAAACTTTAATATGTAGCTTCGACTCTTAATCTTTTATTTATTTCATTACTTCAAAATTAAACTGCTTTTTCTAATTTCAAACTATTTCTTTGGACAATCAGGTGTGCAATTGAAGAAAATAAAAATATTTATAACTTTTTAATTTCCACTTAATCATTAAATCGTAATCAAGATTTCGTATTCAGATAGAGATTTTATTTTTTAGAGTTATATTTGTATAAAACAGTAAATTACATTGATATTTTTTGGAATTTAATTATTAGAAAAATAAAATGGCTACTTGAAAATTTGTAACTATTTCACAAAATCCACTCCAGCTTGTTCCTTTTCTCAAAATATTATAGTGTCAATAGTGCCATAAAGAAATTAATATATATCTAAGTTTTCTCTCAAAATATTTAATATTTTACTAGCTTAGAATCAATTTTCATACGTGAATGATAATAGGCACAATATTAATAAAAACCTTTACATCGAAAATATACTTAAATTTTGTGAGGATTAACTATCTTTGGTTGCATTCTGTTTTGAAAAATATGAAATATATATTAATGATAATACCTCGTAGAAATATGGAAAAGAAGACAAAGATTAAAACTATTAGTAAGAGTTAATAATATATCATAATTACTTATTATGATAATATAAATTGTTAATCTAATGAACCTACATTAATAATTGTAATATTTTGTTTTTAGCATTATTTTGCTTGTTTAAAAAGGGCAAAGTAAATTTCTCTTCTTCTCTTACTAAAATATTTCAAGAATTTAATTTCTTTAAAGTGGCACTATTTAAAAAAAATGTATCAATAAATTTATCAATGCTTTTTTATTAAAATTTTGTTGACAATTTCAACATTTGTAACTATTTTTGTGTTGTTATTGACAAATTGCTTGAATTTGTTTTCTTGCTTGAGCGAAAGAATTTTAGAGGTCTTGACATTAACCCTTCGAAAAAACTCAAATCTAAATTGCATTTCCATTCTTATGATGAGGAATTTAAATAATACAACAAAATTAAGAATTATAAACGATAACTTTTAAATTTCGTATTTATATGCTAAAAACTTTTCTGTAATGAAAATGTTTATAGTATTTCAATATGCCATTAAAATTGAAAAAACAAATTTGATTAATCAATGGTATATTGAAATATTTTTATTCTTTATCTTTCATGCAAGTAATATTGATTCAATTTCAAACAACATTTTCAGAAATGTTTTTCTTAATCCGTGAAACATCTTTAGCTCGATGGGTAACTTTTTGTGTCATTTGTTTCAAAATAAAATGAAGTGAATCTTAATTTATTTCTAAAGAAGTAAAAACCCATTCTAAAAATTTCTTTTGAAAAATACCAATAGCACTAAAATAAAGGATATTTCTTTTTTTAAGTAAACTCTTCTTCAAGTTGACTTTTCTATAAACATTTTCAAAATTAATTAGTCTCGAAAAAAATTGAAATAAAAGTAAATTGCCTCGCGTACCAATCATTGCATTTTAAATCCATATGCAATGACATGCATCAATTCATCCAATATTCTCAAATTTACTTAAAAATTTTTAATATGTATATTCACAGCCAGGTTCAGGTTGAATATGCGAGGGAACTGGCTTTTAAAACAGAAGATAGTCCATGAAAAATGCAAGAGTAGCCTAGCTAGCGAACGAAAGTAGATTATCACAAAACCAATTTATCCTATATTGTGCAGAGGCAAGCGTATAAAGACGGTCATGAATTATTCATTTCGTAGCTCACAACTAGCGAGATCGAAAGCAAAAAGAAAAAAAGATAAAATTATGTTTAGTTAAGTTTTGACTTTCGAAACATGTGCTGAGATTGCAATTTTTTTTTTTAACCCTATGTCATTTTGCTTAACACTGAAACTTCTACATGATAAACATACAGCATTATGGGTCCAAGTAACAGTTTTACATGCAGAATTGCATTCTCAACTTCTACGCTAGCTTGTGGCTGTGTTGTTAGATAGGTGAACCCTGCAATTACTGTAATTGTGGCAATTCAGTCGGCTTTACTGGTTTATTATAATACTTTTATTTCCTGTATAATATTTGCAAATAAATGTGTATCTAAATGTTCATTTTTGGAATAGAGAACAAATTAGGTTCAAAACTCATTAGTTATTTATTGTATATTATTATATAACCTGTGTTTTATGTAGTTTTCATTTCAACCACTTTTAAATAATTTTGTTTGCTCATGTTGTAATTAAGTACCTTCTCGAATCTTGCAAAATTCATTTTAATTCTAAATAAGGAAATAGTATAAAAGGTTTCTGATTTAAAAAAAAAACATTCTTTTTGACTGCGTTAATAAGATATGAGTATGTGTGTGTCAGCAGGTGTTCAACTTCAACAGGGTGTTTCGTCAAACTTTTGTAAATATTTTGAAACTATATGTTTACAACGCTTGCTGTGTTTATTGTATCCCTTTTTCAAGCAATTTCTCAAATCATGCTTTTTAAATAGCACCATATGTTTCCTTCAATATTTCCCCTTGTTCATAGCTTCAGAATTTTATTTATTTGCTCTATTTTCTGTAGAACATTGTATGTGTCATGTAATTTGTAAAAATTCGATGTTGTTGAATCCATGTGTTTGTCTTGAATCCTAATTCTCGTCTATTCACAAGAAAAAGAAATCACGTACAAACTCTGTGTTAATAACTGACAAAACATTTCTTTTTGTTACTCTCAATACGTTGTTACATTTTACCTCAAGAGAACGATGATTATTTTGATGGATGCTGATGACGTGACTTACCATATAGGCGACGTTCATTTCGTTCGCCCAAAAGTAGACCTACATGAAAAGAGTATTCCAAAATTTTAATACTAAATTGATTTTAAATCCCATCTCAACTTGGTTGATGGCCAAACGTTGGTCGAAGTAATTCTGTTGCACTTCTCGTAGAGATAGATATGCAACGTAGCGGAGATTATTTCCGTACAAGAAGGGAGAACACGCGCACCAATTTCGTAAAAAGATGTCATGAAAGAGATTTTAAAAGACCTCACACCGAGTCGTAGAGGACATTAAAGTCACAGCACACCCAATATCTGAATAACCTTCCTTATTTCGGAACGGTGGTCTATCGATTTAGCATCCATCGGTAATCATCATCGTTCGCTGCGAATAGAACATTCGTAAAATATATATGTGTATTTCAGAAACGTGAACTGGAATCATGAACTTTTGGAGGTAAACGTAAGTGGACCACAATATATGTGTTGTTTCCTTCATCGTCACGAATTAAAAAAAAAAACTGTATTTCTATTTCATTTTATAATAACAATAAAATTCACAAAAAAATGTTTCAAAGATTTGTAAGAAACCGAATTTAAAATTAAATATAATGCATAAATTCTGATATTTCAGGATGTAAAATGTGCAGTATGAAATTTCAAATCAATTTGTGGGAAATTCTACAAAACAATTTTTACTTTAGATACGATTATTTAAGTATATAAAATTTTTATACAACAGGATATGAAAACTGCCTTTCTTAATCAGAGAAAAAAAGGAAATCTATTTCTTCCAGTACATTTATTATTTTAATTTTGCATTTGATCATTAAAAATGCGTTTTTCAAATGTTCTTTAAAAATGCATTCATAAATTTATTCAAATGGTGTAACTTATTATCACATTTGAGATGAATTTCCTTTTTTCTAGTTTTAAAACAAGTATTCATTACTAAAGTTCCAAACAACTATGAAAAATTTCTAGTCTCTTATCTTACCTTTGTACATTACCCCAATCTATCATTAAACATATCTCAATTCTCCAAAACTAAATTTTTAAAAAGTCAAGTATTAGAGGTAGAGATTGAAAAGATAAGTAGAATAAATCTTTCTTAATGGAAAAAGTAAATTCATATAGAAATTTTTAATTGCAACTTGAATCAAATTTTTTTAAGAAAAGGAGCTTTTAGATAATCGCCCAGAAAAAATGTACTAAAAAGGTTCTAAAGCTAAAAAATTGGGTATATAATGAAAAGAAATATTCAAGGGGATATTTTGCGCCTCCGGGAGAAATAGAAGAAAGAAAGAAGAAAAGATAACGTTTTTAAATCAAATTTGTATCGCTTAGATAATCTCTCCGAATTGTCGGCTAAATAAGGAAAAGATTGCATAGATCGGGCGAAGAAACGCACAAAGTAATACTGTTTATTAGCATTTATTATTAAAAAATAAATTTTAATTTGTGGATTTCATATATTTCATTCTTTTAACATGGTTTGTATGCTTCCAAAATAAAGTCATTTCAAAACATTTTCCTGGAAGCATAGCATATCTTCAAGAGTTGCATGAAATTTAGAAAATAAGTTTTATTCATAGGTGATTTCTTTACATAAATTTTTCCCTTTGCATTTTAATTTTATATATTTATTTCATTAACACACAATCTGAAGAAAATCTTTCAGTCCTAATACATGCATCTGGTTATATTTTCAATATTTTAAATCAAAAATGAATTCATCTTTTTGTATTAACTGAGCTAAAACTTATTTTAATATTGATTAAAATTCTTCGAAACTTCACAACAATAATTTTTTTAAGAAGAGGAACTTAAAACATAAATGTAACCCTTATAGCTCTCAGGAAGCATGCAAACTATGTATAAAACAGCCGATTAAGACATGGATAACTATGATTATTGCGAAGTGTTCTGAACTGTAGATTATAAATGAATGCTAAATTTATTTATAAAAAAAATTAAAAGTTATAAGAAAATCCCATTTTTTTCTTGTTAAGTTATTTTCAAATACAATACATTTCATTTATTTGAAAAATAAATTTAAAAATTATAACAATGTAATAGTGACAGCTCATATATTAATGTATAAGTTCCATGTTTAATGTTTGTCAAATATTCTAAAATATAAATTAAGAATTTTACTTTAGTCTGTATGTAATCTCATATTTTAAAAATTTAAGAAAAATATACTCTTTCAGTGCAATTATTAAAAATTTTTAAACCTTTTGGTATTGTAATTACATGAATTCATCCCACTTTCCTGTTTTGTTAGCTTATATGAATAATCTACATTTAAAATGCTTTCCGTAAAATTATTTCATAGTTTTCCACGTCTTGGTCGACTACAGCAAAGTATGAAATCAGAGTGGCGACGAAAATAAGCAATTAAGGTTTTAAATTACATTTAAGTTATTCTGAATGCTTGATTACTCAGAAAGTCATTTAATCTAATGGCTCCACCGTCTACTCTAATAACATTAGATTAACTTTCGACCAAAATCTTCTTAAAGATTGTTTGTGAGCGTAAACAAGACTATTTCAAGAATAAGGTAATTCAATTCCAAGATGGAAATTAACGAAATTTTTCTTCTAAAATAACAAACATTATTAATTTTATTTTTGTAAAATAAAAAATTGTTTTCATTCTAATAAAAAAAAATTGCAATCCAAAATTATTCTTAACAATATGAAATCTCGGTCACATTTTACAAAAGATTTACTGAGAAACTGTTCAAAAATTGTCAACAGGAAGTCAAAATCATTGGAAGACTTAAAAAAAATCATCTGAGATAACACATTTCTCAGTATTCCATATATTATAGTCGTGAAGCTCATAGGAGCGTCCATTTTTGTGTTTAGGTTATTCGATGTTTAGATAAACTTTCTGTGTTTCAAACTGTGTCTGTTTTTGTGTTGCGCTTTTATGCAGCAGGAGAGAGACAATTCTTTTAAGTGGTTTTCCACTCAAAAAATTGCCCCCTAAAAAATCGTGCTGTGACTTTTGACCAATAAAAATTATCCTCGACGAAATCGAAATTCATTCAAAAAAAGTGGTTCGCGTGATCTTAAATATACGAGAAGTGTCACAGAGCTTTGACCAACGTCTGAAATTTATCAAAATTGAAACACATCCGTCCCTCCTGCTGCAATGATATCTAAGCCTTATCTTTAGGAATCAAAATAGATGTCGTAATTCTTGCTTTGCAGTTCGTTGTCGGTTTAGTTCGAAATAAACGCAGTGCCAAACATGGTTCTCTAGATTTTAAAAGTTAAACTACTGACTTATAACGTTAATGCGTAAAAAAACAGGTATTTTTTTAACAAGTAGGGATCAAAGTTTTTAGTGGCGTAAAACAGTGTGGTGTGTATCGTGCTTATCACAGTTTTATCTTTTATTGTATATTAAGCTTGTATTAATTTTCACTAATGATGACTCTCTGTATTTTATACCACTTTGTAATCCATGTGTATTCAGAGTATTTAATTAAAAAGCTGTCTTGTATTATAGCACTGATGTTATTTTCCATCTCAACTTTCTTGCATAACGATGCATTGTTTTTAAATTATGTACATATTTATGATAAGAAGATGTTCAAATTTTATGTAATGTAAAAAAAAATAATTCTGATATTTTTGTTCTTATGATTGGAATCATGTTTTTATTTAATTATTTCTCTTTTTAAAACAATGTTTAATTTATTTTAAAGTCTTCTTATTAGTATGCTACAATTGCTTGTCTTTTGGTTCAGTTTTGTTCCTTACTGTTTTTTTTTTCACCTAAATGATGATGTTGATACATTTATGCTTCTTTTTTACAAAAATTGGTGAATAAATTTTTTATTTTTTTATTTTATGTATTTTATTTTGTTTTTAATTTTGATAATTTTAAGAAATTTTCAAACAGACTGTACATTTAGAATATTTATTTAAGTGGTATTTGATGTTTTTCTTCTTTATGTGTGAAAGGCTTTTATTCTTTATTATAATCAATTGTTCTGTTTTCTAAAAGATTTTTTTTGTATCCTTTTGCTTGAAGTTGATTTCTAACTCTGAATACTGATTAAAAATTTCCATTGCTGTACTCAATTGGAAATAAACTAGTTTTTTTAATACCAAGCTAGCTGTCTTTATGTTTCTCTCTATATATCTTATAGACAATTTTTTTTTTGAAGTTCACGTTTAAGATTACCGTTTACTTGTACGCTGTAATTCATTTCACGACCAAACAACAGAAATAATCGCCCACTTTAAAAGCCATCTTAAGCTTCAAGTCTACCTTCCTGATGACACAAATATAGAGTATTCAACTGTCATAGAATCAGAGATCTAACTTAAAGAGTGGATGACTATCTGGCTGATTTAATCTTTAGCAGTTAGATTTTTCCCACAGTTATCATAAAAATGTATAACTTTTTACTGACTGTGTTCATTTATATTACGGTATGAAGTCTATCCTCGTTTATAACTAACTTAAGATCCAGAAGTGAGGACAAAATTTAAAAATTAATAAATCGTGAACTAATATAGGTAAAAAAATTCCGTTTTGCACCAAACGGATAAAAAAGGAACCTCTTTTTGACGAAATAAAAAAACTTCTAGAGAAGTTCCTTATTTGTCTTCTTCTTGAAATACAAATGATAACACACTGGCATGTGATAAAAAAAAACTTATAACTGTTCAATGGGCTGTCCGTGATACAGAAGCACAGATGTCAGACGAGCCACAACACGATTCACAGCATAAAATAACAATTCTTGTGGTATAGTAGACACATAAGAGTGGATGGCCTCTTTCATTGTTTACAATGATATCGATTTGTCTCAGCACAACTTTGATTTCAAGAATCTCTACAACCAAACATCACCTACGTTGTCAAATTGGGATATCTGGTAGACCATGTGTGAAGGAGATCGACTGATAGAGCAATTTTTCCTAGCGAAGAGGGCCTCGAACGAGCACAGCGATATGCTATGGTGTTCCATCTTGCAAAAAAAGTGACAGCAAGTAGTGCCTGTCGCCCTTGCAGTTCTGGTACGATGTTGTTCTGTAACAATGGTTCATAGCGTTCATCAATAACATAAATTGTTTGCAAACACGTCTTTGAGATTTCCTTGAAAAAAATATGGACTGATTAAGAAATTGGAGGGGAAGTCACACCAAGAGGTCACTTTTGGGCGATGCAGGATTTCTTGAATAAATACATGCGGACTTTGTATGCTTCACGAGTGACATTAATGTATGTTATCATTGCCAGACAGTATGAAATGGGTTTCGACTGTCCAAAAAACAATATGAAGCCAGTAGTGTTTCTGATTCATGTTACTGAATTCGCGAAATCTAGACAAGTGATGCTGTCACCAGGTTTCAGTTCATGATTATGTTGCAGCTTGTATGGATATCGTTTCAGGGTAATTCACATTTCTCTCTAGACTCTTCTGTATAACACACTTGTCTGTCTCGAAACTTCTCAAGCACTGGATTTCATTTGTGCAGAAACCACCAACATGGATTGTACCATCTGGGCAATACTAGTAGAGGTTGAAGGTCGTTCACTTCTTGGACTATAAGTCAAAAAACCTGTAGTTACAAAGTTTTATACCATTTTATATAATGCAAAACATATCATTTGTTCTTTTGCACTCTATATATCATGTATCCAATGATATGCTCGTAATGTCGTAGAGGAATTTTCCGAATTCTTATAAAACAGTTTAACTTAGAGGGTTTTCACCGACATATTTCTACGCGGCCGTTTCTTTCTGATGTACTTGCTCTTTTTATTACAATATAAGAAATCCAAAAGCGCTATCTATTAGTCAAATAAACAACTATTCAGCGGCAGGTGTTTCTCTTTTTTTTTTTTTTTTTTTTTTTTTTTTTTTTGTATTTGAAAAAAAAAACATGTCTTGTTTTCCATGTGTTTAATATATACTGGAAAACTTTTTATCTTCATTCATCTGTGAATAATTAATTTTTAAAATTTGTCCTAACGTCTGGATCATCTGGTACTTACGGAGTTTTTATGAAGCATTTCAATGACACAAAATGACCTGAACTAAATAGTACTCTGTAATTAACCAACTTACAAACACTTAACTTGAGATATGTAACAAAGGTGAGCTTCACCATGAGAGTAAAAAAAAAAAGAAAAGCTCAGTATAGAACTGCAAAGAAAGTGATACAAAAGAAATCCAGGTTATAAAATTACTATGAGTCTAAATTCGATGCATTCCAGATTAAATTCAGTCAATACAGTAGTTGTTGGCGATAACTTCACTACAGAAAGTAGTGGAATTCATAACTTTAATACATCCTGTTCATAACATCTCTTTCCGAGTACATCTGAAAATGCCATTATATTAACAGTATCCTAAAAGTTATCTTATTGACGATTCATAAATTTACAATACAAAAACAACGAACATAAAAACAGTTGTTTTTATGCTAATGGTGAAAATCCTACTCAATACAATGAGGAAAGAAATTTTGAACTTGTTTTTACAGCAGATGTTCAAAATGTCTGCTCTGTTCTAGTAGGCGGAGCTGAAATCGTTTTCGCATATTTTTGAAAAACGCGTTTCAAGATTCTGGAATTATTTTCTGTATCCTTTGAGTAATATAGCAGTTTTCAGATAATATAATGTTTGGGATTATTTTTATAAATCTCTTTCCTTAATTATCCGCTCAGAAAAATCATGGTATGCTCAGATGGCCAAAGACTTCTTGGGATGAATTATTTGCCTAAAACAATCTTGAAGCATATCATGGTTTCATTATTCTTATAATAAATTACCCCCTCTTCTTTGAACAAGAATTTCGTTCCCCTGATCTGAGCATTTTCTGACTTTTTTCCAGTAAGATATTTAAAGAATTAAGTTTACGAGAATAATTTCCAAACGTTAGATGATCTGAAAGTTACTATTACTCAAAGTATATAAGAAGCCACTACCAGCATCTTGAAATGCGCTTCTCAAAATATGTGGAAACGATTTCAACTTTACCTATTAGAAAAGGCTTGAAAGTTTGAACATCTACTGTAAATTCAAGTTCAAAATTTTGCTATGTTGTATTAGAAATGTTTTTCTTAATTAGCATGAAAAAAAGGTTTTATTGTCGTTTTATAATATAGATTTGAATAGGTGGGGCGAAAGCTTTTAGGACAACGGGTACTGAACTAAAACATTTATTCTTCAATCATCTTCTATTTGTAAAGCGTACTCATAAAAAAATTCAGTGAACGTAAGCTCTCCAGGAAGAGTTAGAAGTGACATAACAGAATAAAATCGTATTAAATAAAACAACTATAATAAGTGAAGAAATTTCCAAAAAAAGTTTTTATGTGTTAATGTGTTAATTACTTTATGTGTTAATTAATGTGTTAATTACTTTATGTGTTAATTAATGTGTTAATTACTTTATGTGTTAATTAATGTGTTAATTACTTTAATTTAGAACAATTTGTCGTACTGAAAATTTAATGATTACTTAATTAAAAGCTTTTCATGTATACAAAAGAAACATTTGATAAAGTGTTTTATGACGTTTGTTTTTTTCCTTTTCAACATGTTAAAAATTATTTAAAAGTTTGACAAGAACTCATCCATCAGTTCATAGAATTCTAAAATATGATATAACAGTAGGAATGTAGAAAAGGCATGAAAAATTGGAATACAATAAGCAAGACAAAGTTAAAACATAGAACCAAATCAAGAATAGGCTGATATAACTCAAGTGAAATTCAGCAAAACTACTTAGTTGTTACACTCGGAAAAAAAATGTCTTAGATCCTTAGATGCGGTTCAGATATAAAAGAACAAACTTTTCTTGTATGTCGTAGAATAAAAGACTAGAACACATTGATACATGGGCAATTCCTTCCTGTCTTATATGTTAAAGAACAATAGATCCAAAATGTGGCTAGACATAAAATATATGACCTTCTTTCTTGCATGCTATAGAACAAAAGAAATCGCACACATCACCAATCATTGTTAATAGAATTGCAGAAGCCTATTTATCATAAACATAAGTAAATAAAATTTTTAATCAAACTTTTATTTAAAGATAAACTGATAGAATAAAATATTTTTAATATAAAATAATAAATAATCAATAAACGCTTGAGGAGCTTAACTAAGCTTAGACACTTAGGTAACTAAACTAAGACACTTAGGTAATAACCGATAAATTATGTACCATAGCTACTTACTTTGTATGATAACAAAAGAAGTATTAACGCGTCTCAAACTTTCATAAATCATATTTTATTTTATATTGAAAAAACTATTTTACTTATATTTATTTAGTTTTATTAGTCTGGAAATTTAAAACTAAAAAGCAAGAATGTGAGTCAGGAGCGTGTGCTCAATTTCAACTCGAAGTTGTTGAGTGTAAGGCCCCCTCCCTTCCTGCCCATAACTGTTTAAGCATTTATTATTGTATTATCATCGAAGTTATATGTATACGTAAAATCTTTGCTAGATCGGATGACAGGAAGTGAATTAAAATTTGAGTATAAATTTTGAACTAGAAAGCCATGTTTTTTACATATATATATGAATATAAGTTAAATAAAAGCTTGTGATAATAAGTAGCAGTTTTTTTTAGTTACCACTACCAGTAATAAACTCTAATTTTTTTTTATTCTGATCACAAGGAATAATTTACACACATATCTTTTAAAATAAATAACTATGATATATGAATTATTTTCATTTACTTATACACTTTTGATTTACATAATATTTAAACATGAATTTTTTACGTCAGTCATTTATCGAATAATTCGTAAATAGAAACTAGTTCTGTATCAGGATCAGCTAAATTAGGATTAAAAGGCTGCAGTAATTGGGATTTCTTTCAGTTACATTTCTGCATATTTGATTTAATTATTATGTATTCATTCAAGATGTAAAAAGCAACACTTATCACAGATTTTTTGCCGTATACTAATATTATTGTTAAAATAAAAAGATATTGTTAAAAGTCTGAAAAAACTTTCCTTTATAGCAATATACAGATGGAGGACAAAATAATACGAACACCTGTGAAATAAAGGAAAATATTTATTAATAGGGGGTTGGGCCACCCTTTGACTGAAGTACAGATGTAATGCGACGTGGGATAGATGCATAAAAGTCATGGACAATATTTAAAGGAATATTAAGCCATTCCTCCTGCAGTACGGTCTCTAATTCCGAAAGGCTGGATGGAGGTGCAAATAGGGAACGAAGTTTGAACTCCAAATATTCCCTTAAATGTTCAATAATATTCAAGTCCGGAGACGAAGGGGGCCAGGCAAGATGTTCAGCTTCATCGTCATAATCTTCGAACCATGCTTGAACACTCCTAGCAGTGTGGATAGGGGCGTTGTCGTCTTGAAAAAGCGGTCGCTGATCAGGGAATATAGTCTAGACAAAAGGATGGACATGATCCCTTAGAATGCTTAGATAGTGATTGGATTTGATTCTCCAATGCAGAATAACAAGTGGTCCAAGACTGCTCCAAGATATTGAACTCTATACCAAAATGGAACCCCTCCCCATGCTTTACAGTCGGCAAGGTGCATTCAGGATTAAACGTTTCACTGAGCGTTCTCCAGACATAAACGCTTCCGGTCGTTTGAAATAGGGTGAATGTCGATTCATCTGCCATATCACCTGTTGCCAATGCTGTGGGGACCAGATTTTGTGATCTCTGCACCATTGGCGTCGCTTGAAAGCATTAGGTGCTGTCACCAAGGGCTTACGAATTGCCACTCTGCCATAAATGTTCGCAGCATGAAGTTCCCTTTTGACAGTTTTTGTTGAAACGGGGTTCTGGAGATGACTGTTCATTTCGAATGTTATCTCGGATAACAATTGCTTATGCTTTCGGACTACTATGCCCTTCAAGACCCGTCTATCCCTATCAGCAAGCTTTGACTTTCGACCATTGTTGTGCTTTGAAGACGTCGTCTTACCCTCTTTCATGTACGCTGTTATAACGACTGATAACGTACTCCTTGCAAACCCCAAAAGGTTTGCTGCTTCTGTAACCGATGCTCCACTTAAACGCACTCCAACAATCATTCCTTTTTGGAACTCTGACAGGTCTGACATTTCAACTTATCACAGACAGTCCGACAGACGCATGCAACGCAGGTGACTGCTGTTGAGAGACTGATACCTTCCTCTTCACGCTCACTAGGTGGAAGACTTCTATTGCAGATAGCGCAGTTGTACTGCAGGTGGGAAATACGTCATACCTTTTCACAGGTGTTCGTATTATTTTGTCCTCCATCTGTATATATAAGAGCTTAATGTCTTATAGCGGGACTGAGGCACGTTAAATTTGCCAATGATCCAAGTCCTCTAGTGGGCATGCCGTTGAAGGTTGGAGAGGGAAGTGCCAGCTCAGGTTTCATCCTCTTCACTTAGACATAGTTCAAAATTATGTGAACCACTGCCAATAATCCTCTTGTTCCATTTTATTGTGATGTTAACCAATAATTAGTCAACCAATCCAGCAAAATATTTCTTCAATAAAGTAAAATATTTCTTGAATTTCTCTTCCTTCATTCAGTCAAAGGGAATGCGTCTATCATGAGTTATTTCTTTCATTTAATTATTTTCTATTGTCAATAATTAAATTTTGAAAACATTAGAAATTTTTTTTATTTAAAAACATATACTAATTAAAGATATTCACTCATAAAAAATGGAAAATGATAATCTATCGAAGTTTAATATGGACTTTATTTACCCAACTGACTTTGTTGAGTGCATCCACATGTATTGATTTTATTTTAGAAAAAAATCATTAAAATGTTTTTAAAGAGAAAAAAAAAAGAAATAATCAGTTATCGAAAAGGAATATCTATGGACAGGAATAGAACCAGAAATTATTCATTCAGAATCGCAAAATATAATAAATATACAATTTAAATACAGAAATCAGTAATAAAAAAATTGTTCGACATGCAATACAAAGAAAGGTCGTGAAATATAAACTGCTGTTTGTAGAAAATGCAACACCATGAAGGAATCATCAGAATCAAATGAAATTCGCAGCAAATGTCAATTATAGGATATTATGCAAATTAATAAAGTTTCAGAGCCATCGCGCGTGCGCGGCGCGCGCAGCGCCCTCTGAATTGATGCTGAAAGCGTATAAATAAAGTGCTGTAGCGGGACGTTGAAAAAAGTCTATGATTATTTGTTAGTGGCAAACGTTTAGTGAGACCTGAGTATGCCTCCACGACGGAAGAATAAGAAATTCAAGCAACTTACGGAGTTTGAACGAGGGAGGATAATCGGCCTTCGAGAAGGAGGATTTTCCTATCGCGCAATAGCAGCTCGTATGCAGCGGAACAGTTCCACAGTGATGCGAGTTTGGAAGCAGTGGACCGACGAGCACCGAACAACTCGAAAAACAGGCACTGGACGACAGAAGGTGACGTCAGAGCGCGATGATCGACACCTGCTCCGCATGGCGGTGAATGATCGCACAGCTTCCTCCAGGCAGCTGGCAGCACGTTGGTCTACTGCTACAGGTGTACAATTGTCGGCTTCGTCAATTCGTCGTCGTCTGCTGCGCCGTGCATTGCGTGCAAGGGTGCCTTTATACAGGATTCCCCTCACGGCGAATCATCGACGGCTGCGTCGGCAGTGGGCTCTTGAGCACAGAGACAGGCGAGCTGATTGGCACCAAGTTGTCTTTTCAGACGAATCACGCTTCAATTTGTGGACCCATGATGGCCGTGTTCGTGTTAGACGTTATGCCGGTCAACGCTGCCTTCCTGAGTGTATTATTGAACGACATAGTGGTCGAACACCCGGAGTTATGGTCTGGGGTGCGATTTCGTATCATGGACGATCCAATTTGATACGAATTGAGGGTAATCTCAATAGCAACAGGTACGTCCGTGAAGTGCTACAGCCCGAAGTCGTTCCTTTCCTTCAAGGCATCCCTGGAGCTATCTTTCAGCAGGATAATGCACGCCCACATGTTGCGCGGACTGTTCGAGACTTCTGTTCAGCACAACGCATGCAACTTCTTCCTTGGCCTGCTTATTCACCGGATATGTCGCCTATTGAGCACGTGTGGGATATGGTTGGTCGGCGTCTCGCTCGTGATCCGCGTCCTGCAGTTTCCAAAGACGAACTTTGGTTGCGCATACAAGCGATATGGAATTCTCTTCCTCAAGCAGATATTCAACATCTGTTTGACTCCATGCCACGTCGTATAGCAGCACTTATTGCAGCGCATGGTGGCTGCACCAAATACTGATTTCGGACGCTTAATTTGTTTCTTTTGTTTTGAAAATTTCATCATTTATTTGTATCAGTACAAGTCGTTTCTGCATTAAATTTCATTTGATTCTGATGATTCTTTCATGGTGTTGCATTTTCTACAAACAGCAGTATATATGACTATGCTGCATAATTAAACTCTTGTTGACACTATAAAAGATCGAAAATAGTTACAATACAAACATGTTATATATAATATAAATTATAAATGCCATATAAACATGAAAATATGAATTATTATTGAAGAAATCAAACTTCACGTTTTCGCTCGTCATAAATAGTTTGCTTGTCAGGAGATTATAGGATTAATCTTTAAGTGATTTTTTAAATCTTATATTTCTAAAATAATTTATTATTGTTGAAAATTGTGATCGTAAGAATATATTTTTAAAACAAATCTCATTTTGCAAAAAGTCCTTAACCAATCATTAAATTAATTTTACTTGAATAATACTAATGGGCAATTTTAAATTTCTTAAAACCTTGAGTGAATGAAATATATTTTTAATCTTATTCTCTCATGTTTATTAAGTTAACAAAATTTCTCAAGACACAACTATTCAATTTGCATCAAACTAAAATTATTTCTATAATACGTCACATTTTTTAAACCTAGCCAATTAATTATATCAAAAAGATTACCTAGTAGGATTTACCTTTGAAGAAAAAACATATAAAGTAGTGTTCAGGGCAAATTCGTAAAATATAATGGTGACTTCGAAATCGCTCAATTTAAAATATTATTTTTTTTATCAAACGAAATTCAGAAAGCATGTCTTAAAAATACGCAACATAAAAACAGTGTAACTCTCCAATTTTAGTTCTTTCATTTCATTGGGCCATCACTAGTTAGAAAGGTAAATTAAATAGTCAGACAATGAAGGAAATCAAATTGGTTTTATCCTGTTTTCTTAGCATTCAGTTCTCAATATCAAAACTATTATAGTTATATGAGGAGCAGTCCCTAAAGGCTAATATAACGAAATATTACTTTTTTGAAGCTTCCTAACCAGACCCGGGTCCTTACAAACTTGTAAGCTGCATCCTACAACACATCCGTTCACATGTAATTACTCCACACTAGCATTGAATCAAATGATTTCTTTTTATAAGCGTAAGCACACGGCTACCTTCAGTGATCTGACCATCCAATCTCTCCTTCTCTGTTGGAACTAACTCACCGCTTCAAAATGCTGTCTTATGAATATTTTAAATTATAATTTATCTGATACTTTCTAACCGGATCCGAGTCCATACAAACTTTTATCTCACGCATGTTCACGGGTGATTACTCCACACTTACATCGAATCAACAAATCCCTTTTTTTTTCTTATCAGAGGGAATCTCTACCTCTCTATTACAACTCATCAATCTTATTCATTACTCTTCAATAATTCTAACCTAATTTACATCAGTCAAGGTTCATTTACTAGAAGAGATGATCATATCATATAAAATCATATGACAACCCCAATAGATTAATAGGAGAAAAATAAGCGCTAGATTCCTCCTTTTCACTGTTCCATATTTATTCCCAAGTTTCTTCTTATAGGGTCATTTTTGTCGAGATCGTAAAATTTTTCCTTCATAGAACAAAATACCATACCTAAAAATGTGTTCACTAAATCTAGTTAAATTTAACCCAATCAATGACGGCCATGCATGCTCTAGGCAATTTTCTTTAAATTATGATAATTTTGCCTATTTCAGTTTTGCCCTTATTAATTAAACTGTGTTGATCGTAATTAGAGAAGATATTTTTTTAAAAAATATATGAGTTGAATTAATTAATTAATATTTATATAAGAAACGCACAACAAGACTCTGCATAGACAAAAATACATATAAAATTGCTTACAGCTATATTTACCATAAAACGGTGAGTGTTTTATGAAAAAAATATTAAGCTTCCTCGTGTGTCGCATTAAACTCCATTTTTAAAAGTACTCGCATCCGCATGGAATACTGTAAATCACTATCGTAATTATTCCAGATGTATTACTTAAGTTACAATATAATTTACCTTGACCTTTTAAAAGGAACAGATGTACTATAATTACGTATAAAGCAAACAATATATTAGTTATTTACTATTTTCAAAACATTCTCTTTTGCTTTGAACATCTTTTATCTAACGGATTACAGTATTTTAAAAAATATATATAGATTGATTGATTGTTTATTTTACTAACCTTCGCATTTAGAAACAATACGAGGGCTATTGGGGACAGATTTCGTAATTTTGAGCCTCGGTCAAGAGACAAGGAGGACACATGAGCTGTGGCACCCCACTCTCTTGACTTCCACACTATCCTAATGTGAGGAATGGGAGTCCTGACATATTTAACATGTATCAGCCTTATTACACGACGGGTCTTTAGTGACATCTAGACTCAAAATCATGATCTGAAAAAACATGTTGATAAACAGATATTGTTCTTAAATGTATATCATGTCATTTGCAGAGGTGTAGCTACAACACTGTATAGTTCAGAAAAACTTTCATGCAATAAGTAATTTAAACTTAAGTCTTGATTCAAAAATTTTCCCAATATCTTAAATCATGTATGGTGATTTCGAAATTAGTCAAAAATGTATTTTAAGATTAATGAAAAACTGCAGAGCCATTCTAAATATAAAATATTGATGATATTTTGTCTAGACTAGAGGAAAAATATATAAATCTAGGAACACAAAATTAATTATACCGATTCATCATTGGCCAAGAACTTCAATTTAAAACATAAGAAAAGACATTGGGATTTTATTCGTTTATTAAAAAGTGCTGAATAAATATTCAATATTAAATATTTATATATAGTTTGTTTTTTAAAAAAAATAGAGAAAAAACAATCATTTTAGTTATGTATTAAAGGAAACCTCCACAATTTTTCTGTTCTTAAAAAGCGTCATTTTTAAATCATTTTTGAAAAACCATTTCACATATCGTGTACAAATTGTGATCAGTCTTCACTGGTTTACCATCCTCCGATCGTAATCGTTCAACATGTCTTAATCATATTCAAAAGTTAGATTTTTTGTTCAAATTATTTAGTTTTCTTTGTCTATGTGAAGCATTTTAACGAGATTTTAATTTCAAATATCTGCTTGAATATTTCATAGAAATGGGCTAGTAGTGGATTTTTAAACTAATCTGAGTCAAGCAAAACGTGCTCTGATTTTAACCAGCATATCATATGAAAATATGTACAAGTTATGTGAATTATTTGTTGTAAATATATTACTTTCTAAAAATTGGTAACAATGTTATGATGATGATGCTTCGTATACTGATGGAAAATGAAAATTTCATAATAAATAAGAAGTCACATTTAATGAAAATTACACAACGGGATATATATTTTAAGAGGAAAAAAAAGCTTGAAAACAATTCCAAGATTATAAGTAAAAGTTGACACAAATAAATTGTGAAAGATGTATTCTCTAATTCTTTGGCGTATTCTCTTCTAATGAAAAATATGCTTAAATCCCATTAAACAAAGGTCGAATATCCCCCCATAAAATGAAATTTCCATGACATTTACTCCTGAAAAGGAAAAGCAACAATACCTTTAAGTTTTACATAAGGACTCTCCCAAATAACGTAACGGTGATGTAACGTAACGTAAGTGGTGTTAAATACTGCGATTGCACCTCTTATATTATAATTTATTGACAACCTTTAAAGCACGTCTACTCCCAGCTACAATTTTGGAATAAATTTATCATATTGAAAACTATTGTCTTCTGAGTTACTGGTATAAATGAATGATCTTATAATGAGATTTTTTTTGAGGGGAGGTATATTTTTCTTTATTCAGAATCATTGGAGAAATTATAAAAGAAATACTGTTGACACACATACGAAGAGTCTTTATTTTCTCCAAATCATCATACAAAATTTACCTCTCTGTATCCAGATTGGACAGAAATTTTCATCCAATCTGCTCCTGCAATTTACATAATATTTCAGCAATCCTCATGCATACTTTTAACATAGTGCTACTTTATACGACCAGTTAAAAGCATGAATTCTGATTAATCCATAATGCATTCATTATGTCGTACATACTTATGCAATTAACTGCAACCATGAAATTTTTATTTATACAATAGAGATGGCTAAAAATATGTATTTCGTGAAATATAAGCTGAAAAACAGTAATTTTTACCGATGTGAGTTAGTGCTCTGATGTTCAGTGAAAAAAGCGAAAGTAGCCATATAAAGGTCTTTGAAATATTTTCAACGAAGTCTAAGGCCCCATGGGGAGTGAAAATTAACATTAAATAACTTAATTGGTTATATTATTATATTTTTGCTGTAATAAATCAATGTAAATATAACATTGTAAGAAAAATATGTATATGTAAGCAGAAATACACTTGTTTTCAAAATTAAGAAAATTTGCATAGGTAGTCGAGCTTCTCGAAAAATACTGAACAGAAGGTGAGATTCATGCTTCTAAACAAAGACTCAAATTTTTATTGTTGATTACGTAAGCTTATATATGTATGTACGCAGTGCATTTACAGTAAAAGGTTTTCTAAGCGCACGTGCTAACTTCCGCTTTTCATTCCTTCGCATACCTCATTGACTTTTGTGGAGATTTTAACAGCCTTCCGTGGAAAGTAAAAAGTAAACATTTTGAATGAGAAACCAGCAACGTTTGAAGAGTGGAGGGAAAAGATAATCTTCTTGAGGCTTTGGTGTGCCGCTTTGGTGTTTATCAGAGGTTCAATGTATCTAGTGTAGTGTACACTCATGGCGATAGCTTAGTGATACTAGATGTATATAATGAAAGCCTGGAAAAAGTCGTCTAAGAGCTCAGACAACCGATGGCGATCAGTAATTGTTCATTACAAGTAGCATAGCAGGAATGTAACAGTTTCTCAGCTGTCTCGCAAACTTCATACGGACACAGGAACCAAAGTTTCAAAGGGTTTTTTTTTTTCCAGAAAGTTAAATGAGAGAATTCATTTTGCAAGTAAATCTGCTGTTTGCGTTCCACTCACTCTTGTGCATAGAAAATCCCACTTAACATAGTGCACAAAACATCGACATTGGAGCAGGGATTACTGAGAGACTGTTCTATTCACAGATGAAACAGCCTAATCATTAATTCTTGACCTACCTTCATCTGGAAACAACCAGGAACTCTCTACATCAGAGGTGGCCAACCTTTTGCATATCATGCGCCAAAATTTTGACAGTCAAATTCAGAGGCTCTATATAACTCGAGCACTTTTTACTCCGTCTTACGTTCATGGTTAGAGGTTGATAAATAGAGCTAAAAAATAGAATCTGCTTGACTTAGGGGAGCCAGGGTTAACTTAAAG
Source organism: Nephila pilipes (assembly GCA_019974015.1). Lineage (NCBI taxonomy): Eukaryota > Metazoa > Arthropoda > Arachnida > Araneae > Nephilidae > Nephila > Nephila pilipes. The sequence goes on along the minus strand of BMAW01010622.1, from coordinate 81,817 downwards.
ATAAACTTAATCACACAGTGTTGAATTTATGAATTTACGCCAGTTTAAATAGCAGGCTGATCTACATTAATCAGGAATGATCTGTACACAAAGGTGATCACTTCACGATGGTGGTGCTATAGATGCCAGAGAGACTCGTTAAGTGAAGATAACTCTGGACCCCAGTTGTTGGCACAGAACGTGAGATCAATTTGGAACTTAGATTTGCCTTGTGTTTGGAGTTCCGTGCTTGTGCTGATGAACTTTCTTCCGCGTTTGTGCCTACTGGACTCCTCAGCTTGCTTTTATTTGCTGTGCTGTTGACTTTTAAATTCCCACGGATTTCAACTTGGGCACTTATGTGCTCAGAAATTTTATTGTATATTTTAAACTCATGATTTATATTTCGGCTATTTTACTGTATCTTCTTTATCTGTACCAATTAATTTTGAAATCTGTGTTTGCTAGGAGTTCTGACTTTGGCGTATGTTTAATAACTTTTTAATACAAGTGTTCTTATAGACATAATTAACTTTTTTTAATGATTTGATTGTTGTATGTAAAACTTTGAATCAGTTATTCGCTACTTTGTTTTGCTTTTAATTAATTTCATTGATGAAAATGCTCGTCCATATCTGTATGTCGTTCCAAAGCGACATGTATTTTTTTTGCAAATTTTCTTTGCTCTGGGAAATGTTCGCATGGTAATGAGAGCAAGAAACATTTTGATCTGGAAAAAGCTCATCAATTTTTATTTTTAAAGGAATGAACTTGTTTTAAATCAATCAGTTTCATTTGTATGTTACTAGGCATCTGCATTATAATTTGGTTACTAAGTAAAAATTGATTTTATAAAGTCGAAAATGCAGTTTCCTTCTTTAGAAAAAAATCATGAAAACGACTTTCAAATGTCTCTTGCAAACACTTTGAAATACAACATTGGACTTACATAGAAGGAAAAAAATGAAGTTTGTTCTTGGATTTGAGTTGCAGAAAGAATATGTGAGTAAGAAACAGAAAGAAATTAGAAGAAGGTAAAATATATAAATTGATTTTTTTCAATATATTTGATCAAATTACTATTATTCTCAGCACATTCACATTGCCCTTTCAAGTGAACTGATGTTATTTACTAAACTAGGAATTTATTTATTTTTGTCTTGTAGTTTTACATTAAAGTCAGTGAGATGACTCGTAATATCAACTAAAATTGCGAAATCAAATAGCCAGTTATTGTCAAATAATAGGATTATTTCATCAGGTAGTTCCTTTTCCTGTTCTAAAAAAATTAGAAACAGCCTTTTTCAATTTCCAAACTCTACCCACAACTTGCCCTCTGGAAAACCAGGGCACTCAAGAATGAAAGAAAGCTAATATCCAAATTCCAAATTCTCGTCTGTGTAATGCTCTAGTTCTAATTTTATTCACGCATTTCACTACCGGTACAAAACATTTTACGTAGTTAAAATTTTGACCCACAGCTCCTCTTGGTGTATAAGGCGATGGAAAAAAGGTTTAAAAAATATCCAAGCAAAGTTAGAGTGCCACTGACTTTACTTATCATTGATGGAGTCTCGTCAGTACACACACTGATCAGTTGCTGCAATCTACTTTTAGATTTTGTAGGCATTATTTTACTTTTCAAATATGGATCCTCTCTTTTACCATGCAATAACTCCAGACTTGCTAGTTCTTCAAAGACAATAAAATTATCATCAATTACTCTGATTAAAATGTTTAACTGTACAACATCAAATGTGTCATTTGCTTTATCCAAATCAAGAGAATAGAAAGTACGAGAATGAATTAGTCTTCCAAATGCTGGAAGTTCCAAGATATGTATTAGAATTATCTGCCTTAATATAGCAATTTCATCTCCTTTCCTTTCAATACGTTTATCAAGAGGGCGTTTGAAGACTGGGTTTAACAGTTTCTTTTTTTTGCCAATGCCAAAGCTATTTCGTATGATGCTACACAACTTCTTTTAGCAAATATATTTTGTCTCTTCTGATTTCTTCCTTTTTCTTAGTCACGTATTCTTTTTACAACTCAGACTCAAGAGCAAACTTCCTTTTTTTCCTTCCATGTAAGTCTGAGACTGTATTTTACAGTGTCTTTTACAGTGTATCTCTTAAAATGTGAAAATGTACTTTCACAAACAATGAAAACGATTTTCCTGATGAATTTGCAATAAATAATGATTCATTTTGCCTCTTTTCATTAATTTTATGCTTGTTATCCATTTCTGCCCGGTTGTTAGTCATTTATTTTGCACTGATATCGAGAAACAGAATTTTAAAAATGTACAAAGCTCTAAAAATTTTGCGAAAGAACAAATATATCACAGTTACGTCCATTATACCACTCAAAATAAAAAAAAAACACTCACAAACACAAAAAACGCTCTCGCCAAGTCTGCTTGAAAACTCAACATTACAATGGCTCACACAGAACTATAATCATTCAACACGCCACGTTTAGTGTGTTGAATGATTACAAGCGGTTGAAAGTAGAGCAAGGGTGGCCACTGTTTGTCCCCCTTTGCTCAACACGTTCTAAAACATCCAAGAAAAGGACCAATTTGTCAGCAGAAGGTTGATAGTCTGGGCTGAAATCATGCCGAACGGGTGCGCTGACCTCTATGTCTTTGACAAAGGCTATGTGGTTGCAAAGAGGCATAGAGAAGAAATCTTGGAGAACTAAGTCCATCTTTTCAGAGACATAGTTAGGTTTTGGGTTTGATTTGGTTTTATTAACTTTGAACTAGAAACAACGCTAGAGCTATTGGTGACGGACCTCGTAAAGTTGAACATCGGGCAAGTGACGAGGACAATATCTGAGCTGGAACCTCCCTTCTCCTAACTTCCACACTACGCCCACGAGAGAACTTTGGACCCCGACAGATTTAACGTGCATCAGCAATAGTTAGTCGTAATTTCATTTGCATGGTTGACAATACATGTCCTCATAGAGATGATCAGGCCATCAAATTTCAGAGAAGTGAGGATATTCGATGCATGGATTTGGCTACAATTATCCTGAAATTATCTCTAAAACCTTAAATTATTGTATCAAATTTTCTTATTTTCCAAATAACCTCAAAAATGCCACAATTAAACTCTTATTTAAAACGGGAAAGGATCCCTCGTCAGTGAAATCGTATCGACCAATCTGTGTATGTTATTTCTCACATTAAGCAAAATTATAAAATGCATATTCTCAGGCGTCGCCCTCGTCACTTGACCATGGTTCTAAATTACGAGGTCCGTCGACAATAGCCCTCGTGTTGCTTCTAGTGTGACGTTAATAAAAACTAAACTAAAATAAAATGCATTTTTAAAAATCGATTTCAATTTTGTCTTATTAACAGCAAAATACCAAATTTAATTTTATTATGATTCATAGAAAATACAAATTATACTGATGTCTTTAATAACTTAATTACTAATATTAAAAAAAATCTCAGCATACCGCTTATTAGATTTTAAAAATGTGTTTGATAACATAAATTAGTTGATATTTCATCACTTTTTATAATAGTTACAATACTCCTAAGAAATTTCAAAAATTTGCTTATGTTTATTTAAAGATCAAAAAGTAACTTTCAATAGTTTGAATTTAAATATTGCTTAAATTAAAACTATTGAAGGCTATTTTTCTATTTCAACCTATTTCTTCACACTCGCACACACAGAGCCCAGTGCTTAAATTTACTCACTGAATATTTATTTTAATTTAATAATTGGTTGAAATTCAGAAAAATTTATTATTCAAGCTTTAGCTGATGATTTTGCTTTTATTGTAATTGAATTAACCCATAGGGTATTGGAAAATAACACAGGTGAAATAATTAATCAAATGCACAATAAATAAAATCTTAAAATTTGAAATATTAGTTGATAAAACCTTTCCGGTCATCTTCAGGTGTCCTATAGTTAATAAATGTGGCCCATTTGGTGGTTCTGTCTTTAACAGAAATTCAATTTTTAAAATTGACAATAGTTTAAAATCTGACTTTTAAAATAATTTAAAATTTTAAATATTTAGGTTTAATAATAGAAAACTTTCTTTCCTGGTCTCCCCGTTAACTGTCTAAAAGAAAAAAAATATATAATGTATCTACCCGTTTCTATAGAATTTTCCTTTTAAATCTCATCCGAATGGTATTATTTTAAAATTCTGGGACTATTTTTTCATTGAACCAATAATCACTTATCGTGAAAAGGGTCTGAAGTGGATCTCTTCACTTTCCATTAAAAATCAAAACTCATTCAACACTTTATTTACTCAAAATCTTAAAAGTTATAAAATAGTTTAAAATATCAAATATTTTTTCTAAGGATACTTTAAGTGTTATTACTGGTATACTACCTATACACCTTATCACTTTGCAAAAATATCTCAAATTCCAAATCTGGAATATTCAGAATTTATCCCTAAAAATATTATAGATTAGAATATATATTATTGATAAGAATATTACACTACATACAATTAAATCTCAAAATAGAAACATTCAAGTAAATCTCATCCAAGGCTAAATCTCATCCGAGTGAGAGATGTTCACGAATGGGCCTAGGATTGGTTAAGAGAATAAATATACTACGTGCGTTTTCTGCCGGAAGATTCCTACATAAAATCTAAATTTTTAAGTTAAATTGTTTCAATTCTTTCTTCCAGGCGGAAATATCTGGTGTTAGTTTCTTCGTCTGGGGGGCAGTCAAAAACAATCTAAGTATTCATATAAAATCAGACAGTTTTTCCACTATCCATATTTTCAACAACATTTCAAATAAAACATTCGTACTTGAAGTAAATTAAATTTAAATTATCATTATTCTTTGATATCTACTGGATTAAAGCCCATAACTATTACACCAGAAATGACACTGCTGATCATTTTGGGATAATGGCATCATCCTATGAGGAGGGGTGAATGTTCCTGCCCCTAGTTCTTTCGTCATGAAAACTTTAACTTATCAGCTTTATAAAGTCTAGAAGTGCTATTGGCTTAATTCCTAGGAATTACGAGACAAAAAATTATTACTGATTCTTTATCCCAAAATCAACCTACGTTCTCTTATTATTCAATTTTTAATTAATTATGGTCCATTTTTTACATATTTATATACGCAGGCTTAAATTAAAATCAAACTATAATTCCTTAAACTAAACTAAGTGCCTTTGTGGATTAGTTGGAAATGCGGACCATTGTGCCTTTCTCTGTCAATATGATATTTTAATCTATTTGAACCAATTAGAAGCTCTAAAGTAGCATGGAAGCATATTTTTATGAATAATTCGGTTACTTTGATTAAATTAATAACTTACATTAAAATAGATTATAAAATTGTAGACAAAAGCTGAGTAATATTTTACTATTACCTTTTACAATTTGAAATCTCTCTTTCAAATTTTCCTACGCTAAAGAGACGTACACACTATCGTCCGTATGTACCATTACTGTTATATGGTATTTCTTCGTATATTGTATTAACATATGTACATACTTAATTTCTTTAAAATCTGTCCAGTACTTCTGTAGATAATTAACCAAAAGTTAAAACTCTTAATGTTTAATACCAGTATATTTAGGATACAGAGTATACGTACAGTTTAAATATAATCTTTGATTGTGCTTATTATTTAAATTAAATTGTAAAATGTGTGTATTATTTATTTTTCTCTCTTTGATGCGAAGATTATTAATTTTTAATTATGAATTATAATTTGTTTTATATACAATATAAATGAATTATTAAAATCACTTCTTTAACTTATTTTACGATCAAAATTAAAGTGCACTGTCGAAATTCTGAAATAAATTCGAGTGGGACATGGGTTAATATACACTCTATAACAAAAAAAAAACGACGCCCTAAGAAGGAGTTGTCCAAAAGAGACAAAAATTGGCGGATAGGAAAATTATAATTTATAGAATAGAAAGAGATTAAAATTTCAGAAAAATTGAAGGATTTATTTCAGAGGTACATAGTTACAAAGTAACGAGCTCATTAAGGTATTGACCCACTTCTAGCCTGAATGCTAGCTGCCACACGATGTGCCATAGAGTGATAAAGCTCCCTGATGGTCTCAAGCGGCATTTCTGGCCAATTTGCTCCAATTGTCGGGCTAGGTCATCAGCATTCCCTAGTAGATGAAGTCGCCTTCCCATCATATCCCAGATATGCTCGATTGGAGAGAGATCTGACTGAACAAGGAAATGTTTGACAAGCTGTAAGACAGTTCATAGCAATCCGTGCCTTATGCGGTCTGGAATTATCTTACTGAAAAATAAGGCCAGGGTACTGCAAACAGCACGGTAGCAAAACAGGTCTGAGAATGTCGTCGATGTACCGCTGTACTGTAAGAGGGCCTCTAATGACAACCAGAGGGGTCCGGCTATCTAGGGAATTGGTAACCCAGACCATAACTCCTGGTTGACGGCTCGTGTGGCGTGCAATAGTGAAAGCAGGATCGGCACGCTGTCCTGGGTGTCTCCAGACACATCTTCGATGATCGTCAGGACACAGTTGGAAGCGGGATTCGTCGCTAAACACTATACGTCCCCAGTCAGCCTCATTCCAACCTGATAGAGCCAAGCACCACTGTAATCTGGCTCGAGAGTGTACAGGCGCGAGTGGTAGGTGGCGTAGAGGTCGGTACGAGCGTACATTTCGCTCTATCAGCCGTTTGTGAATGGTCATGGTGGACACTCGTGTGCGAGTCGCACATCTGATGGTTGATAACGATGAATTCAGACGATGTGACAGCTGATCTGACAATTACTCTGTCCTCCCGATCTACTGTGGTCTTAAGTCGATCGATAGCATCATGATGGTGAAATTTAACGTTTTCCACTCATTCTTGCTGTAACTTCTAATCTCCCCATCGCTTCGACCCATATGACGAGCTATTGTATTGGTGAGTGGTTTTTTGTTTTGTTTTGTTTTGTTATATAGTGTATATTATAAAACGCTGAGTTGGAGAATTATAACGTTTAATTTGATCATACTTGTAAGAAGTCGTTCTTAATGTCTGAATTCAGTTTCAAAGTGAGTGCCCTAAAATTGACATGAAAAAAATTCTTGGTGATATTTAAAGAAAATGTTCAAAAGATTTACTACCAGTTGTTATGAGCCTTAATTCGACAATATATTAAAGAATAAGTACAATCGAGAACCATCTGAGAACAAATTTATTTGAAAATAAATCAAGAAACTAATTTCATCAATAATAAATCAAGTCAATCAAACTAATAAATCAAGAATTTCGATTACATCTAATATAAAAATTATCGAAAAGTTAGTAATAGTTACCAATGATATGTGTTAATGATACTGAAAATGAAAGGAAAAAAAGAGTTATTAATTCATTTTTTTCATCAAATGTGCAACACCAAATTGATATCCAAATTATATCCCCTACCAACTTATTTTACCTACTTATCACCTACCAGGAACCACAAATCCAGTCATGCATTTTTCAAATATCTAAGGAACTACAAATCCGTTCATACCTCCCTTTTGTATTACCCAAAGCTAAAAAGAAGCAATCTTAAATTTGAACAAAACAACATTAATTTAAAAATAAACGAATGCCAAAAGATGAGCTAATATAATTTATAATGAATCCCTTTTTTTCCACCACGGGAAGAAAATGAAGGAGCAAATAAGAGAGGAAAAAATATGAGAGAATCTGAAATCCAAATACATCAGAAAAAAACCAACAAACTTTCTGAGTTCATGCGTACTTAAAGAATATTTCGCAAATTATTTCTTCATCTTTCATTTGTTGGACAAAGATTCTGAACCATTAAAAACATATCAAGTATTATTATATATACCATAATATTTTATTACTCCACTTACATATAATATTCCAGGAGGACAATGCATCATATCATAATGCTCATATTGTGGTCAAATTGGCCCAAAGAGAATAATGGAGATCTTATGTTATTCATTTGATCTCTTTGGTCATCCAGACAAATGGATCTGTAATTATTGAAACGAAATGAAGTCTGATTGTCTAGTCTAGACTTGTTCCGCTTACCATTCCACTTATCGACGTCTGCAAATCTCTGTAAAGCCTTCTAAGATTGAAAAGAGTCATATTGAGTTCTAAGAATCGAAGCAATTCTATAGTGAGAGTGTGTTTACAATAAACTGATAAATGATAAACAGAAATTGAGCTGACAAGAATTTTTAATGCTTATTTTCTTTTCGTGAATTTATTTTCGAAAGTTAAGTTTCAATTTCATACATAAATGCAATTTTCATTTCACAGAAACCTAATAATATATTTCTATTTTCCAACTCCTCATTATAAGTGTATCGAATTAGAAAAAGAGTAACATAAGAAAAAATTTATTTCATCAAAAACACTAGAATCACACGCTCTTTTAACAACAGGAAAATCCATTTTTAAAATCCACATGGGCCGGAAGCATTTACATAAAATAGAACAAAACCTTAAATTTATGCTAAGTTCATCAAGAATAGTCAGTTATTCGAATAATTGGCGATCGTAGAGATGAAATCACGGGCTAGTTATCGAACAAATTGGAATACACTGAACATCAAATAGAGTTTTTACATTGAATGCGCAGCTCATTTACTAATTCCAAACAGAATAGTCTTATTTAACAATAGGAAAACTCATTTTTAAAGTCATCCAGAAATATTTGCATAGAATTTTACAAAACTTTAAATCTAATCTAAGTTTATGATGAAGCATAATTTACTCGAACAAAATGATGCTCTAAAAACGGAAATCACATCTCAATTATCAAAGAAATAGGAATGCATTGAGAATCGAATTGTTTTTACAATGGATGGCAGCTCACTTATTTGTCTCAAGCAGAACAAACAAAAAATAAAATTCTTCAAATTCAACTAATGGTTAAATTAGATATAATGAATTCTTTAATAGTATATTTGTTACTTCAAATCTTATATCTTGAAAAGTTACTTAGTTTTTAAGCAGTTTTCATATTTTAATGATAATACTCGTATGATTGATTTCGGGTAAAAGCGTATGAAAAGATATATGCATGCAAGTATTTTTAAATATACAGGGGTGATTACAAAAAAATCACTACTTTGAAGAATTACAATTGCAAAAATAAAGAAATTACAACCTTTTTGGACAAATTAAATTTAAAATAACGCTTTAAAGCTATAAAATTATAAGAGTTCTATGTGATCACCACCTGAAAAGATATTCACGATACGGTGGATTGACCGCAGAGCAGATGATGACCTTGTTCTTAATCATTGAATCTCAAGAAATCCTGATTTAATTCCCAGTGATATTTTTTTCCCCTTTGGGGCTACTAAGATAAAGTGTTTTTCTGCCACTACTAAGGAAAATTGACCAAATGAAAACGAGAATAACAACAACAATTCAAACTGTGACACCTAACAAGTTGAAAATAGAATGAAATCAATTCTATTCAATTATCGACAGTATATCGTTCGTGTTTATGATGGTCACGCTGAACAATTACATTTTTTTAAACTTTAAACTATTCTAACTTAAATGTTGTTGTAGTAGCTCATCAAAATTGGGCTATTCTTTTGTAAACATTTCTGTTTTCCTGTTGTGACCTTATCGTGCGTATTTCAATAATGCACACGAAAATAAGTTGCATGCTTTGAATAGCTTCGAAATATGCAATCCAAATTTGAACATTCAAATGTGTTTGCCCTTGCTGCATTTTCATTCAAGTTTAGAGGTGACCTTATACCTTATGATTATATTGTCAAAAGGATATCCAAAAAACATTTGGTGAACGCTTTTTAGGTTATCTAGTTCATAGGGAAGAGACGTTTCAAAAAGCGAATATTATACAATATTTCTTTAAAATACGAATATTAAGCGAAATATCTTTAAAATACGGAGACTTAATATATTCTCCTTTTCAGGAACGTGAATTTCATTTGAACAGTTTTCTTAATTTTTTTACTACTTCGATTTGATTCATTTAGTTAATATCGAATAACGGGCATCTTGATTTTGAGCTAGAGTACGGCGAATGGACTACACCTGAATTAAAACTTTACTCTCTAATTTTCTACACTAAACCACGTGAAGATACTAAATGCAGTAAAATTTAAAAACAATTCTTATAATTTAGTGGCATATGATGAAATCGAATTTCAAATACTGCTACCGCCTTTCTCAGAGTCTTAGTTTTATTTGAAAGCAAATAGTTAATAACGATAATTATTATTATTATTATCGATGTATCAAATCACAAAAAAAACGTAACTTCCTTCCTTTAAATTCTGCAACACACTATACTTTTAGGAAGTAGTCCTTGAAATTACCAGAATGAATTCGATACAAACATGCGTAGAACACAATTTTTGTTGACTATAATATATTACTCGTACCTTTAAAAAATTGTGTTTGTGCTTTACGAAAAAAATTATAGCTATTCATTGCCTTACTAAACATTCTAATTCATTCGAATATCGAAAGGGTTGTGATAGCCTGTAAGTAAAATCATTGCCATCAGGCTACCAGTCGTTAATGAAGAATCCCAAATCGAAAACCGATTCCATTGATAGGTTTAGTTGAATCACCGTTACATTACAGGCAACGCGAGATTTACAGGTAATAGATGACATAAATTTATAATTCTGTCAATTTAGGAAATAATTCCTAAGCTGCTCCATCTTCCAATTTCTACACCTCACCAAGGGAGAACATTAGCGTTCAATTTCACTTCGGGTGCAGAGGCTGCCATTTTCGCGCTCAATGGGTCTTTAATGGGATCAAGACTCTCGAACTTCATTGGCCGGAAGCTTGCGACCATAACTATTGGGATATCGCAGCTCTCCATCGCTTCTATTAAAAATCCCCCTGTTGAATAACGGTATTTGTAGTGGGTAAAGTTCAGCTGAACCTTAAAATTATCGCTCATAGAGCGATGGAACCTATGAGAAAAAAAGTTTTCTAAATTGATTGTCGTTCTTGTTATCTGATATTTAGGACCTGGATACACATGAAATACCATCGTTAACAGAAATAAAGCAGATATTGCCAACTTACTGAAATATTCTGATAATGCTCCAAAATCCACGAAATAAATAGTCTTAAGTCACTTTTGTCATTTTCCTCTTTTAGGAAAATTTATAAAGAAGATTGCGTCCGCAGTAGCCTAGTTGCCATGGTAGTGAACTCACGACCTGCGTTATCTCCTAGTGAGTCATGAGCTCGAGTCCTGACGTCAGTTAAGAACCACTGTGTGGGGGGGGGAGTTGATGCACGGAAAATCTGTCGATGCTCAAAGTCCTCCCGATGGCGTGAGAGGGAATTTTGGTGAGGCATCGTCCTCACCACTTGATAGAAGTTCAAATTTACAACATCCATGTTGCCTAAAGTCTTCGTGCTGCTTTTCAGTGCTACGTTTAAAAAACACCGGTAAAAAAAATGAACTTTTTAAACATGGGTTTTCTTTCAAGCTTCACCATTAGGCGACATGGCGAGAAACTTGGCGTAAAATTTAATTCATTAAATAATTAGATTTAATCAATTAATTTCTATTAATTATAATTAAACTATCATATTGTCATCTAAAACAATCTTGTATAGAAAATTTCATCTCAAATGAGCGCTTTAAAATGTGAGAAAAAAGTTTTTAAAGTTTTGACCTAGACATACAATGTGAGTAGAGAAAAAAAACCATTAAAAGAATCAAATCAAATTTTAAAAATAATTTGTGATGCATTTTGACACCTTTTTGAGCTTTTGGAAAATATATCTATTTCATCCAAGGCTACATTGTTGTTAATTCCTCCTCTTTCAAGAATCCTTACAAGAATACTTAGTTTGCAATACTGAAAGGAAGTTACCATTTTCAATTACCATTATTATGTTTAATAGAAGAATGTATACTAATTATGAGGATAATTCTACATCACTTTACGTTATTTCTCCAAGATAGTTTTATAGTAAATTTAATTATTTTTCGACTGATTACTATTCAAAGACCTTCATATTATATTCAAAAATATCAGTTCTCCCAAAAATCATCGTATAATTCTAGAGTGACATGAAAACAAAATTATTAAATCTGTTAATTCTACGCTTAGAAATTTAAAACAATTATTTGAACACTCTTTAATTTAAACGTATAGAATATAGTAAAATTGAATAAAATTGTATCCAAAATTTTAAAAAAAAGATTCAAAAATTTCCAAACTTTAATATATTTCGTTGTACTATATATACAAGATAATATCAGTGATTTCTGTAGTTAGGGACAGTATTTAAATTATTTATCTCCAGTTTTGTTTTTCATTAATTCTTTTCATTTATCTTCATGTTTGCTATGTTTAGGGTAGTTTTGTATTTAACTAAGTTGTAATTTTTAATTAATGGCTTATGTATATTTTAAATTAAAAATAATTACGTTTTATTTGTATTTCAGTAAACTTATGGGTTTCTTTCATTATACTGTTTTATATGTATTTAATTTAGAATAATATTTTAAATTTTATTCTTTGGCTGCTTTGATAGTTTAAGGTTTTTTTTTTTCAATTAATACTAGAGTAATAGTAGGCTTTTCATTTTAATAAATTTTTAAATTTGTTTTTAGAGGTTAAAATCTGTAATTTAGTTCGATTTAGTATAATTTAACAAATATTAATAATTATTTACATTGTTATATATATATATATATATATATATATATATATATATATATATATACACCTCCTTTTATTTTGATAAAAAAAAACCTATTATTTTAAACTCATAAATGTAAAATATGCTTCTTTGATAAAACTTGGTATTCCAATATTGAGCAAAATATATACATGGGATCCTATCTTCACCCAACATCATTCTACAATCGCGGGTTGGTCCGCCGGTAAACAGGCGGCCAATATTATTCTTAAACAAAGCTTCCATTTAATTAAAGGCCACAAGTTTCTCGTATTCTGCGTGATACGATCTTTCGGCATGCCCATTAGAGTGTGCTTAATGCACAGGATTTGCGGAAATGAAAACAGCCTCTCGTAGATCGATGGGATGATAGGGCATGTCTCGGGGCCCCATAAAATGTTCCCTCGGAGGTGAAGAGGCCTGGAGTACACACCTACAGGACATGAGAAATCGTTTTGTCCGGGGCTCCCTATATCCCGACGATCGATCGGGCCTGGTGCCATTCAGCTAGGCTCCTCCCACCTTGTTTTATCAATTTTCGCGCAAAAGAGGAAAATTTTTCCTTGAGACAATAAAATGAAATAAGGTGATCCATCACGGGAAAAACGAAGATTGCGATTCTTTTCGGAATGAAGACAGGAGTGTGTGTTTTAATGGACCCTTCTTGCGTTTTTACCTTCGTTCTTTTTTGTTTCTCCCTCCCTTTTTTTTTTTCATTGGGTGCGCTTTATTTTAATTTTTAATGGAATGGTAGGACAATGGCATGTGGAAGGGTTAGTAAAAATAGAAGAAATTATAAATATATTTTTTTATAGGTTTTGAGCGTTTTTTAGAAGAAAAATATGAATAGATTGATAGATTTTAAATTTGTTCTGGCTTGGAAAAATTTTAATCGTAAAGTATATTAAAAAAGATTGGTTTAAAAATAAAAGCAAAAATTGCGCTACACATGCTTTGGTTTGCAAAATTTTTTTTTTTTTTTTTTTTTTTTTTAAATACTTAATTGAGAAAAAAAATGTCATTAAATTATATGCCAGTAATAGAATAAGGGGGAAATACTTCTTTTTGTATTTTATTTTTATTTTTATTAATATTACATCAACTGAATAAAAGTTAAATAACAAACATTTTATCGAATTCTACTTAATTACTTTCGCATTGTTATTCCTTAGTAAATGAAAAAGATGCAATAAAATCTATTTGTTTAATGAATTACATTTGTAAAAAAAAAACTTTAACATATTTATAATTGAACCTACTCAAAATAATTTTATAGCACATTACAATAATTTAAAAAATGTATAAAAAGTGGATTTACATTCATACTAAACAGTTACTCTTTAGTTTTTGATAATTTTACGTATATCTACAATGTAACTTCTGAAAACTCTTTCAAATGTGATACAGTCCTTAATTTAAAACATTTTAACATCATTTTCTATTCCTATTAAATAACACATAAAACTTGGTAAACTTATTATTTACATTGATACGTTACTCAAAAAAGGCATTCTTAATAGATTTTGGTGACAAGTTGTTCTGAAATTATGAATGCATAATAATAATAATGAAAAGAAAGATTTTGTTTCTAACACCTGCAGGTGTCATTGTAAGCGTGTATAATGTCATGGAGCATTTTGAAAATGCTAATAAAATTTGAAAAATAAAAATGCTGAATAAAAAACTCAAAATGATTTTGAACTCGAGATTCAAATCCAAGAATGATATGGAAGTTTAATTAATGTGAAAACAATACTTTCAAAATGTAAAACCATTTTTTCAAGTAAAGGCATAGGAAACTTTGGTCCACATTACTTTTGAAGTGATCATTGTAATTTCAAGCTTTGAACAACAATAACTACTTGTAAAAGTTATAACTGTATATTTGATTTATAATCAATCCTTAAATTTGTATAAATGTATGCAAAGGTGGGTCAAAAATGGGGTATTACGAATGGAGAAAGAGAATGGGATAACTCACTTTAGTATTTTCCACTGATTATTTTTCATTTGCGAAGAAATGTACAAAATTTCGTCGCCTTATATTTTCCGACCAATGAGACCCTCTTCGTCTTCTTTGGAGCAAATTCAGAGGAAGTAACTCACTATTTTGATTTTTGCTTAGTTTCTGTTTTCTTAATGATGAATTAATGTCTCATCCATGGTAGCACCTCCACACTAAATGACGGGGACGGCCTGATGCTGCAGGAATCTAAACTAGCTTATGAATCAATGTCAAATTTTTTTAACAATTTAACAGTCGATACACACGATGACAACACTAACTTTCCTTGACAATGCCATCTGTCGTCAAAAACAAATACTATTGAATCCTCCTCGTATATTGTAATTTATCTAGGGATTTCTTCAGTAGTATTCAGATATATTGTTGCTTCTACTGGTGTCTAGTGATAAAGGTTATATGATTCTTAATTGACGGGTCCTTATTTCAAGTGCTGATTCCACAGAATAACATCGAAAGGAGAAAAAAAAGAAGGCAGGAGTGCTTTAAATTTAATTAGGCCTCAGTCCTCGTATAGTGGAGAGTAGGAGTTTGACGAGTGAGACATCAGCTCTAGTGTCATTCTCGTCAACTGAAAATCGCTTATTATAAGGTTTGATGCCAAAAGCTGCTGAAGATTTAACTTTACGACAATTAGACAACAGTAAAACAACGCTACTTACCATAATATGTACCATCTCGTATTATATACCAATGCTTGAGACACTATCATTTAATTGGATCGCTACGTGCCTATATTCCCTTGGTATGCTGTAAAGTAATTAGTTCCTGTTCTCCAAGATGAAGGGAGGACTAGGATAGGTGCAGTAGATATTCAGAGTATCCAAGGTACTCAGACAAACCATTGCGAAAGACGTTCACCAATTCCAGTTTGAAGGCCTTTTCGAAATACAAGGAGCTCTGTCTTGATTCTTAAAGTAGAATTATTATTTACTAATAATGTATATCTTAGAAATAAGTTAGAGACCATTAAGTTATAGGTTGTATTTATTTCATTTACAATATTTAATAAATTTAAACACCTTATTAAGACAATATATTATAACTTGAAAATTCTTCCTTTCTTAGTGTATATAAATAGATAAGCGTTTTATGAGATTATCAGCTGCTTCTAAAATATTTTGGTGAATACGTTTATTAACCTAAAACTTTCATTATGAATTAACTAATGAAAAGCTTATGCAAATTTAAAAAATAAATAGCCATTTACGTTTACAATTGTTCTGTCATTGTTTTTAATCTAAAGGTTTGCGTTTTCTATAATTGAATCAATATTGAATTATGGCTTAGTTTCTTTTCTAAATTTAAATACTGTTTCTGAAAAAACTAATATTTAATCTGTTCTATTATAACACATATTAATTTATACATAATTCAGGGAAATAAAAAACAAATCAAATTAAAATGTTTTTATATAAAAGAGGGAAAATTACACAAAATCTCAAAAGCAAACGAGCATCAACTGTAATTTATAAATAATAAATCATATATAGATAATTAAAAATAAATAAAGTAAAAAAAATGATTGCTTTACAAGGGCAAAAGAATTTAACACCAATCAAAGTATTATTTTGTTTCAAAGCATTTTTCTAATTTTGAAAATGCTTAATTTGAGGAACATTTAGATTCGAAGGATCTCAGAATTCAACCGCTGAAGTTCAGTAAAATCATATTTTACGGATAAAATATAATATATTTTTAATTAAAAAAAAGAATAACAAAACAATCTTTTTATCCATATAAAAATACTAAATAAATGGAAAAACATTTCCTATGTTTTTTTTTAGTTTGTTTATTATTGCTGAAACTATTGACATGCTTTTAAACATTTTTCAATATTTATTTTTTGAGCTAATAGAAAAAAAGTCAAATGCAATCGTGTTTTGTAAAATAAATGAATTAAAAGCGAAAGGTACCAAAGCTTAAAACACTCGAATTTTATTTAAAGAAATGTAAGTAACGTTGGGTATGACTCTAGAAGGGATAGAAACTCGTTTTTTTTCATTACATTTTCTTTAATTTTACTGTATCATTATGAAAGTAATAATCATTTTCAAATGATTGCTAACTTCTAAAATCACGCGATAAATTGATATTTGCTTAAAAGTATAGCTTCTTTTCACTACGTACACATATTACATTAAACAAGGTTATTTTACCACATAAGCGATTAATACAACCCCTGTTTTATTCAAATTTATGTAACCTTTTAAGAAATATTTATATTCGTATTGCCAAAATATAAATGATGCCTCTTAAAGATTTTTAGGATTAAAATAGTAAAATAAAGAACAAATGAAAATATTGCAAATAAAAGCAACATATGTTTCATCGTATTTACAACTGTTGCTATGAATAGATCGCTCTCTCTCTGTTTTTTTTTTTTTTTTTTTTCAACAATTAATTTTACCATTTGGGAACAAAAGCTCTACTAATAAGAATTATTGGATTATAAAACAATGTAAATGAATTATGGTTAACATATTAACTAAACACCACTTACGGATCAAATATCGCAAAAATGTGCGTGAATTACT
This sequence comes from Nephila pilipes, assembly GCA_019974015.1. Taxonomy (NCBI): domain Eukaryota; kingdom Metazoa; phylum Arthropoda; class Arachnida; order Araneae; family Nephilidae; genus Nephila; species Nephila pilipes. The sequence goes on along the minus strand of BMAW01010622.1, from coordinate 64,600 downwards.
AATTAAAGTGTGATTATGTTGTTATTTAATTATCACTGCCACTCAAAAATGCCATGAAAGTTTTTGATAAAATTACGAGTTAATTAAAATTTGAATTCTACTTAAAAGTAAATATTTTTTAATTAGTTGATTGTAGAGAAACCTTATTAAAATTACGCAACTTTTAAATTAGATAAATGTAAAATGTTTTCATTTAGTAGTTTAAAAAATTTCAATATATTTTCTCATATTAACATAAATATTTGATTTATAATACAAAAGAGTTTTCATTTTTCTTTTGTGACAAAGATTTTGTATGGTAATACAGTTAATGAATAGACTTTACATTCTTTCCAAATAGAATAATTTTCAATATGTTTCAATATGTTTTCAATATGTATCAAGTACCTTATTTTCAGCCTCCTTTTCAGATAATGTTCAGAAAAATTTAATTTTACTAAGCTTACTAAAAATTTTAAAGCAATTATACTGCCTTTACTAAAAATAATGGCAGCAATCGTTTATATTCCATGATTTGAGGAATATTTATCGATTTTCTACATGAATAACTTTTTTTATATTTTCAGAAGCACAGCTCGCGCAATTATTAAAAAAATTAATAACAACTTGATCTCTCCTCTCAGTCAATACTACAATAAACAAAAAATTTACTCCAATCAAATTTTAATTATTCCTAATTTACAATTTATACATAAATTACTCAACAACCTTTTAAATTACCAAGCAAAAATTAAAAAAGGAATCTCTTGTGAGGCCTTTCCTTCATTATTTAATTTTACCACCATCTTTCACAATCTAATTAAATAGTCAATGATTACAAAACTCCAAATTAAGATACATAAGACCAAGACAAAACTATTGATTATCAAAGAATGCGTAAGCTCACTTTCTCTCGAATCCTTCTTAACTCGGTCAATCCTACTTTATATTCAAATAATAATAGTCTTAGCTTACTTGATCATTCATTCTGATTCGAACACATCCCAATAGCAACCAATCCTTATCTTATTATTTTAACTAAGATTGCCTTCTAACCAAATGATTAATTACGATGCTTCAATCCAATTCACAAATGTTATCTTCATCTTTTTCTAATCACATTTCATTTTAGTTGGGAAGAAATTGTAATTTTCTGCTATTCAAATAATCAAAAAGTCCCCAAGGTTAATGAAGAGAAAATCACGAATAGCCCAGCGTCACAAAACCTTTCCGACCTTTCATCGAAAGTTTTACACACACGTGATAAATTTCTTTTAAAATTAAATAGGAATATCACTAATCCTACACCTACGCATATGGATTCCTCATCTGTTTGCTTGATACCGAAAGAAATCCAGTAACCAACTTTCAATTGACTCCCAAGAAAAATGTAAGATTCTTCAGAAAACTTAGAGAGTCTCTACGTCTGACTGAAGTCTTAAGAACCACAATCTCCTTAACATCTATTCACATTCCTATTCTTGCAAGAAAGCGCAAACCGCTGACAGAAGCTGTCAAATTCGATATTTGCAGTTTGTGCAGTTGTTTTGTGAACCTGCTTAAAATATTTCCTATTTCTCTCTCTCTCTCTCTTTCTGTCTCTTGTCGTATTTATAAATCAGTGAATACTCATTCTCAAAATGAATAAAAGATTACTTCTTCTCACCCTTTCTTTTCTGCGCTCAAGAATTCTTTCACCTTATACATTTTCTACAGAAAGTTTCAAAAGAAAATATATTAAGTGGTACATTAATATTTAATATATTTTCTTTCGGGTCTGTGGAAGTCCATGAAACCAAAATATCTTATGGCATAAAAAGATATCAATAAGTAATGAGTGTATTTCGGGGTAATAAATGTAGGAGTTATTATCAGAAATTTCGAATACATGATACTTAATTCTTCTGTTTTGTATTGGATAATATATTCAATACAAAAGCTAAATTATGTATTCAAAATTCGGAAGCAATGATCTTCAAAAATTAAATCATAAATAATACGTACATATTCTTAAACTTTTATGCTGAAATTCTGATACTTTTATTCTGATATTCTGGTGATTTTGAAGAAGTTAATATTATATTGCTTTAGAAAACAAGAAACCAACTAAAATTATTATGTCATTTTTGTTAGATTTGTCGAAATGATATCGCTGAATGGAATTTTTTTGAATGAAAAAATTAGTTAAATTTCAAAAGTTTGCTGTTGTTTAATTTATTTAAAATAACTTGAACCTAGTTTAATGATTCCATTGTAATTATACCACAATTATATTTCGTTAACGAACTTCGTAATTCTAAGTTAAGGTTATGTGATAAAGATTCCGAGGTCTGAACCTCATTCTTCGAATTTTCACTCTGTGTCATAAGCCGGCTGTAAATAGATTGATTTACTTTACAATAAGATTGAATTACAGATTTTGAAAAAATCATGTTGTAATTCTTAGATGAATCTTTCACCGAATTGATATTTGTAATATTCTTCCACACCAGATTACATTCTTCGGAAGAATCGGGATCAAATCGAATCCTCTAGCTACTAAGTACTTACTCTTCTACATGAACAACACTCTTTTTTTTTTAAATAAATTTGAGACTTACCAAAAAAAATTTTAAAGGAGAGGAATCATTATATTTGCATAAAATTAAGGCCAGTTTTCGTTTCTTTTCAGGATAACTCATACAAGCAGCATCTTAAGCCTTTTGTTTAGAAACTTGACGGATCTCTATACAAACTTCTTAGATTTTAGTTTGTAAATCCTATAATATCCTTACTAATCTCATTATTATATTGAAGCTGCGCACTGTCAGTTGACTGTCAGCAGAATTCAGCTATCGTCTCTTTAACATGAAGGAGAAACTCATTAACAAACTAGACAATACAATATTATCATATCAGTGTAATTAATATTACACTTTATTCAGAAACTTACCATGATCTTTCATGTTACGTTTATTCACAAAGAAATCCTTACAGTTCATGTCCATTTAATATTCTATGTCTTGATTTTTTAAATTAAGGTACTCTTTTATTGTTTTATTCAAGTTTTCAATACAAAAGGTTTAGCTTTTTGTATGATTGTATCTTTATATTATGTTGTAAGAGATGTTTTAAAATTCTTTTCATTGTTGTTGTAAAAGAATAAAATGTATGATGTTTTCGCTTAGTCATCTGAATTATTTATTCTATCTCAGTGAATTAACTTAGCCCCAAGAGAACTTTTTAAATCCTCTCTGTCTTACCTTCGAGAATAAGATCTTCAAAGACTTTTGTTTGTAAGATATCAAAGGAAAATTATTGATGAAAGTAAAGTCGTTATGATACGATAAATGACATAAATGAAACTACTTCTGTTGGTATCTTTTCTACTCCACCTAATATTTCATGTTCAATGGAAAATTCTAAATCGAATTACTAAAGAACGTTGCTCATTTAATTGCAGAAAAAGTTAGGTAAGAGAATATCTTTTCCGAAAATGAATAACTTACGATCTGGAATTTGATAACCGCAGGAGATTAGAACATGAAACACACTCCGAGTATCGGACAATAACATTGATACAACTTTTGCAATAAAGTAACCGTGTAATTAGCCAATGACCCTAATAAGTTTTCCAAATGTGGCTCTTACAATTAAATGTATAGAAAAACCTCAATAGATGGTAATAAATACTTTGGAAGTACGAGAATCTAATGCTGCTTTCTTTTTTGTTATCAATATTTTCTTTTAGATGATACGTTGTATTTTATGTTTTTACCTTTTATAGTCTGGATTAGATAACTAATATTTCTTTAAGAGATACTAAAATATTATAAAGTAGTCTCGTTTATAATAATAAAAACTAATGAGAGAATATGCATAGAGATCTGGATCAGATAATTTTTATTATACTTCTGAAAACTTTTTTTCTGTTTGCACCTAATCAATCTTTGTAACATTATAAGTATCACTAAAGGCATACTAACTTTGTTTACATCTAAAATTAGGTTCATACTAAATTTATTCGAATGAATTGCATGCGTATAGTCATGTTTAGTACACAATCCAAAAATTAAAATATTAAAATTGTAATGAATGCGAGCATACAATTAATTTTTTTTGTTCGGAAAACTTTTGACATTCTGAAACTTGCCTTTAAAACGTAAGGAGATGTGTAGAAAATTAACAATTTAGTTTTTCCAAAGCTTAGCGCAACCTTTCCTATAAGTTCCTTTTTTATTGACTTAATAGAAAAAATTCCCAGTACAATTTAGAAGGACTTTTTGATTAATTTATAAGTTAGATGCTTCTTGAATAAAAACTGCTAGATAAAAAAGTTTTACACAAGAAAAATCAACGACAATTCATTTGCGTTTTATAACTTTGTATTGAAAGACTAATAAAAATTGTTTGATTTGCATATATTGAGGTCAATCAAATTGATTAAATTAAAGCAAGAGACCTTATACAAATAACTAAATATCAATTCAAGAATAATTGCGGCTTATAACTATCACCTTTAAAGCAGTATATGTCATTTTAGAAAAGTTTGTTAATCCAAATAACAATCATTATATTCATTTGACAACAAGAAACAAGTCTCTTAATTCCTAAAGCATAGAATTCTGAGAAATAGAACCGATAAACTATTTGAAGGCGTTTGGAGTTGCTGCTTTTTGCTGAAGATTCTCTTTTACAGGAAGTCGTCGAAGTGCTTGAGTATTGAAGTTGATGGAGAGAGGTCTGGTAAGTAATCCGGATGAGAGTTAAAGTTTTGTATCCTAATTCATTCAATTTCTGCGCGGTCGTTTGTGAGACATGCGATCTGGAATTGTCATGGAGAATAATCGATCTTTTTCAAATGATCAGTGCTAGGCATAAATGTTGCAATATTTGAAGTATTTTGTGAATTTCCTGGCAATACTTCTCTAAAATGAGGGTTTCGTCATGATTAAGTTGTGGATAATGATTCCACTTGCTGATCACCAAATAGTAACCATAACCTTCTTGTAACAACTTGTAACAAATAGTAACAACTTGGTTTGAGAAAATGTTTTGGTGCGTCATCTCTGTCCAGCCACTGCACGGAACGCCATCGGTTGCCGCCTAGAATCCATTTCTCGTCAAATGCCACAATGCAATCAAGAAATAGATCATATTTGGTATGAAGAAATAGCGCAAAATAAGCTTCGTACCGGCAAAGATTTTGGTTTCCGTTCGGTTCGTGATACACTCATTTGTAGAGCGTTTTTTTAGTTATTATTTTCCCAGTTGGTACAAATGTCGAACTGTTGTTGAATGGTCAACGTTTAGCTCTTGTGGAACCTCTTAAGATGTTTTGCGAGTGTTTACTTCAACAATGCCCTTTAACGGTTGTTTTCCATTCCAGAAGGTCGTACATGACCCATGATGGCTCTTGCCTCCTGTACGAAATTTTTGAAACCAATGTTGATCTGTACGTTCGCATACAGTCCTCTTGCAAAATGCTTATCCCATTCTGAACTCATACAATAAAATTGCATAAATTAATTGCTTAAAATCAAATTTGGAAATCAATTTAATTGCAAATTTAATAAAAGTACTTAAAATTGTCACATTTAGCATTAATCAGTAGAGCAAAATTAGATCTTTAAAATAGGGTAATAATTGAACACAGTAAAATAAAAGTTTAGTGCAAAATAAACATCAAAATTTTAAGCAACAAAAACCAAAATTATTGCTGCACCCATCTGATAAAAAATAAACTATTTTTTAAGAAAAATAATTTTTTTACTATTTTTGAAGAAGGATTTTAATATTTGATTTATAAGTAGAATATTTCGAACAATTTTGGCAAGTTTATCTATTAATTAAATTTTAATGAAAAAAGACACTGACTTTTTTTAATAAATAAATAATTTTCTTAATTATCTCAATGTTCATTTGCAAACAATTCACGTAAAATATTCGGAAAAACAGATAAAATTTGAAAACGTGGTAAAATAATCCTTTAGTCAGTGGTCTTGAAAACGATGCATTTATATGATGACAGTGTTATGTACCAGGAGTCATCGTAAATCATATCATTTGTTTTACGATCACACAAAACAGTCCCCCAAATTGTTACTGTTGTGATAAATAATACCTTGCGGTCTTGCGCATTTTCCGCAAATATTGAAACGAAAAAAAATTAAGACATACGCGACAGGATTCGCAGTTACATATGTCAAGGAAATAACTTATATACTTTAAATCAACAATTCATTTAAAAAATTCAAAGAGATTATTCTATCTGAAGTATGCGTGCGTGCGTGCGTGCGCTTTCAACTTACATATGTAATATTTACGCATATTCGTAAATATTTTAGTTCCTACTTAAAAAAA
>BMAW01010622.1:18025-54029 GCA_019974015.1 Nephila pilipes | reverse complement strand
TGACATTTGCACAGCCCTTTTCGTTCGGAAAGTCTTGACTCCAGGTTATTATGGCGAGAAAGCTTTGTTTATGAGAAGAAGTATATACATGGTCAACTAGAAAATTAATGAAGAGAGTGGGATTAATTTTCTAAAGAATTTGAAAGCAATATTTCTAATGATTCTGATACGGACATTTTGTCAGCGACGTACAATACGGGACTTAGCATTTCTCCGCTCTTCGAGATTTACCACACTCGGTCTCCACTTTGAGCTTTGTTACTTTCTCTTGTAAATATTCTTTCTTATAATTTTTTATTAACTATATAGTTATTAAAACTTCAGAATTATTTCAATAGTGCTTCTGAGAGTCATTTCATAAGATAAGTAATTTTTTTATATATATATATTTTTCTACAAAGTAAAGAAACATGATTATTAAACACTAGTTTTAACATACATAACAGCTTAAATACTAATATAAAATGCACCAAAAATTGCAACGTTAGACTTAAACTTTTTTTCATGGTATTTTTTTTCTAAAATTAGGCTTAGGTTCAGAAGATAAAGCACCATAATTATTTTACTTCATGTTGTTAGTATTGAAATCAATTGTTTTGATGTTATACATTATCATAGACGTCTCCTACCATATAAGTCACGTGACTTTACATTATACGAACGAATTCGAAGATCTGGTTATTACTTTTTTGTACGTGGTCCACACCGTATAATCGAAAAAAATCCGCCTTGAACTGAGATTTCCTCCCCGTGCGTAAAATCAATCAAAGCAAAACTTGTCTATTTGCAAAGCAAACTGGAGAAGGAAATTTTTTTTTTTATTAAGAAAACAGGAAGTGCCTGAAAGTGATTCTATAAGATTTAAGATTATCTGTGAAGTTCGGAAGACGAGGTCAGAAGAAGATTTTATGACTTGACGAAAATACAGAATAAATTCAATTAGATCTCTTATCCGATTGCTGCTGTTATTGACACAGCACCTGAGGAACTATAACTTGAACTTATTGACATGAAGTTAGATCACACTGTGAAAAAAATGTTTAATGCTATGACATTAGTTGACTTTTGAAAATTGTTGTCTGCTGAAAAACTTTCATGAATGAAGAAAATTGTTAGAAAAATATTCTATATATTTGGGTCTACAAATATTTGTGAGCAAAATATTTCTTGTTTGAAGATCAACAAGAGCAAATATCTAAGTAGATGCTACTTGACATACATTAACTTGCAGACTGTCATCTCAATGCGCAATCTGATTCTAAAATTAAAATATCCGCCTACCTTCGGAGAGGAATTTTTTAAAATAATTATAAAAATAACTTTTTATATGCATTGTACTATATAACATTTGGTTAAAAAAATAAAATGTAAAATCAGTTTAAATTTTTAAAAATTTAAATATTTTTGCTCAAAAAATACATAAAAATATCAACAAAATGACACTTGTGCAAAATATCAAAACTGAAATTTAAATAGTTATTTCAATTCTGTAAATCATATTATGATTAATTGAATCTAATTCAGGATTTTTGCATCTCTCATAATTATAACCCTAATAATTAAATATTTATTGGGTCGTACTTTAACATACAGAAAAACCGTATACATTTATGGTAATTTATGACTTTTATCAACAATAAAATGCAAAATAATAGAATTATAACAATAGGAGACGTTCAAATCCTAAATTCACCTTCACAGAGTATTCCATGAAAGAGTCATAACAGTATATACATAACTTTTATCAATATGATGTTTTCCGCCGAAGCAAAATTTGAAAATCTCGATTTTGAGAAAAAGCTAAAAATACATTTCAACCCAGAAACTTACCTAATTAATTAAAATATTAAGATTAAAAGGCTCCTAATTTGTAAACGTCACTATCTGTATTACTTAAAACTTTCCTACACTTACATGCAACAAGTGTACGACGCTTCGAATCCCTGATTCAATTACTATCTAATTTTTCGTATCCCTTTGCAGTGAAGTAGCTCGGATTTTCAATGTTCAGCTTATTTATGACTTTTAAGCAGCCTTGATATTTTTCATTAAACTGTATAATTGCAGCATATGCACCCAATTTCACAGTTTTCAAATAAACAAAAACTTCTTTTGGTACTCTTTATCATATTACACCATTAAAATATTCCTTTGCATTTTTGGTTTTGGGAAACTCATCTTGCATGTTGGAAGATATTTTTATGGCAATATTACGTAAAATATTAATGTAAACAAACATTACAGTTACGTTTCTGGTAGCAAAATGCTACTTCCAATTCTAAAAAATTTCCGTAGACTATTATTAAAATGCTTATAACTCGAAGTTCTAAGTAAGATAGAAACAAAATTGAAACTATTCTAGAAACCTAAGAAATCAGGTTTTAATAATAGACTGTTAATAAAAAATTTATTTTTTTTGACCGCAAATCGCTTTTTAAAAGTAGACAGATACCTTAAACGTGTTTGCAGCTTTAGATTATATGAAATTAGCACAAAAAATAAATGGAATAAAATTGCTACTATTTTATTTAAATAATAGTTATTGATTTTATGGTATACAAGTAATTTATACTTTATCTGAAAAGCAAAGTAAACTAATGATTGCAATCATTTTAAAAGATGCGGCCCTTTGCTAGTCTCTGCTTCCACAAAGTGACCCCTCTAGCCAAAAAAAAAAATTACTTACTCCTATTATAATAAATAGAGCAAAGTCTTACAAATTCATTATTAAAATAAAAATATTGCTTACATTGGGGCTTTTGGTGCTCCTAATTCATTGACAAACGGGATCTTTTTCCTTCCTGCCGACCCCTTGGTGTGGGGTAGGACATTAACCCTAAAGGTTGGTGGAAGCAGGTAAGCATTCATACAAAGTTGTTGTGCATTTTTTTCCTCCTATACCGTTAAGACTACTGGTGATTCATTTATTTATTTTGTTCCGAAAAGATACATTAATTCCTAAAATACTTTTGTTCGTAATTAATTTAACAGTATAAAGTCCGTTAAAATATCTTGAAAAAATAAGAATTATGCATTTTTAGTTATTTTCGAATTGCATATAAGCATTTTTTTCTTTTTACAAAAATATTTTCTGGGTCCTGGTGATAAAATGCATAAGCCAAAAATGCCAATTAAGACATTTATTGATAATTAATTATAAAGAACATTTATTTGGAATAATTCTACAGTAAACATTAGAATATTATTTTACTTTAAAGACAAAAAAAAAATATTTGGACTAATGAAGGGGAGGGAGGGCATATTGGCTTTTTTACATACAGAATTAAATCTTGGGTGAAAATTAATACGGAAAACGTACAGCTTCCTTATCATTCTGTTCGGTTATAGGATTCTTTTTAAAAACGTTAATGCTGAAAATGATCTATTTCACATAAACACGCAGTACAAAATAGTAGAGACATATTTAAAGCTACCTCAAAAAGTATTGATTCTAATTTCGGTTTAAATTTCATTTGACGGTTTGGGAGCCTCAAATTTTGAATTTATATTACTTGATAACATATCGGTTTTTTCAATGTTATAAATAGTAAATGGCTTACATTAATAATTTAATTGAGTATAGCTCACAAGTCCAGCTTTCTCTCTTATCATTCAAATTTGAAATTGTGTTTTTAGACAATTCAGATGATTAGTATAGAATTAAATCAATTGACAGATTACTTTCAAAAATAAATGCATTTAGAGTTGTACATAAATTTTTCTAAGATTTATTTTTCTCAGTTAGTTTCTCAATGTATACACTTTTTTTTTTAAAAAAAAAAAGTTTTTTTATCGTATTATTTGAATTTAATAAATTACTCAATCCTTAAAAAGATAAGTTTAAATCATTCAGTTTTTCTCTTAAAAATATAGCAATTTTAAGAAGAAATAACTTATTACAAAAAAAATTTAAAAAATATGTTTCTACATGATTAAAATTATAACAACTTCAACTCTCAAACAGAAACTATTTGAACCAACTTTGTCCTCATGAAACTCACAGCACTTTAGCACCTCACCTTAACATTTTGTAATTGGAATTCATATTTTCGTAATAGGTTTGAAATCAGGTGTTGTCAAGGCCTCGCTTTTTTACAAAATCGATTTTGATTAATATCATAAAACACAACATTTAAATCTAATTATATGTTCTGATTTTATCTTGATACTTCAATGAAATAAAATTGTACATTCTTTCCCTTTAATTTTTTATACAAATACAACATTCTCTTCCTTTTTTTTATACCTTCCACATACTACACGATCATCCCCTCAGATCTTCATTTTAAATCCTCGTTTGTGAAAAATTCATTAATTTTATCATAAATGAATTCCCTTCTTGTCCGCTATCCTAGAAAATGACAAAAATATGATTATTTTCATGAACATTTTCTGTGTGTGCAAACGCATATTTTATATGAAGCAACAATTGCCTTAGAAATACCAGTTGCATTTCCAATTAAATTGAAAGCTTTTTGCCTGCTTTTAAGTCTAGTAGTAAACTACCTACGACTGGCCACTTGTACGTATGCATGTGTTTTAGTGTTTAAAGTAAATTATACAGTTTTTAGTAATAAAATATATAAACAAATACAAGGTATACCACAAAATGATTCTGCAAGTAATTGTTTAGCCAAATGAAGATAATTTTCATTTTTATGTTGATAACAAGTTCAGAAGACTTAGATATATTGATGATGTTATTTTCTTTCAAAATAATAATAATGAAGACATTAAACTTTTTTTTTATCTTTTTGTAAAGAATATTTAAATTTAATACAAAAAATGTAATATCAATGCAAATGTAGTGGAATATTCAGGTATTTCTTTAAAATTAGAAAATCATAAGATTTTGAGTAACATTTATGATAAAAGAGACATGTTCCCTCCTTCAGGGTTCATTAATTTCCTTTATTTTAGAATTGTTTAAGATTCTTAAGAATAATAGTATTTAGAAATTTTATCCATAACCAAAATTTACAGAATATTATATTGTTGTTTAAAACACAAGATATTTACTAAAACAAGAATAAGGTTAAGAAAATCTGTATGGATGTTAATTTTCTTTTTAATTGCAATAATAGAAATTTAAAATAATAGTTATTACTTTTAGTTTTTCATTTTCTGGTTTATAAATGTTTTTAATTTATAAATAAATATATTTAAATAAACAGATTTATTATTTTTGTTTTGTTTGTAATTTTTTTCTTTTCTTGCTAGTTTTAAGTCTCTTAAAAAAATTATTTGTAATAATATTCTTTTTCTCTGATAGATGGCATTGTTATATTTATTTTAATGGCGGCAGAATAATTGTAGGTTAGTATTAAAATTGCAATGTCTTTATAAAGCTTTAATCTTTTTTAAACTGATAGTTTAAATATTGGAAATTTTTTTTTCTTTTTTTAATGTATATGTTTTTCTATTCCTATACATGTTTTTTGATTTCTAATGTTTTTCGTATTTATAGTTTTCGATACATATTTTATCTTATGGTAGTTCCATATTTTTATATAATATTTTCTTGGAGGTGAATGTTGGACCTGTAAAACTAGTTAAAACCCTTTGATCTGGCGTAAAATATATTCCAAATGAACAAATATTATAGTTCATATTCTGTTTTGGTTTATTTCTTCCATTTGTTTTCAAATTATCTTCTCGCCTAAATTTTTACTTTTGCATATTTTGTGATTTGTCTTTTTACTTATTTCCATTTCTTTCAATTATATTCTCTTTTTTACTAGTTTAGTTGCGTTAATTTCTTTTTTTCAAATTTTTTTGTAATGAAAAAAAATATGTTCATTTTTCTTTTACAGTCTTAAAAACTTTTTGTAGATAACCTTTGCAACTTTAAGAGATTCTGTTTTGTTAATTTAGTTTATATTTTTAAATATATTTCAACTATATTATTAATTATTTTAACGAAATATTTATATATATATATATATATATATATATATATATATATATATATATAGAGAGAGAGAGAGAGAGAGAGAGAGAGAGAGAGGGAATATTTATGTTAAATTAAATGAACAATTTAACTGAAAAAGAAACATTTTTATTCAAAAGAAAGTAGATTTAAAAATTAAACCAGATGTCAGAAATATTCAAAAGATGCATAAATTGAAAAAAAAATATAAAATCAAATATATTTTATGGGAAATGGAAAATAATATGTTTAAAGTTGTAATTGGCTTTAGACTGTTAAGCTGAATTAATCTAGAATTATTGTCTAAACTGTCCTCATCAACAAAATATATTATTTCAAAATGGTTATAATAACCAAAAATACAAATTGATTAGAAACTGAAATCTGAATCCGAAAAATTAAATATAAAAAAAACACGCACAATATATGCCAAAATAAATCTTTATAAAATAAAAGCAAAAAAAAAACCAAAAAAACAAGAAGTTATTAAAAACTCAGAAGATAATAGAAAAGGATCAAAACTTTTCATGTACAACACCCCACGTGTATCAAAACCTACAGACATGACAAGCAAACAGATGAACACAAATTTGTGAAATTACTTTCCAAAAGCAATATATAATTAGAAAGATTTATTCACTTGTAAAGAAACCATAAATTCTATATCTTAATTCATCAAAAGACTTAAGAAAGCATAAAAAATTAATCTAAATAGTCTAGAAGCCCACAGCACCATACAACCTTTCCACATAAAGTAAAACAACCCTTTTTTACCTGTTGCCAAAATGCTATCACTAAACTCTAGAATGAACCAATCAATTGTCTAAGGCTCTCACAACTTACATGGAATATTAAAATTAAAAATTATATTAAACAACAAAAACAAACAAATTATAACTTACAAAATCAAAACTTTATCATACGGTTAAGATACAACTGATAAATTGCCGTAAACTCTTTTCAATGACTTAAACTCACAAAGTCATTCGATGCCGAAATGATCTTGAATAAGTTTCCACTTTGGTGTAGACATATTTTAACTTCCTCACACGCTCTGTGATCCCAAAAGAGGTAGCGACTCATACTTTGAAAAGCCCTGATATTAGAGACCAGATGCTGGTACCAATGTATTCAGTTCTTTAATTTTTATTAGCTTTTTTCCAACAATTGCAACTTTAATCCGTTTTATCTTGAAACATTCAAAGAAACGAAATGCTTTCTGATCTGAAAGTGTACCATTCTTTGAACATACTAAAACAATAATTTAACACAAATCATAATTAAAAGTTAGGCACTTTCACGTGCTGCAACGATTTTTTTTTTATATGGTTGGTATGAACTAACGTAGCACCAGAAGTGTTCGAGGGTTACTTGAAAGTGTCCTCGTTTTTTTAAACTATGGTTCAATGACGAGAATGAAAGACATAAATTTATATTTCATTCCCCTGAAGATTTTAAAAACAGTTATGCCGTATTCTCCACTATTTTGCTCAATGAATTTCAGACACTTACGACTATGATACCATGTCCCAAGGAGATTGACACATATGGAAATTTTTGAATATTTTCTTACTGAAAATCGCCGAGTTTGGCTAATACGACTACTTCACAGTATTAATGTCACTCATTTTTATATCTTTTTTCTGTATAATATATAAGAGCAACACTAATAAAAATAGATGAACAGGAAAAAATAACAGCAACACTACAAAAATAGACGAACAGGAGAATTTTAAAACGGAATTATTCTAAACTATTGTTACGTTACTCAGAAAACATTTCCCAACTTATAAAGAAAAAGTGAAGACATTAAAGATATCCTTCAGGACGTTGATTACGTCGATATATAAAAACATGCAAATCCATTTTTCAAACAAATATTTTTTGAGTAATAAAAAAAAATGTGTAAAAAAACTTTTAAATATTTTTTTTAATAATTCGAAAATTGTATTTCACAATTCAATGATATTTTTTTAATTTAAATTACTCGATATTTCTCATTAAAATTTTTCTGCACTGCGTTGGTTTCTGAAATTGCGATACGAATTACGTACTAAACGTCTTCAATTCGTTTCAGATATACATATATAGGAACACCACATTTCATTAAAATACAATAAAAAAAGTATTCCTTTCTTTATTGCCACATATATTTAATAAAATCCAGTTTTGAGAGTTAAAATATCATTCCGAGACTTCTTGTGTTCAAAAAAACTTGAACAAAAACAAGTTGAGAGGGAATTTTTTTCAATTGGTGTGTACTCTATTACAGCTTTCTTATACACTTTTTCCCTACTAACCATGAAGATAACCGAAGTTTCGAATTAAGACATTTTTGTGCGTATCAGCACGCTTCAGATCTGCGGAAGGAGAGAAAAAAAAACAAATTTCCTCTGAGGAGCTCAACTTTTTTTTCCTCTTTAGAGAAAAATAAAAGGATTCCATGAAAAAGAAACATCTTCGCCAAGGGAGAGGCGTCTGATTTGAAGAAAATCTCAGTTTGCGGCGCCATTTGAATAAAATGAATATCCAGTCTATGTTTCAAATTTGCATTCTAAGCGGAAATCCGCGTGTAATACTTTCTATTTCATAAAAATCAATCCCGGTCTTTTTTTTTTTTTTAATTTTTTTCCAGCCAAAATGTTATTTAAAAGAGGCTTTGCTCTTTTTTTCTCATGACTGGAAGGTGAAGTATTTTGAATTACTTCTTTGACATTTGCTACCAGCAAATGTAAATAGTCTCTGAAAAGCATAAAATTGAAAAGAATATTTTATAATGTTTTATAAATAGTTCAGAGAACCAAAAACCTTATTGAAACTATCAGAAAGAATCCAGAATAAGTATTTTCTTCTCGTAATAAATTTCAAAACATTCAACGAGCATTAAACCAAATATTGGTTTATTTTTTTTAATATTCATAATAATTTTTACAATAAATTATGTGTAATCTCAAGATGTGCGAAAAGCGCAATATATGAACCTATTAATTTCAAAAATAGCGTAATTTCAAACAGATTTATTCAGTTCCTGTAGAAACTTTTATAACCAAAATCCTACATCAATCAAAGTTTCTTTATTGGTATATTTCAATGTACAATTAGCATTTAACAATCAGCATTTTTACAAAACATTAGAAGCGTCGAAAAAAATAAGCAATTAACGTTTAATCTTTCAGTTGAATTACCAAACTGGCTGTCAAAAGTTCAGAACTCATCTTGTTGAATAATGCACTGCAATCGCTATTCATGTTAAACATTACTTTTTAATGATATCTCATGTCGATTATTTTGACTATAAATATGCATGGTAAATATCACTGGCCAATCACATTTTGAGTTAAAGTTAAACATACTTCAGCAATCATATCTCTATATCTATCTCATATATGAATATGTGTTAGTCGATATTAAAATGAAATTATTTTGAATGTCTGCACTCATATATGCCTTTCAGTAATAATTACTTCTAATTATAAATACATTTGTATGTTGAGTAGTAGGTGCTGGTGTTGAATATCTTTAAATAACAAAGGGCCGAGATGGGGATCCTTTCTATTCCTTTCCCATGGTTGAGACATCCTTACAAAAATGCTCTTCATCTCCTTTGTTTTCCCTGAAGTGCTTTTAAACACCACTCGACTTACTCTGTCATCGATCATAGCATCTTCATCGTCAGACAATCGATGTACTCTTGACATTATCTGCCCAGAGGCTGATTTAGAAAGGATAAATGGGATCAATTGACGGCTTTCTTGTCATCGGCCTTATGTGACGCTTCAATCAATGGATCTTCTCCCTCTCCAAAAAAAGAAGTTAATTTAAAAACACTGAAAACTTTCAATAGTTTTCAGAAAGGAAATATTTTATTCGTTTCGATAACAAGAAGCTCTTATATACAAAGTCTTTATAAATTGCTTTAATTCTTCAACATTATCATTGTATATTACTGTACTAAATCAAGAAAAAGCACACTAAATAGTATAATACCTCGCACTTCCTGAGTCAATGCTATTTCATGTTAAGAGATATGAAAAAAGCCTTTGATTGAGAAAATATGAGTGAAGCATTTCAATCATAATAACAGTAGCTTGAACCGTATAAACTTCTATTTTCTCTCTTTTTATCACTTCAATAATTCATAAATATCTCATTGTGATTAATAGAATAAAAATTTCAATAAAAATTATGAATCTGTGAAAATATTTTTACAATCAGATAACCAACTCTCGGAAATATATAAGAGTCAATCATTACTTATTATACATATTCTAAGTATTGTAAATATTCTATACAAATATTAATGTTGAATTTCTTTTAAATTTAGAATATGTTTAAATAAATAAAGTTAGTTCTAACTCTTTTGCTCAGGGATTTATTGCCATATAAACATTCTTAAGCCGATTTTAATTTTCAACTTCAATCAAACCTCCTGTAGCAGTTTTTTTTTTTAATGTTAAAATATTTCAAGATCAATATAAAAGGTAGATTTCCTTCATATTTCTGAGAATTCTTTTCAACATGGATGTTAAAGAACATAATGTGAATAAAATTATTTAGCTAATGCTGTTTTTAATGAAATTGGAAAGCAGAAAGAAATAACGTACATTCCCGCAAATGCTCCTATAGTAAATTTTTGATATCAGTTACGAATACTGAAATAGTATTTTATTCTTAAATTTACGAAAAAAGGGGAACTTTAATCAATTGGTCAATATACAGGGATGGTTAATATACTGAAATAAGAGAGAGCTTATTGTATTATTGTACATCTTCATGTAAACACCTCATTTCTGTATTATCTCTTCAAACTGTATCAAAAATGGACTATAAGTTAAGAAAATGGTAAAACAATTTTTCTTGACATATCATCTGCTTTTATATAGTATGGAGACAAAAGCTAAAACATATGGAGCAACAACAAGGAGTAGAGGGTAAAGCTCCTATCTAGATTGTGGATTTTCTCAGAAATAGGAGAATAAAGATGAGATTCAGCGATTATAATGAATAAAAGAACATATGTAGATAGCCCACAGGGTTCTGTTCTTAGCCCATCACTTTTTTTAATATATGTAATCCACGTAGTTGGAGACACAAAGGCTGTTCGCTATACTGAAGGCATAGTCAATTGACATGTTAACAGAGGTTTCATGTCTGTTCTGCGAATTTTGTACGTGGAATGTTGACAAATTTACTGAAATGAACTGATAATCTAAAATTAAGAATAAACCATTAACAAATGATTGTTGGAATTTTTCCTACAAAGAGAACACATAGGGAATAATAAGACCAAAAATAACATTGAACAGAGTCCAGATTCAAAGAACAAAGAATCCCAAGTTTATAGGAGTTAATTCCAAAGGAAGTTGACTTCTCGATCCTGAATTACGTTTCACAAAGCACATAAAAACTTTCTCTGACAAAACGTTTAAAAAATTACAAGTAATTAATGCCCAATAAGAAACAAAATGGGGTGTCTTATCAAATATTCTTAGAAACACATATACAGCATTAATAAGATCAGTTATGGAATTCACATTTCCTATTTGAAAGCACGCTTCTTGATCTTTCATAGAAAGTTTGGCTGGCTAGATATCGGTTAAAATTATATTAAAAGCTGTTTCCTATAAAAGCAATGAAAAGGTTATGAAGGAATGTGATCTGTAAACAATGAGTAACATATGCACGTCTTACGTAATTAAATTCATAAATTGCTGCCAAATCCAAATTTGATTACTACCTCGTCGAATTGTTGACATTATTTTGCATTGAGTTGCCCCCGTAGGGGAGAAGACCTGGATTCCTCATTATGCACCAGAAATCGAGCAAAAATCGAAGTATTTGGTTGCTTCCAGTGAATCATTTCCAAAAAAAAAAGTCGATGAAGGTCTCAGCGGCCGGAAAAGTTATGACGAAGAAATTTTGGGGTGAACAAGGCATCATGATGAGGAATGCGAGTAACTGGGACTTAGGCATCTGTCTAGAGAGTCGTGGTACTAAAATCAAAGCATTTTCGACACTACGAGCATCATCTCTTGGAATTTCTAAGGACTTTTTGAATGACCCTCGTACTAGGGCTTTCCTAATAAAGTTGTAATATATAAGCTGCGGCAAGCCTTCGGCTCCAGATAATCCTACCTACAATCACCAAAGTCAAGAGAATTAAAACAATAGAAACATACCCTAAAGATGAATATATACACATTTACTGACGGTTCTTCCCGTCACTTTCAAATGGTACACTTTCAAATGGCAGAGCTAGTGTTCATCTTGTATTACCAGATAAAAGTTTTCAACAATGGAAAACAGGTCCTAGGGCAATCGCTTCCTACTTTAATGGAATAACAGGAATTTTACTAACAGGAATTTTAGAGACTCTTAAACTTTGTCATTGTCAAATGAAAATAGGGCTCTCGGTCTATTTTTTTATTATTATTATTAATTCAAAGGGTGCCTTGAAGGCGTCTAACATCATGACACTTGGCTGACCAAAGAATTTTATACTCATTTAAAAGTTCTAGAAAATCTAGGAAAGATCTGCGTAATGCAATTGATACATGATCGATTTTGAAAACTCATGCTGACTGCCTAGGCAGTGACTCACATTATTAATTTACCATTAAATTATTCATAAGTTAATATTCTTCAAGTATAAGTTGACCAATTAACTCACTTCATGCCAAGAGGTAGAGAGTGCGAAATTTTCTGCTTGGTTATGATATTTTAATATTTTTATTTTATTACATCTTTTTTAAGTTTTTGATACTGATTCTCATGTTCTCAGCCTCCAATTATTTCACCCGATTTGAAGATTTTCTATCATGTAAAAATTTTGTCTAAGCTATAGACATACTCAACATTTATTTAACACTAGTACATTTAAAAATGAGATTGAACCACACAAAAATTATTCTTATTTGTGAAAAGAATTTAAAAAGGATTTTAAAAATCTTGCATTTCAAGATACAGTTAATTAAGTTAAACATTGAGAAAAATTTCCCTGGTGTATTTATTGAGTGAGCTTTCAATTTTTATTTATGCAACAAAGATAAAAAAAATTGAATAAAATAGATTTTTCTTTTTCTCTTTTTCAGAAATAATATTTGAGCCATGAAAAAATAGCAGTGTTATGGATTTTGAAAGGCATCTGTGTGTATTTTTGTTTATGCTTGTTTTCATAAATTTTCTAAAACGTTGCTAGAAAATAAAGCTGTTGCCTTGTCCACAGAATTCGTTATATAAAACCTGGGTAAAAGAATACTTTTAGCTATCTGCATGATTTTATCAGAGCATAATTTTTCATTCAGTTATTCATCTGTACATTTCCCGACCTTAAAATTGCTGTACAATTAAAAATTAAGGTTGGCATTAGATAAGATGTGGGTAATTTCTCTATTAATATAGGTCCTTCTAAGCTTCACAATCAATTTTCATACCCACTAAATGAGATACCCTAAGTCTAACCATTGTCTTTATCGCTGCTTTGTCCTCATTAATTTCAGGTAACTGAAGACTTTAATGGTCAGATCTCTCAGTTTATACCATTTTGCGATCGTATTCTCACCGAAGAGGATAGCAAAAGTTTCTCGTTTAAAGTTTTCTCTTTGAGCGATCTTTTTTCCTTAGTCCATTGATCCCCCATCTCATTACCTTCAATTTTTAACTTTTGAATTCATGTTATTTCCATACCGAAAATGACGAAATATATCAAATAGAAATAAAAAATGGCTGAATGAGTTTTCGATTTTTAGAAATAAAGAACACATATGCAAAAGTATTTGAGTAAAATTTATTATGACACAACTTAATAATTCTTCTACTTTCATATATAGTATGACTTCTATTTTTCAGTTATAGTAACGGATATGTGCATAGTTCTTAAAATAAAAGATTCATTATTTTTTATAGTTTAAGAAATTAAATTTTACAGTTATATAAATTTATAATTTATTAAATAGAACATAACTCAAGAAGAAATAATTTATGGGAAGAATTTATTAAAAATATCTTTTTATATCTAAATAGATCCAAGACAGTCATTTCATAAAATTTTCTCCACACCTTTAATATCTTTTCTCAACACTAATTCAGCGAACGTTTCACAAGCTTTGGAAATACATCAAATTTACAATAAAATATCTGAAGTTGAAGCCTAAGTGTTTTGTGAAAACTCATAGGAATCGCGATCTTCTGAAAACATCCTTAAAGTCAACTACAGACCCAACATATAGTGGGGTTATTGCACATTAAACCCATAGAGGCTCCTTTAGCGTGGTGTGGAAATTCAAAGAAGTGTTGACATTTCAGCTGTCCTCCTCTTCCCTTGACTGAGATTCAAAATTACGAGTTCCGTTGGCAGTAGCCCTGGTATTGATTCCAAGTGTAACGTTAATAAACAAGCAATCAACTTAAACATCAAGACAGCTTCAAATTTATGAAAAAAGAATAAACCAAAAGAGATCGTAAAATTCGTTATTTTCTCTTTGTGTGGTTAGTTATTTTGAAAATCAGCTTAAAATATTCTTATGTCACATTTATAAATCGCTTTGTAACATACTCATCCTCAGATGAGTAACATTATCTCACTTTTTCCCCCTTCCCCTTGTTTATTACAATTATTTAATTTTAAATTTTTTTTAAGATTGTTGAAGCTTGAGAAATTAAAATTTCTATAACGTATAAAGATTGCTAATCAATAAAACGAGTTTTGTTTTAGTATATAAATGAGTATTACTATAAGTTTTAAATTCATTCATGCAACCTTTACTTTTTGGAATGGAATCTATTAAGTAAATGTGTTATGATATAAACTTTTAATAATTTCGATTAAACTAATTCTTAAAAATAACGCAATAAACGTAAATCTTCAAGTATTTCGAGAGTCAATAAAAATATATCAGCATTTGTTTTTGAAAAAAATTATCAAATGTGATTAAATTATTCAATTTAAAAATCTAAATGAATTTAAGCATAAAAAAGACTTAATTGGTAAGAGTTTTTATTCAAAATAATTAAAAGGTTTTTTTTTTAATTATTTTCACACATTCACACAAAGACTTTACTAGTGCCAAACTTTTGGAATCAGAAGATGCAAATTTTTAGGGGTGTACATGACACTTTGAACTTGCCCATCATGGCATGGGCGAAAAAAGCCTTATTATTCCGTGATGATTTTATTTATGATTTAATGTTTATTAGTACTGTTTATTTATTTATCATTTATTTGCTGAATAATATTTATTTATTGTTTATTAATTATTCATTTAATGGTAATTTATTATTTATTTAATTTTATTTGTTATTCATTTTTTTAATTATTTATTTGTTATTTGCTTTGTATTTGTTTGTTTAATTGTTTTTATTACTTAATTATTATTTATTTATTGCTTGTTTATTATTTATTTCTTTATTTATAATTCATTAATTCATTTTTTAAATTCACTGTTTGTTTATTTATTTTATTTATGGTAGAACCGACACTCTGAACATCACTTTTCTCGCCTTTGGTTCAATGAATTTTGAAAAGAAGAGAGACATTCCACAAAAATTTAAAAATTTAACTTAAAATAAACAAAAATAACGATTTTTTCTTTCAAAGTAATCACGAGTGTACTGTTTCTAAAAGTAACGTACATGCCTACCTTCAATACTAATTTTCAAAGTATATTATGAAACATAACTTTCTCACATGCTTCGAAAGAAACTTGTCAGAAAGCTAATCTCCTTAGTTAAACGTCTTACGACATAACCTGAATTATATTTGATAGGTTATAAATATTTGTAATATTTAATCAAAAAAGTGCTATCTAAAAACAATACCCTAAAATCAATAATTTTAAAGACAGAAAATGTGTACCAATAAGCCAAAAATTAAAAAAAAAATTAGATTTTGAATTAAACTGAGGATGAATTTTGAAAAATGTTGCAATATGTAAAAGATTCGTCTAGTTTGGAAAACTTCTTGACAATTTTAACTTTATTACACATTCCAAAATACAAACTTTCATATTTATGGCTTATTTTTCAGTTCCTAACAAAATTGTTAAGCCAATAAAAAATCATTTCAAAAACGAGTGCTCCTATAAGACTTTAAGAAATTAGATTTCTTCTAAGGCCTTAAAATGCAAAATGACATTTTTAAACAACGCATTAAAAATTATTTTACGGATGATAACATATTCATAATTATCATATTTTAGCTCGATGAAGCATCGCTCAGAGAAAACAAAATTTTAATTAAAATTCGAACTATGCACATATTCAACAATAAAAAGTTAGTAATTTGTGTTAAGATTGCTCATTTTAAATTAAGTAAATACCTTGAGTAGTTTAAGAGTTTTCTAGATAGTGGCTGCTCCTGGGAAAATATAAATAACTATAATATAAAAATATCTGATACAAATATAAGAGTTTAAAGTTTTAGTGTTTTCGATAAAGTTATTTAAGCGCTTTCATTTCCTTATATTTTAAGTTTTATCTCCTTTTAATTATTAATCCTTTCTTTGTAATCTTGGTATTGAACAATGACAGATAAAGCATACTTAGTTGTTATTTTTAAATGTGTAGTAGAAATTCATTAACAAAATCGTATTCCACAAAATTATTGTATCAGTGTAATCGATATTGCTGATTATCTAGCAATTTCAGTAATTGTAATCAAGAAAGTCGTTCTCGAAATTCATACCTTGAATGAGAGTTCTAGGGCTTAGAGTTTTCGGTAAACTTCCCCAAGCGCTTGAATTTTCTTTCATTGAGATACGCTTCAGAAGAGTAGCGTTAGTCTTTCATTATTATGCTCTTGTGCCATAATATATTGATCAAAACTACTAAAATCTAATTGAAGACACAATAATAAAACAGCTTCTTGTTATCACTGAAGAATATCCAAGGTCAAGCTTTCTAGAATTTCAACCTAACTCACAATCTTAATTTGTGACTTAAATAAGTCCTTTCGTTTTTGTTTTCACAACTCTCTTTGACAGTAACAACGTAGCTGTATATTTTGACTAGAACTTTCTTCAATCCCCAAAGCTAACAGAAAAATTGCAATCTCAGTAACAATTCTCTGACGTCAATTCCTTATCCTCTGTATCCCTTCATTTTCCATTAATTACATATAATTTATGTAAAATTATATCGAAATTATTTCACTTCATGTAATTTACCTCACCACGTTTCATTTTGGTTGAGAAGATATGGTAATTTTACGCAATTCAATTAGATAAAAGTCCCCGAGGTTAGTGAAAAGACGAAAATCAGTAATTAAAGACGAACAAAAGACGAAATCACGAAAAACCAAACGTCACAGAAATTCTAGTCTGTTGAAATTTTTCCTTCTTGAAATTGTGAGATATTCCATTAGAATTACTACTGTGCCTTTTATTTATTTCGTAAAAACGTTGAGCTCCATCGTCTGAAATTATTTATTGCAGTCAAAATCATGTCTTCTCAAAACCCTTGTAGAGTTAAGTCAAACAGATCGTTTGGTGTCCCTTAACAACCCTTAAGTCAACTCTATGTCCCCATTAACTTAGTGATGAATAGGATCCTCAACCACTTCTTTTTGAGAAACAAAAGGACCTTAGAAAATAAATTGTTGAGATGAGATGAAGATAAAAAGACACCATATCGAACGTTCTTTTGTTTTTGTTCATTCTGCTTAAGCTATAAGACTTTTTGTGGCGTGACAGACCTAGCTTAAGTTACAGATGTTAGTTTTTGTTGTTCATTAGAAAGGATTTCGAAAAACAAACGTCTTTTTTTTTTAATTAATCATTCTGCTTCTTTCTCTGGACATCTGTCAGAGAATGCGAGACATGATTAAGAGATTTGACATAGGAGACATCCAATTAAAAAAAAACAATGCAATCGATACGTCTCTTGCGAAACATCTTTTGCAATTACGAATGTTTTATTATTGATAGATAAATATTTTTGAATGCACTAACTCCATCTGGGTTATTTTCTTAAAAAGTATAACATCAAGTATATACTTAAAACCCGGTTTAGCGTCTTGGGACAGTTTTATGACATTGTTTGAACTGAGAACCTATCCCAGTAAATGTACCGTGATTTATGTAAATTAGATTAGAAATATTGTAATGAATAAAATTGATGAGATAGCACTTACAAGCGAGGAAGAGTTATAACAGAGAGTCAAAGAGTGGAAGATTCGATCTCTGAAGATAGATGTATGATTACGCGGAAAAGAAAAAGAAATTCAATTGATTAGATATTAGTGTGGAGTAATTATCTGTGAACGGACATGTTGTAGTACCCCGCTTACAAGTTTGTATTGACTCGGATCCTGTTAGAAAGTATTTTTTTATCCTATGCCCGTCTCCTACCTTTCAGTCATGAATCGATGAGCAGCCCAATACAGTGAAGAACTATAAAAGCAGTCAGCTAAAACGTTGTCAGTAACACACAAAGATAATGAGTTAAAAGAGTTAAAACATTAAGAATGGCAGGACATAAGCTGAAGTGTTTTCCAGTCATGATCATGCCATGGTCGCAAAGAGGACAAGTATCTGTACACGCAAGTTGACTGGTTGTAGCACCACACTCAGCTATGCTCATAATGTCTATGTTATGTTTAAAAATAAAAACTCTCAGTTCAGAGAACTTGTCGCTTGTAAAATCTCCAGCATTCCAAAATGCCATGCAAAAATCAGCGTTTGTCCTAGTCTGGAAACTGACTTTCAGTTAGAAAGTATCAAATAAGTAATAATTTAAAATATTGATGGGGTAGTATTTATAAGCAACAAAGAGTTGTAATAAAGAGGAAGAGATTGAAAGGTCAGATCATCTTGAAGATAGACATG
This sequence comes from Nephila pilipes, assembly GCA_019974015.1. NCBI lineage: Eukaryota > Metazoa > Arthropoda > Arachnida > Araneae > Nephilidae > Nephila > Nephila pilipes. The sequence goes on along the minus strand of BMAW01010622.1, from coordinate 35,279 downwards.
GGCTTTCGCTGATAAGAAAGAATACTTTAAATGGTTCGAAGTCAGCGTGGAGTACTCACCTGTGAAAGGGATGTATAGTAGGATCCAGCTTACAAGTTTGTTCGAAATCAGACCCAGTTAGAAATTTTCAGGTAAATAATAGTTTATCGCATAAATCTTTAGGTTTGGAAGCGTATAGGGATACGTTCCACATTTATAATAATTTAGATATACAGCTTTGAATGCTCAGATATCCGAATAAAACCAGTTCGATATCCTTTATTGTTTGACTATTTAATAAGTGGCTGAACATTTCTAACTTGTGATTGCACAAATGAATGAAAAATAATAGGATTTTACTGACTTTTAATAATTTCGTGTAAAGAAAAACTTGACACAAAAACTTAGAAACATTAACTTTGTGACTTTGGGCTGTACTCGATTTTCTCTTCACTAACTGCAGGGACTTTATATCAATTTGAATTGTATAAAATAACAATTTCTTTCCAATCGAAATAAAGAGTGATTAGGCAAACTAGATGAAGACAGATGTGAAGTGATGTATAGATAATGATTTATAAATGAAATAGATTGAAAGGGGGGAAAGGGAGATAGAGGATAACGACTTGCTGATAAAAATTGGTAAATAGGATTGAAATTTTTTTTTTTAGTTTTGGAGTTTAAAACGGATTTTACAGTAGAAGTAATAAGATAAGAATCGGCTGTTTGTGAGTTGAATGAATCATACAAGTGAAATGATAAGCTAAGAATTTATTAGTTGACTTTAAGTTAGAACTAATAAATTAATTTGAGTTTCCAGAAAGAGCGACTTTACCTGTCTATCATTGACTAATAATAAAATATTTTGATTTCTTCTGCTGTGTCTTCAAGTGGAATTAGTGCTTATTATTTGATACCTTTAAATAAGATATGACACAAGAGCAAAGTATTGAAAAGCATTCGTTAAACTTTACTCAAAGAGCATTGTTCAAATTTTTTAAAAACCATTGATTACATATGCATCGTTTCACATAATCTTTCATTGCCTTTTTTCTTCTTCGGCTCATGATAATCATCAGAGCATTTCAATTTAAATCATCCAAACATATTCTCTTATAACCTCAATATCTTCTAAAACCGGAGCATCGACCCTTCAAAACTTTTTAAATTCTCTTATCGGCCTTTTCTATAAAAATAATAAAAAAAGGGAAAAAAACTTACCTGTTTCTTAGATAAATTAAATCATTTAAGAAACAGTTATGTTTTTTTAATATTATAATTCTCTTTTGATTTTTACAACATCAAATTTTCACACTAATCAATGAGAAGGATGTGCTGGATGACTGTTGGCTAGATTAGCTATATTTCGTTCGAAATTTGTTAATTTCAGTCTTACTTCTCCTGGGAGCTCCATATTTCATTTATTTCTCTTCTTTGTTAAAATAGAATTAACATGACTGAAGCTAGGTTCAACCATACATGAGCTTGGGAATGCCAAAAATGCAGCATTACAATTTTTGGATGTTTTTGCGTGTTTTTTTATATTCATACAATATTTACTCAAAGTTAAACTATTAAAAATCATTTTTGCTTCAAGGTCAACTAATAATTCAATGACTTCATCTTACAAATGCCTCGTTATTTTCAAGAGCAGAAAGTAGCGCGATAATCCATCTATAGTTTTAATATCTCTAAAGCATAATTTAAAATCATTGCTTGTATCCCTCCAGTGTTGTTATTATTTCAGGACAAAATAATGAGCAGCCGGGATGGTTTCAGAAACAAATATTATTTAATATTCGACACGTTCCACAACACAAGACAGGATACAAAACATATATAAAACACAGATTCACGAACACACATCCATCATTCTGCTAAGAAGTCTCTCTCTTTCCATCGAGCTTGCGCTTACCTTTCTCATCGTGCTTGCGCTTCTAACCAAAAATAACATGTGGTGCCATCTGGTACCGTTTAATAGTACATGGAAGGTAGTGCTAAATTACGGTGTTACACGCTTAATTTTTGGAGATGATTTTTATGTATTTCTAATTCTATGTCGGTTATATCCAATTGTCGTAAATTTTAAAAGTATTGAAAATCGTTTTGTAACAATGAAGACTTAAACAAAATTAATTTAACTTGAAAGCTAAAAATAATTGCTCGTGCTTGAATAAATGTAATAATATCTTTTTCTTTTCTTTTTTTTTTTTTTTTTTTTTGGTGATGTGTTTGAATATTATTGAACTTTGCAAATACATCGGCCAAATAAGAATTTTTTTTTTCAATTCGTCACTTAAGGCTGGATTAATTTTAGTAAGAAATTCTGTAACTTTTTTAAGCAATTCAATAAGTTTTAATAAACATGCACTTCTTGACAACTATCGTATTTCGGGGTGTAATAATAATTGATTTGATAGTTCATCACTTTCCTCGCAAAGCTTATCAAACAGTCGTGATTTAAGAAGTTGTGCCCTGATTTCGGTCATCTGGTAACAAAACGGCGCAAGAATCATTTCTCACAAGTCTGAGAATGAGAACCTGTCATGAAACACACATACTTTAAACAGTAAAAAAAAAAGATAAATAATTGTTTTAAAAAATATGCAGGAACGAGAAATTAAATGAACTATAATCTAATATAAAAACATTACTTAATTTATTGTAATTACAAATGGTATATCAAACAAAAATTGTACATACTGCTTGCTTTAAATAAATTTGCTATTGAATAGCTTTGGGATTCGTTCATCGACCCCTAATCGACCACTTTGCTGACCCCTGGTCTAAAATTACTATCTCTAAAAATCCTCCCTAAGATTGGTATCATGCTCCGAACATGCTCATAGTTTTACTTTCATATTTATTAGTTTATTTATTCACAAAAAAACCTCAAAACTACAAGAAAATATGCATGATAACTTTTATAATAAAATACTTCTTAAAAACGATAAATACGCAGTTTCCAAAGTTTTCCCTGAGGCTTTGTTAACAGTAATCTCAAACACTAATTTTGAAGTGCTTTTTTTTTCAAATGCAACTGAACGCTTGAACAATAATGCAAATAAAGAAATTTGCATAACTTTGAATAACATGCTTTGCTCATTTTAGACCGTCAAGGACGATGAATTCAAGTAAACGTATCGTATCATAATTTCATTGCATTCATGAAAATAGAATAAAACTTTCGTTGATTCTAACAATTTTCACTGAAATAATTGAAATTTAGTAGTTTAAAGTCAGAGGAATCACTTTAACAACAAGAGTAAAGGTTTTTCGAGCAATTTATGTAAATTTATTTACCAGTTGCATTTTTCATTCCAAAAACTAAACAAACTTATTTTTATCATTAGATATTCTCTTAACTTTCAGAATATCTCAACAATAAATAATTTTAGAAAAGATTCGAAAGAGTAGATAATAGTTGAAAAAGTAATAAAGACACTTAGTTGTCAATGCCAAGAAACTGTATCCATAAATAGTTTTACTTTATATCATTGTGAACCAAAGGTTTGTTATGCGATCACAAAGCACTGTCTCAAAAATTGTAACAATAAATATGTTTCGGCACAACATATGTCAAAAATATTGAAATGGAACAATGGGAAAAATTTGTTTTACGATTCAGATAACAGTTGTATATCATTGAAATAAGTTACATCTGTGCTATCAACAGTTGCATCAAAAGGTTTTACAGAATTCTTCCAAAATGTAATTCAAAAGCTAATCTATGTGTGTGTGTGACCTAATTTAATAATGTATAAATCTTAAATTAATTATGACTCATAAAATATTCAAATGAATCATTCCTAAGTGCCTAGCGAGTTAAGCTATTGATTAATCATTATCTAGTTCACAACCTACTTTTCATGAAAGAAAATGTCATCCAGGGGCTATTGTTTTTGGTTATGTTTTAATTGGTCACCCTACCATTTTTTAAAATAGAGTTTGACTTATTTTTTTTTCTTTTGACAACAAAATTAATTACATTTAGATTAAAATATACTCAATTTAAAATCTTACCGTTTGCTTTAATTCTAATTAGCCACCCAAAGGATTATTATTTTAGGCGGAGCGTTTTGGCTTACCAGATCACTTTTCAATTTTTTTTATCATTTGCTTTAATTTTAATTACATGTAGCATAGATTGCATTCAATTACATGCAATTTTATTGACTTATAGCTTATATTATATTCAATTATTATATAATTTTAATTACATTTAGTTCAAAATATATTCAGTTTAATAATTTGCCGTTTCCTTTGATTTTAATTACATTTAGCATAAAATATATTCAGTGTAACAATTTATCGTTTGCTTAAATTTTAATTACTTATAGCTTATATAATATTAAATTTAAAAATTTATATTATATTATATATATATATATATATATATATATATATATATATATATATATATCGCTTCAATTTTTATTACAATTAGCTTAAATATATTCACTTGAACAATTATTTATCGTTTGCTTTAATTTTAATTACATGTAGCTTGTATTATTATTCATTTAAATATTCCATCGTTTATTTTAATATTTAATCAAGTAATTCATTTTTTTAAGAAGTTAGCACCTAGGGTAGCTAAATCAGTTCTTTGGAAAACTTTGCATTAAACTTTTCTTTACATTTAGCTTAAAATATATTTGATTTAATAACTTATCGATTGCTTTAATTTTAACTTTTAAAAAGAATATTATTACCCACTTGAATATTTTATCGTTTGCTTTAATTCTAATATGCAGTTGAATAGTTTAATAACTATTTATTAGTTAGCACTTTTGATGGCTAAATCTGTTCTTCGCAAAACTTTGCGTAGAACGATGTTATTTTTTGATTTTAAAAATAGTCTGCAGAACATTACTTCATTAATTTCGCATATTTCAATTTATTGGAAGATATTGAATTAATTACGTGAGTACATAAAGTTAAAACTTCTTCGAATTAAAGCATTTATTTAACCACTTAACAGTTCCTTTTTTTTTCATGTTATGTCATAAAATAAGCATATTTTTGAAACACAATTTCTTATTTCTTTCGATTATATAAACTCAAAACAGCAGCCAAAACAATTTTAGACATTGATTCTAAGAAATTATGCTAATTTTTATTTATTACGAAAAAATTACATTTTTACTTAAAGTTGTCTTTTTTTCGGAACAATAGCCTATTTGGAAAGACTGGCGAAACGGAATTACCGGCCGCAGTTTATGCATCTCAGGGCCCTCATGTGTTTTAGAGTCAAATTTGATGTCATCTGAGAAATGTAAATATCAATGAATAAGATGAAAGCGTCAAAAAGAAATGATTTTTTTAAAAAATAAAAAAGGGAGTTGATGTTGAATGTATCTTATTCCAAAAGTGTTCAACATCAGGTCTTTTCACATTTCCTTGTAAAATATTCAAAGTGATAAAAAAAATTGAATTTCATTTTTTGTCTTTAGTTCCCGTTTTCTTGTTCTGCTGTTTCTTTGTAGATTACTGTTTCAAATAAATTGATCTGCATATTGATTAGTTTCAGCAACTATCATTTCAAGGAGATTATCATCAAAGAAAATATCAAGAAATTGTAGGGTTCCATCACTTATATCAATATTCTTATGAACAGCTCGATTCGCAGCGAAAGGGAAAAATGGTGTTGCTAAAGGAGGATTACTAGTATCAATTTCAGAAAAGTTCCGAACTTGAGTAAGGTCATCTAACATTTTCATTTCCTCATCACTAGAGAAGTCCGATAATGAACTTTTCGCAACTACTAGAATCGTTTAGTGAAATTTCAATTCACTGTCTGATCCAATATCAGAGTTACCTTTTATTATAAGCCGCTCATTGTCACTCATTCTGCTTTTATTTTAACTACCTCCGAATTAAAAAAAAAATATTTTATACGACATGTGATTCACCGAGCAAATGAAAACCAAATTTGCGTTTCTCCCCACTTAAAAAAAAGCGGTAAAATTTGACTTGGAAACCAGTTCGAACTTGTTTCACGATCCTATTTTTACTGGACAACTAGAGCCCCCTGTTAGAAACATTTCAAATTAAAAAGAAGAAAAAACTCGCGAAAATTAGTGGATTAGCGTCGAAAAATGAGTTGCCAGAGCGGCGTTCGGGCAAAACTGGGAAGTGGTTAAATAGATAAGCTCTTTTTAAATGGTGCAATATTATATTGAAGAAAGAAATTCATCAACTATACGTTTCTGTTTTTCTTAATTGTGTGTCATTTCTTATTATCAATGTTTTAAAAAAAAGGAATTTTGAATGATTTATTCCTTTCAAATAGCTAAAAAAAACTTCTTCAAATTTTTAATTCATACTCTTTAAAAATACATCAGAGATGAATAATTAAATTCTACATTTTTGAAAAATTATAATTGTTAAATTCAAATTATTAGTTAAAAGTATTCGTAAAATCCGTACTTCGGACCTTTATAAATAAGTTTTTAAGACTTATATTTCATTCCAAATTTAAATTATGCGAGCTTTCCTAGATATATCATTAATACCTATATATGAAAATGTTACAAATAATTATATACTGGATGGTTATAATTAGTTACACTATTCAGAGGCCAGTAGAACCGTTCTGTTTATCGGATTTTGATGAAACTTGGAATATATGCTATATGGACCATGGGGAAAAGGTTTCTGCTATAAAAAAATAGTTCAGATTTTGAAATCTAGGAGGAAATGTGATGCCCAAAGAAAGACAAAAAAATATGTTAGAAACATTAAAATTTATTCAATTACAGAATATGCTCAATATGTGCTCCATTCACATCAATAACGTGTTGAAAACGCATTATAGCTTTTTCAATGGTAGCAATACTCCCCCTCCAGTATCAACGCAGCGTGATGATACGGCGTGCAAAATGGCGCACGTTTCGGCGCCTTCTGACAAAAAGACCTTCTGATCAAAATGGCGCACGTTTATCTCCATTCCGTATCATCACGCTGCGTTGATACTGGAGGGGGAGTATTGCAGCGACGCTCTTCAACGTTAGAAGTTAAAAGGCCTTACTCAACCAGCCCGAAGGGATATCTTTTCGGCCTGATTGGTAGGCCCGTCGACTTCGGATCCCTTGGACCAGCGTTCGAATCTACGCTGCCGTTTCGCGACCGCCACAAACGTAACACTTTTCTTTAAGAACGGAGTTTGAATGGTAAAATTGACACTTTTCTTTTCTAAATTTCATAAAAGTAAACTTTATGGAAGAATTTCTTTACAAATTTATCTTAGATCATTTAAGAAGAATTTTTTTTTATATTTTAATATTTAAGGATAAAAGAAAAATTATTATAACCTCTTCAATGAGCTCTAAAATGCGTATAGTTTTGCTCACCAAACTAATATATTTTCAATCTTTGTTCTGCGAATTCTTCAAATTGAGTACAATTATTTTACGACAATAATCCTTAAGGTATACATCAAAATTGTTCTCCCAAAGTTTTGTATAATTTTGAAAGGAAACAGGTGTATTTAATGATAAGTATTAGAAACATTAACAAGGTGTATTTAATAATAAGTATTGGAAAATTGAAATTTAAAGCAATATGTTCATTTCAAAGGAAGAAAGCAGTTTTGGAATATAAGAATTATGTTTTGAAACATTAAGATTTTGACTTAGGAAACAGTTACAATTCGTTAAATATGACAACACGCAAGTAGATAAATTTCCTCGATTTCCTAATACATAATAAAAATTCAATTCCGCTAGAAATAATGCACAAAACTGAAATTGATACTGATATCCATTGCATTACATTAATAATATCAATGAAATTATACCCAAAAAAGCTTGTGGAGGGCTAGGCTTTTAATACAAGAGTTATTCAATAAGCCCTTAAAAATTCCAAAGGATGGTGCGCCTAGCCTCAAACACTGCTTGTAGACAGCTGTCTACGTCTTGGTTACTCGTATTCGTGATCATGACGCCTTTCACTCCTCAAAAATTATTCGTCATAACTATTCCGGCCGATCAGATCAACTTTGCATTTTTTGGAAAATATTTAGTGGAAGCAACCCAACGCCTTGACTTTTGCATAATTTCCGGTGTATAATGATAAATCCGGGTCTCACCAACGGTGACAACTCGACGCGGCAACAATCAAATTTTGATTTGGTAGCAATTGACTACTAAATCAAAATTAACTTATGAATCAATATAAAAATCTGTCCCATTTTACAGATGTCAGCACCCAGTGGTAACAACAATTTACCGTAATGACTCCATCTAACTTCAAATACAAGTACTTTTAAATCACCCTCGTATTATCTCTTAAAATGCTTTGAACAATTTGCTAAGATGAAAATGATTCGACAGATACAATTAGGTTTCATATCTCTCTATGTGTACATGTATGTGCTTGTGTGTGTGCGTGCGTGCGTGTGTTATGAACGATCTAATGAATTATTTTTTTAAAGGAATCTTTTCCGGATTTTATAAAGTTGTTATTTTTAATCCGGTGAATAATTTAATTTATACAACGTTGAATTATTTAGCTGCTTTGAAACTATAACAAAAAAAAAAATTACCGAACTCAATGGCAGATGAAGATAAAATAAATGCGACTCAAAGTTTATGTGGGACGTAAAAGATAAAACACAGGTTTATACTAAAAAAAAGGATTAGAAAAATTATCAATGGCAGTAATAGGAGTTAGGATAAGATAGACTGCAGTTACCGTTCACTGACGAGATATTAGAACTGATAAATTTAAAATACACACGTTTGAAAACCGTTAAAATGTTAAAATTAAGCTATTCTGATTAAAATGTTTGTTACGTTCTTTTATATTCGTCATACTCCAAAAATACTGACTGTCGGCCGTCTGCTTGTGAAGAAATTTGATATGATTGTTCAAAACCACAAGAAATCCATTTGTGATGCATCTTACAATTTTGAACAGTGATTTAGTTCGTCTGATGACATTCAATAAATAATATCATCCAAATGTAACTAGTTTGTAAATGCCCCATAAATTAGAACTACTTCCTTGAATTCACTTTATTACACACATATATGCGAAAGGCATATTTTGTTACATTTCAATAAATTCTTTATTTACAAAAAAGGGGGGTTTCCTTTGTTTACGCTACCATCAATTCAGTCAATTCAGCCTTCCAAATCAAATATCATTCCGATGCTTCTTGCTCTATAGCAAACAACTACAGTCCAAAAAAGAAAGCGTACAGAAAAACCTTTCTCAGTCGGCATTCTATTATAGCTTATTCGTATATTTTACTTTCTGATCATGAAAATAATCGGAGTATCGAATTAAGATGTTTTTATATTTATCAACACAATGTAAAAAGGGCTATGCATCAATTTAACGAAGGGAGAAAAAAATCAAATTTTCTCAAAGGAACTCAACTTTATTTCCTGTAGAAAAAAGAACCTGGAAAGATATCGTACGAAAAAAAATAAACATCTTTTCCATGGAAGAGGCGTCTGATTTGAAGAAAATCTCGGTTTGTGGCGCCATTTGAATAAAATGAATATCCAGTCTATGTTTCAAATTTGCATTCTAAGCGGAAATCTGCGTGTATTACTTTCTACTTTACAAAAATCAATTCCAGTTTTTTAAAATTTTTATTTCAGTTAAAAAGTTATTTGAAAGAAGCTCAATTTTTTTTCAAATGGTAGGAAAGTTAAGCATTTGATTACTTTTTTGGCATTCACTATCGACAAAGAAAAATGTTTCAAAAAAAAGTTTCTGAAGTTGAAAAGAAAACTGTTTCATAAATAGTTCTGAATAACGAACTTTTCTGGAACTTGTCCGAATTTTCATCATAAATTTCCGAAATTATTAATAAATGTTAAGCATAAAACTGGTCTCCTGTTTTTTTAAGTTATTTTTAAGAAACTTTTACAACCGAAGCCAGGTAGCATCTCGCACGTCATTGCGTTTCAGCAAACTACTTATTAATTGAACATAGTTTAACAGTTAAGATTTGTTATACATATATTTGTATAAGCAATCAACCTAAAAATAATTTAACAATTAACGTTCACTTAATGAATTCTTAAATATCAAAGTATGCTTAAAGCTTCTTTCAGCAATGACATTGTCATCATCCACGTTAAATCGTCAAATTGGAAGTTAAAAACAACAGAATTAATAAAATAGAACAATTCACAAAAATAATTATTCTTGTTAACTATCATTTTAAAATCTTTATTTTTATTGATGTTTTTTGAATACGAGCATTGAGGCTAAACATCATTCACAATTAGTGCTGTCCATCCTTCAACAATTTTAATTTTATATCGAAAAACTCTATTGTGAACATTTGTTAATTCATATTAATGTTTAACTCTTTTTAAAAGGTCTGCATTCACTTTGAATATTTTTCAATAGCTATTACTTATTTTAACAGATGTGTTTTTATGAGAAGAGTATCTTTAAAAATAACAGTTATTCAAAAAGATATTTAATTTTATATTCCTTTCCATCATCATTTCATGGTTGAGGTCTTTACAAAAATTCTTTTTGTTTGCTTTTTTTTTCACAGAAGTTGCTTTTAAACACCACTCTCAACTTTCTTTGTCATCTATAATAACATCTTCATTGTCAAACAGTCGATGTACTCCTAGCAATATCTGCCCAGAGGCTGATTTGGAAAAGATGAAAGGCATCAATTGAAGGCCTTCTTATCATCAACTTTCACTTCTGTTCACTCGTTGGACACTCCTTAGGGGAAAAAAATTAAGGGAACATTGAAAAATAAGAATAAAATGTCTCAATAGTTTCCAGATTGATATTGCTAGTAACACCAGAAAAAGCTTCTGCATATTACATTTTATTGTTTGTTTCGATTCTGAAACTATTTAGATATAATTTAACTGTGCTATATATACATACATTTATAAATTATACACATACATAATTACATACATTGCTGTTATAATATTATTAAATAGCTGTTTTAAAATCATCTATAAAATTAAAATAAATTTTCGCAGTACCATCTTACAGTCCAGGTACAGCTTTGTGTGGTCTTCGACAAATTGAAAATGAAATTCCTTCGACTCTCCATTCACAATTTATTAAGCGAAAATATATCAAAACCCAATAAAACTTTGCGTCAATTCCAATCCCTTTTCAGCAGTATCGTTCAGAACATTAAGATTGTGGAATATTTCATATGACTTTTTTGATAATGGTCTCTACTTTTGAGATATGGAGTGAAATTTAGAAAGGTAATATGGGATCCAATTTCATTGATAAATTTAAATTTTTCTGATTAATACTCCTTGCTATAGTTTTTCTAGAAAAATAGCAACAGAAGTGACCCAATTATTTGATATCATACCTGAAATCTGAACCCGTCCAAAATTTTTTATTTTCCTAATTATTCCATTTTCACACCGATTTCTTTTACAGAAAACAATATTTGGATTACTAGTAAGTGGTAACATGAGTTCCACAACACTTCCACATGGTGACATGCATGAAGTACTAATGTACAGATGATGCCCACAAAGGAAATATGTATTTTCTATATCTGCATACTACTCTAATAATGTAATCGCACCGTTGTAACTGGTAGTTTCCTAACTCGCTGTGTCAGAACAGAAAATTTCGGGTTTATCGTCAAATTTCTAGTCTTTTAGAATGCTTACCAACCATTTACACCTGCGGACCCTCAAAAACAGGAAAAATATTTCTCGGACCGGTGTCAGCAAAAAATAAAAAACAATATATAAATAAGTATTTTATTTACGAAGTCTAGTGTTATGCAATATTATTTTTAGTTAGTAAGACATTTGCTCCAGCTTATTTTTTAATACATTTTATAAAGTGGCGGCTTGTTTCTGCGAGTCGAAGTGCAGCATTATCACTCAATCGATTTCTTTGTTTGGATTTTATTATTGACACTCTCGAAAAAAATTTTCCACGTAAATAGGAAGTCGAAATCGACTAACAATTTGATAGCTTTGTAACAGAGAGATGGGTATTCTTTACTGAGAGACATCGAGAATTGAGACAATGATTGCATTTTATGTCTGAACACAAGAGTAACTACAGAAGATAATTCGATCAGCTTTTTCTAAAGACAAAGATAAAGTGTGCATGAATTTACATCTTCCAAATAGGAATAATTAATCCAGAGAGGTTACTTTCATTTGAATCTTCAGTTTCAGGGAAATAATTATTTCAGTTTTTATCTGATATACATAAATGTTGATTCTTTGTATTAAATATGAATAAATGATTTTTAATGAAGTTAGCAGATATCAAGAATTCTCAGAAAAGTGGAAACATTTCTACATCCTTCTCTCGTATGTGATTATCCCAAAGAACTAGTTTCTACTTAAAGGTTTGGATTGGTTTTGTTAACGTCACACTAGAAGCAACACGAGGGATATTGGCGATGGACCTCGTAGTTTTTAACCTCTGAACAGGTGTTTAAGGTGTCGTCCTCGCTCAAGTAGCGAGGACAACACCTGACTTAGAACCCCCTATCCTAACTTCCCCGCCATGGGAGGACTTTGGGCCTCGATAGATTTAACAAGCTTTAACCCGGTTATACGGAGAGTCTTTTGTGGTATCAAAGCTTCCTCAAAGGTATCCATTTTATTTCTTTGTGTAAAAGTATCAGCACAAGATCCCTGATGAAGAATATCAAGTTCGTTCAGAAGACCAAATATGTCGACCTTATACGCACGCGCAGCGTGCTTCTGAATTCCTTGGAATGTGGTGAATTCCTTCGTGTGGTCAAATTTGTGTGATTCATTGAAAGAAAGGTTGAATCGAGAGTATGTAGATATATAATTATTTCAAATAATGATGAATAACTATTATGTTTTTTTTATGTACGAATATATAATCTTTATTTATGTATTTAGGTTTATATTATTTGAAAGTAGATTAGAGGCTTAAATAACCTTAGACAGGACATTAACATTTTAAAAATTTTCTTGAATCGGGACCTGTCCGCTGTAAGAAACTATTTTGAAACATTCTAGACGCTCAAAGCTTGCTCTTTTCCCGAAGAATTTTCTAGTTTAGACACTCGTAGAACTTTGTCTTGGGTTTTAAACGTAACAATGAGAGTTAGTCGTTGACATTAAATCTCTTACACTTAAAGTAAGTAGCATTTTTCTAGTCGTATGAACGGAAAGAAAACTAGGTTTGTTTTTTAAAATAGTTACTTAGTCTTCAAAATCTTCGTCTTGTGAAAATCTTCTCGATAGCTGTGGACCGCATTTCGATTGATTCCCAATTTATCTACAGTGAGTGTAGAAAGATTCGTATATAGATAATCATAATCTAAAGAAACCTCGCTGTCAAAAAATGCATTGTTCAATACATAATACACTCTATAACAAAAAACAATCGACGCACCGAGAAGGGGTTGTCCGATGGAAACAAAAATTAGGGAATAAAAAATTTATGTACCGAATAAAAAATGATTAAAATTTTATAAAAATTGAGTGATTTATTTCAGAATTACATGGTTACAAAGTAACGAGCTCAATAAGATATTGACTGACCTCTAACCTGAATACCAGCTGCCGAACGACGTGCCATAGAGTGATGAAGCTCCCTGATGGTCTCCAGTGGTATTTCTTGCCAAATTGTTCCAATTGTCGGGCTAGGTTATCAACAATCCCTGATAGATGCATTCGCCTTCCCATCATATCCCAGACATACTCAATTGGAGAGAGATCTGGCTGGCCAAGGAAGTGTTTGACAAGCTGAAAGACAGTTCATAGTAACACGTGCCGTATATGGTCTGGCCTTATCTTGTGAAAAATAAGTCTAGGGTACTGCAAAAGGAACGGTAGTAAAACAGGTCTCAGAATGTATTCGACGTACAGCTGTGCTGTAAGTGTGCCTTTAATGACGACCAAAGGGATCCGGCTATCAAGGAAATGGCCCACACCAGACCAGAACTCCTGGTTGAGGGCCTGTGTGGCGTGTAATAGTAAATGCAGGATTGGCACGCTGCCCTGGGCTCCGCTTCTCTAGACACGTCTTCGATGATCGTCAAGATACAGTTGGAAGCGGAATTTGGTACTAAACTGTATACCTCCTCAGTCAGATCCCCAGTCATGATCGAGGCAAGTACCACTGTAATTTGACAGTGTGCAGGTGTGAGTGGGGGGGCGTAGAGGTCGGTACGAGCGTAGATTTCGCACTATGTGAATGGTTATAGTGGGCACTGGTGTGCGAGTCGCACGTCTGATGGTTGATAATGATGAATCAGGCGCTGTGACAACTGATCAGACAATCACTCTGTTCTCCCGATTTGATGTGGCCCTAGGTCGACCGCTACCATCATAATGCTGAAATATGCCATTGTCCACCCATTCTTGCCAGCATCTTTTAATCGCAACATCGCTTCGACCCATATGACGGGCGATTCTCCGATTTGCCCAACCTACCTCTTTCAATCCAATGATACTCCCTCATTCAAACTCTGACAGTTGCTCGTAATGAGCTCGAATCCTGCGGCGAGGCCTTTTTTTCAGTCGTTGAAAGGTATCGTAAATCGCAATGCATCAGAAAATTTGACCATCAGATTGAGAATCGTTTCTTTTATACAACTGCTGAGTGCGCAGCATCGATGCGCTTTAGCTCCCGCTGTTCAGTCATCGGACACCAAATTATAATCATTTGCATGTTCGGTCCAAATGTCTTTGCAAACGAAATTTTATTACAATCAGGCAATTCCTTCTTGGTTTTTTTTATTTATTTATTTGGTTATAAAGTGTATATTACAATTTACTACTTTAATGTAAAATTGATGTGAAACTGTTACATATAAAAATGTCAAATTTGTAAAATATAAACAATGAGTAACCTTGTGGTGTACAAAGTATTCGTATAATGCACATAATCGTAAATGTTTGTTCTATCATTTTATAATTATTATGTTTTAGGACAGTGGTGGTGAACCTATGACCAGCGGGTCAGACTCAGTCACACGAAGGCTTTTTAAATGACGCTCGTGTTGATTTTTATGACTTATAATATTATATATAATAATTGATGCACTTTTGATAAGTAATGGCTATGTCATTGACTTAAGGACCCACGGGCTAATATTGAACATAACAATGAACAAATTTGACCTACTTCCACAAAAGGCTCATCATCGTTGTTACAGGCTATCCTATATTTTGAATAATTTATTTGAGTATTCGTTGAATGGATTCGACCAAATATTAAGCTTCTGAATTAGAAATGTACTCCCATTTTTGTTTAGTAGAGTTTATTAAATCATATTTATTGGAAATCAGCCTGCTTTGAACATTCTGATCAAGAATTTCTTTTTAAATGGTATTGACGTCTGATGACTGAGGAGGAAATGTCATAAATTTTGGAGTGTCATATAAGGTACATAACCGGCTATATATTTTTAATCATTATCATGCACAACAAGGAATCACCATAAAGAACTATTTTTACTGTACTGTAAATTATTTTTCAAATTGTCAATATAAAGCTATCCAATTATAATTCTATTAATTCAGACTAAAACGCTGATCCTCGGGGCACTCGTAAAACCCCAAATAGCCTCTTTCTTTTCTCCATGTTTCATTGTTGGGAATTGGTTTCTCAGATGCATTTCTATTTTCGCCACACCATTTGTCTATTGCCCGATCCAAAAAGGATAAACTTACTTCCCTCAGGAAAAAAAACGTTTCTCAAGAATTCTGAGCTTTCGCTTACGCATATTATAACTAACAAAGGATGATCATAACTTTCAATTCCTCTCATTCACAAAAATATTGCTTCGTGAAACACGGCATGAAAACCTTTTTGCTAACATGCATTTCAAAATTTTTCTACAGATACAGCTATTCCTCTGTTTCTTAATTTTGCTGTAAGCTTAGGGGCACTTATTTTTGGATTTTTCTTCACAGAACGGGCGATAACTTATTTATCGACAAAAGTAAGTAGAGATGAACATCCCAGGACGAAGAACGTTATGCAGTACTTTAGTAGCCATAAAGCTCTCAATGTTGTAATGCTCAGTAGAATGTGGTTCACCAACTAACAATAAAATTTCTTTATGTTTTTTACCGCCTTGACGAAATTTTATAATCAGTTTCCTTTCAGAATAACAGATTTCTTTAGATTAACGGTCCAAATAAAAAAAACTATGCGTTGTCTATTAAATTTAAATTGCACTGTATCATCAAATGCATTCCTCAAGATGAATGTTACTCCTTACCGACAATCTGACTGATTCAATTACAAAATACTTATAAAAATTTACTTTTATTTCAGTATACTAATCCTTTTTACACGTCTCAAAATCACTAAGCTAGTGTTTTCTTTGCATTTGAAGAACAATTGAACGTTTATTTTTATCCCGTTACCATACGTGAAAACAACCATATATTACAACCCCATTACCATATATTACAACAAATGTTTACAATACGTGAAAAAAGGCTTTATATTATGAATTTCTAATTTTTCTAACATCTTAAATCCATAGTTTTTTGGGGTTTTTTCGAAAATTCCCTCTTATTCTAATTCTTCCTAGACTCTCTGTGTATGTTGTTTTCTAAAAACTTATCTGCAGCTTCAAGAATAAAAAGTTCCTTGACTCTCAATATTGCCACATCTTCACGCTTTGTTAGCTTCATATGTCTCCTAAAAGACATCCGATTCGTTCGAGCTCTCTTTCACAGAGTGTAAATTTTTTGTCCTCTTTAATTATTATATTTTCTAAAGCATTAGCGGGAGCAGCGTCAAATAAACGTCTTAAAAATGATATAAACTTACGTTCATAAACTTCATCCGTACGACGCGAGCATATGTTTATTTTTATGTATATATTTTGAAGATTGCGTCAGTAAGAATATATCTTGATAAATTCTTCTATATAATCGAGTGACGCTCTTGTGGGAATCCTTGAGGGGGGAGGGGAATGAGACATTTTCTCATGACTAAGCTGGCACTTACACTTAGAGACAGTTTAATCTCGCATAAATTATAAAATAGCACCAATAATACTTGCCGGTGAAAGGGGAGTTTGCTTTCGGTAATTTGGTGACATTCCTTGTCATTTAAATAACTATTTCGATTATCACTTCTCAAATGAGAAACCATGATTGCACTCGTAATTGACTTAGATAGTGACTGGAGAAGGCTCAGAGGAGAGACTGGCACAAAATGGAGTGTGTTATGAATTAACAAGTCGCTGCCTGCATGCACTAGATTCCCAATTCTATAGCAATGAGAAACTGGATCTTAACTTCTCATTCGAACAAATGAGATTGCAAACTGTTTATTA